>CM039579.1:40790443-41280342 GCA_022457205.1 Saccharum spontaneum | reverse complement strand
TTAATTAACCAGTTAGGCAATCAATTTTTTAACCTGTTAGCCAATCATTTTTTTATGGTCTCAAGCATTGGAAGTTAGGGCCCCCTGCAAAACTGAGGCCCTGTTCAGTCGCACCTCCTGCACACCCTTAGGTTCGGCCCTCCTGAAATTAGTTACGAATTGCAATTGTTTCTGTTATCTGGTTCATTTGTGTGAGCGATTTCACTTGGTATAAGGATGGTCACTGATGAGAAAGAACATTTGGCAGCAGTGCTAATTTTTTTTGGGATCGATCCAAACAATGCATGTCGAGTAGTGATTGATGTTTCATCCTACTCAACTGTTGAGGATGGTCGATCTGTGTACAAAAAAGGCAGAAGTGAGCATGTTGATTTGGCTTTGATTGAGAATGAAGGACAAGTGACAGATGAAGAGAATGACCTACAACTTCAGGTCACAGGAAAGTTCAAGGGTCTGCATGTGAGTGCAGAATTGGATGGTCTAGAATGGGCTATGGAACCTCAACTTGGTGTTACAGCTGATGGTCCTTCAAGAGTAGAGGAGGAGGAGGAAGGTGACCAATACATGGAGCTGGGTGTTGACCATGAGGGAGATGATCCGGTTGGAGTGGATGAAGAGTGGAGGTATTTCAGGAAGATACCTGAAGTAGGAAGCAATGACAAAGTGCAGCAAGAAAAGAAGAAAACAGAGAGCAACAAGAATGTAACTGAAGCTACAGATCCTGAGGCTGTGCCAAGTGATGAAGCCACCATGATGTAAGATGCTCCATATGTTGCACTCACTACATATGACAGAGACAACCCTGATATAAAGGAAGGTTCGACATTTACTGACAAAAAGGCCTTCGTACTAATGATTAAGCAATATGCCATAAAAAGGGAGTTTCAAACATTTGTAGAGTATAGTGATAAATCAAGATATAGGGCAAGATGTGCGGATTCAGCATGTATTATTTTTCTTTGTATTATTTTTAATATGTATAGCATGTATTATTGTTTTGTATTATTTTTAATATGTATAGCATGTATTATTGTTCTTTCTATTATTTTTAAAATGTATAGCATGTATTATTTTTTTGAATTATTTTTAGAATGTACAGCATGTATTATTTTTCATGTTCTCTCCATATTTGAATGCTAAATTCAGATCTAATATCTCCTGTTTATTTTCAGGTTGTGTCAATTGGTTCTAGCCATACTTGTGCTAGCACCAGCCAAGTGAGGGGAAAGGAGGCTAGCAAAGCTTGGGTTGCTGACAGGGCCAAGGAGGTACTTAAGGCCACCCCAGACTTGGGAGCAAAGAAATTGCAGGTTCAGCTTGAAATTCAGTTTTCAATTAAAATGTCATACAATAAGGTGTGGGAAGGAAGACAACTTGCACTAAAAGGCCTACATGGCACTTGGGAGGAAAGTTTTAAAATGTTGTGGAGTTTCAAAGCTGAGTTAGAGGCTACATGTCCTGGAAGCTTAGTCGAGATTGACTGCAAGAAGAATAAGAAGAATGGTCGAGTTTATGTCAGTAGAATGTTTATGGCCATCATGTGTGAACGAATTTCTTGTTGGTTGTAGGCCATACCTTGGGGTTGATTCTACTGACCTCATAGGTAAATATAATGGACAGCTAGCTGCAGCCACAATAATTGATGGACATAATTGGATGTACCCGGTGGCATATGGAATTTTTTACAAAGAGACAAAAGCTGATTGGACATGGTTCTTGAGGCAATGGAAGAGAGCAATTGGTACTCCACGTGGACTCACAATTCACACAGATGCTTGCAAAGGCTTAGAGACAGCAGTACATAATGTCTTCCAAGGTGATGCTGAGCACAGAGAGTGTTTTAGGCATATCATGCACAATTTTAGGAAGCACTTTGATGGAGATGTGCTAAAGTACATGTGGCCTTGTGCTTGGACATGTACTGCTAGGAGGCATCAATGTCTTTGGGACAGAATTGCAGAGAATTGTCCAGCAACAATCCTTACTTGCAAGCAGAGCACAAACAACTTTGGTCTCGAGCTAAGTTCTCAAGGGAGTGCAAGGTTGATTATGTGAACAACAATATATCAGAAAGCTTCAACAATTGGATTAAAGAGACCAAAGGGTTTCCTGTGGATGTCCTCATGGACACAATTAGAGCCATGATCATGGAAAAGATAGCTATGAGGCAGCATATAGCTAACAAACTTGAAGGAACAATTCTCCCTAGTGTTATAAATGAGCTGAAAGTACACAATTAAGGGGAGTGGTGGGCTTAAGGCCGAGGTATCTGGATTGACTAAGGACAACTATCCTTGGAGGCATGCTGTGGACCTTGAAAGCAAAACATGTTCATGTGGGCAGTGGCACATTTCTGGTAAATCTTGCACTCATGTTATAGCCTTTATAGGTTCCTTGAGACAAATAAAACTTGATGACTATGTGCATAACTACTACTCAGTTCATCGCTTCAAGGCTACTTATCAGTTTGAGGTCAACCCAATGGTTGACAAGTCACAGTGGCCTATTGTTGATCCCGAGTTTCAAATGTTGCCTCCAAATCTGGAAAGGTCCGCGGGTAGGCCACGAGTGAAAAGGATCAAGAGCAGGGGTGAGCCTAGAAAAAGGGGTCCTTACCAATGCAAAAGATGTTTCCAATTCGGGCACATTGAGAAGAGTTGTCGTGAGCCCCCTACTGAGCTTGGTGTTGAATTACCACAACTAGTACCTATTAAATCTAGGTAAATTAATTTTATGCTCCTATCACTTAGTACAATACCAATTCTTTCTAAGTATAATTGTTGATTACCTTGTTGTTATGTAAGAAAAGGAAAGAAAAACCAAGTACTTCAAACTCCACCAAAGCTCCTAAGAAATCTAAGAAGGCATCTACAACAGCCTCTACTTCCTTGGTCACACAAACACCAGTTAGTCCAGGGCCAACAACAAGGTTGATGGCAGCTTCTACTTCTAGTCCTCTCAGTCTAGGGACTACAACAAGGAGAAGGGCAACAGCAGAAACGTCACCAGGAGGTATTGCGAGGCGACTTATCTTAGGCTAGGATTGGATTTGTAAGAGCAAAGCCTATGTGTGGTGCCACTGTTATTTTCTAGCTGGTGTTAGTGTTATTAAACCTTTGTGTGCTAGCAGACTTATTTGTTGGGTGCATGTGTTTAAACTATGGATGTGTTTCCATGAATGTAATGTGTTGCAATGACAGTTCTAATGTGCTAGAATGATTGTCCTTGTGTATGTGTTAAATGGTAAAACTAGTATCGGATGAATCTGTATATATGTGCTGTTAATATGTGTTGATGCAAAAGTGGATCTACAAACACAAAGGGCTAATACCCGAAGTCGATATCCAAAGCGTACCAGTCGATTTGACCTGTTAATCGACAAGGATGAAGATACGAGCACTTTGGTCCTGACAGCAGCGATACGCCCGGAAGTCATGGCCAAGAGGTACTCACACGGAACTCGAGGATCGTCAAAGGTCGCACTGAAGCGATGCAGCTCGCCGAATCGATGAGAACTCGTGAAAAAGGAAAAATATACGAATTGACGAAGTCACCGAAAAGTAAATAGATGCAAATAAGAGTAAAAGCTGGTTTTTGATATTGATTGATTGATTCTCATTACATTGCCCTTCAATTTATATTTATACCCTGATCTACTGAAACATAACCAAATACGACTAGGACACTAAGTCCAAATCTAAGGAAACACATGACTCTTATACAAATTAGACTCTAATAAACATAGAAAAGGAAATCAACTCCTATCTATTTCCTTGTCCGCCTTAATTACGATGGAATTCTCACCGACCTCCTTTCCATCGGCACACTTCCTGTTTCATCGACAGCGGTCTTCAAGCCTCCTTTCATCGGTATCGGCAATAACATCCTTAACCTTATCGGCAACGCCTCAATCTAAATCAACTTCTTCATATATCACCACCATTCATCGGTAGCCTTCTTCACAAGCTAATTTTCATCGGTTATCAGCGTACACAGTAACTTTTCTCCTGCTGATTGGCCCACTCTGACGATCTTGACACGTGCCAAAAAACGGTGTCAACACATGCCCCCTAATTTCGGAGTATAAAACATTGATGCTCCGAAATTTACTCCAGATAATGCTTGCCTTCACCTATTTTTCTCAACCCATTCTTCAAGCATAACATAATCTGTAACCAAATCTAATCAAATCTAGTTCTGATTCACGCATCTCAGTAAATATCGCACAACTTCCAACTATTCTTGCCCCAATTACGGTTAAGATACCGAAATAACAACCCATCGGCAAGATCTTAACATAATAATGCCACCATTTTTAGAACTAAAAGATCCTGTACTGAGATCTTTTTCAAGTCATGATTACTTGCTATCAAATCTTCTGTACAATCCCTTGATTATCGTGCGAACAATTACCATATCCAACTGAACCACCTCGACCCACACGCGCGCGGCATAGCGATAAGTCTAGAATACCCCTACTCCAAGCGGCCTATAAATAGATTTCTCCGGAACGCTCGTCTTCTACCCTCATACTCCAACCTTTGGCATTCTCTCTTTCCGGCGGCTACCTCGATGAACAACTGCGCGACTTCAAGAACTCCTTCCAGCGTCAACCTCAAGTCCCCAGTCTGTGCCCTCATAATCCTTAGAGCAATGGCGATCAACTTCGACGTCCCTGTGGTTCGTTCTACTTCCGTTACTTTTACCTTGATTTCTTTGGTCTTTGCGAGTCCATACAGTTGGTAATTTTTTCCTCTTTTTCTCATTTTTTTGATCCTCCGAACTTAGGAACTACGCAACAAATTGGTTATTCCAACCGATCAACCACACTTCCAATGCCTAGGTCCAATGGGCGACCCAGATCCAACCGATTTAATCAACGCAGAAGCTAACAGAATCTCTTTCAAAGCCTAGAATTTTTCTCTGTATCTATGGAAAGACACATTCTGATCCTGGCCCAAACCACCAAAGGGTGAAAAGATTGATATTTAAGGGTCAACAGGTCGATGCAGGTGTACTGGGCAGAACGGAAGACAGACCAATACATTAGGCTATCCATTGCCGATATGCAGAAAAATGAATCAATGATGATTGCTGCTGCTTATTTCTGGTCAGACACGACAAACACCTTCATGTTCGGACATGGTCTAGCCACCCCCACTCTTGCCGATGTATACATGCTTACTGGCTTGGATATCTCAACTGTCGATGAGGGTTCCATCTATGGCAGAAGAGCCGAACATAGAGTGAATACACGCAACATCGGCGGCTGGACAGGATACATCCAGGAATACCAAAGGACTAGGACCGTTAACCAGAGGGAACACACCATATTCTTGAATATGTGGTTGGAAAATTTTATCTTCTGCGGTCGATCGGTAGGACCAACCAACGCCTTCCTCCCTGCGGCTGAACTCTTGGCCAATGGTGTAAGGTTCCCGCTTGGTCGATACCTTCTGAGCTCCACCTATCACCTCCTTCATCAAGTGTCTCAGAAACTTTTGCTTGGCGAACCCATCGGCAATCTAGGAGGCCCATGGTGGTTTATCAACATGTGGCTAAATGCCCATATGCACAAACGTCTGCAGTGGGATTTCTTCGCCCAAGAGTTCCCACGAGAAATCACCGAAGATTACGTCCTTGGAGATGAGGAATCGGCAACACGCCCCCCTCTCAATTTTGGTGAAGCCATAATTGTCCTCCCTGGAACAGAAGCCAATGAAGACCAGATCGGTATATTTTTCCAAAACTTCTATAATGGTCTTCCTCGTGATCATAGGGCTTGGGTACCCTATATCGATGAAGAGAACAAGTTCCCCCTTCTCTTCAACTTTGTCGATGACGAGCTGAACCAAGACAATGAGCTCATGATGGCCATCATTACTCCCAGGGCGATCCCAGTGAACACATTTGGTAGCGGGAAAAATACCAATACCACCTATGAGTTTTACAATCCATCGGCAATATCCCGTCAATTGGCTTTTGGGCAACTGTCAATCAAACTCTGCTTTGCCGATATGATCAAGCCCAGAGAAACAATCACCAGTGGAACAGAATAGAGCAGGGTAGTGAGACTTGCCTCCGATGCCGATATCTCAGACGTTGATCTTTCCATCTGGTCACCAGCATCTTTTATCACCGAGTCATATAAGCAATGGTGGCGAGAATGGAAGGAACAACTATTTGCAACATCCGCCCATACATATCAGCACATGATCGATCCTAAATATGTCATTCCCGATGATGCAGTAAGTTTCTTTTAACTCCCTTCTATTTTTTTCTTTCATATATCGGCAGCTAATCTTTCTTGGTCGATGACCCAGTACCATCCATGAGCAAGAGTGGGAAATCCTTCAACCTCCGACCTGTTTCCCCAATATCACCGATCGGCTACAACGCCCCCACCCTAGCTGCTTTAACTTTCCAGACGACCCGTGCCAAGACTATCACCTCCAGATCAAAGCTGACAACAGCTAGGGCTACTCCGTTGGCTGCCGCTACAAGCCTAATTAAGGCTTTCAAGGTAATAACCTCGTTTATTTTTACTCATGCCGATACAAACTATATTAACATGTAACCATCAGGGTGTAAGAGCCGCTGCTGGATCGTCATCGACAACTCCTCCAACATCAAGCACCACTACCTCCAACCAGCCTTTAGAGGTATTCTTTTAACTTTACATTTTATCTGTTAAACATCTAATCTTACACTTGTTTTGCAGCAACAAATGGGCACATCGGCAAGCATAGCAGGCGCTCAAGCTCCACAATCAACAAGTGCCGATGCCCCCTAGCCAACTGTTGCTGAGACCCAAGTAAAGTGCAAAGCTTTAACAGATGCCGAGGCTCAGCAAAAACGACAGAAGTCCATGCTAGTCCCCTCATCTGCCCCAACATCTGCAAGCCAACCGATCGACGTGGCTGAGCAAGTTGACCCATCTACACATAATGTACCATCGGTCATCATACCCCAAGGGCCAACCTCTGACGAAGCTGTAGAAGACATCCCATCGGCAAGCTCTGCCGATCCTTCTCATGGCACCCTTCAAGCTGCTCCCTCCAGCCAAGCCCAGGAAATCGCCTTGAAGCAGGTAAGCTGATTGACCTAGTCGATTTATAATATTCATATTTATCCTTAGGTAGGATCTCTGACTTCCTCTTCTTTCTCCAGGAACAAGACTCTCCCGATAGCTTATTTTCTTTTGCTATCGACGTTTCTGATGATGATGGAGAAGAAGCAAGTTCTTCCCTGGCACTAGGAACAATATCGGCAGAAATCTACGCCAAGTTAGAAGCCCTTCTGGATTTGTTACAACAGGATACTGCTCAATTGGTGAATGATTCAGATCCTGCAAAGGCCATTTTCAAGACAATCCGTGGCCAAGTTCCTACCGATATCGAAGAGATCCTCTTCCCAGCAGTCCATCTAGAGAGCCAACAACTACAATATCAACGGGCCGCTCACCGTATTGCCAATAGAGCAGCTCAAGCCTAGCTCAAGGAAGAAATGCTGCAGCTAAAACAAACTGCCGATGAGAAGCACAAAAGCATCAGCAACTTGCAAACCTCAGGTGCCAATCTTAAGCAGAAAATTCTGGACCTATCGGCAAAGAGGACAGCTCTTCTAGCTGAATTGGAAGAAGTTGAAACAGCCCTAGCTCACGCCAGATAAGAAGAAAATTAGCTTCCTGATATCATCAAGGCCCTTCAGCAAGAAAGGGACGCCCAAGCTCGCAAAGCCTTGGCCTTGAAGAAGAGGCTTAAACCTGTGGAGGGTGTTGCCGACGAAGATATTAAAGAAATGAAGGAAGCCGACCAGATTCGCCTGCGCGCAATATCGGCTATCCAATCCTTATTAAACCTGTAATTCTTATTTACTGCATCGGCAATCTATGAAACATCGACATCTTGTATAGCTCTAGCCGATAGGACTGTTATCGGCACTTATACTTTTATGCATCCATCCAAATACTAGGGTAATATTTCTTTAAATATTTTCTATTTAATGCTCTGGGAAACACAACCCCTTCGAGGGTTTCGAGAATATACGTATTACCAGGAACAGATTGACTTATCCGATATGGACCCTCCCAATTAGGAGACCATTTTCTAAACTTTGAGCTTTTAGTCCCGATCGGTAAAATCAACTTCCAGACCAAATCCCCATCGACAAACTCCTTTATCTTCACCTTCTTGTCATACCATCTGGCTACTCTTTTCTTATTCTCTTTGATGCTAACTAAAGCCCTTAATCGATGACCTGCCACATCTTCCAACTCATCCTTCATAAGAGTATCATAGTCATCGGCTGTCAATTGATCTTGAGAATGTATTCGCCCAGAGCCAATTTTAATCTCCTAAGGCAACACTACATCGTGTCCATATACTAACTGATAAGGTGTTACTTTGGTTGCACCATGACATGACATCCGATATGACCACAAGGCTTCATTTAATACCGTATGCCACCTCTTAGGATTTTCTTTAATTTTGCGCTTAATGAGCTTGATAATCCCTTTGTTAGAAGCCTCAGCCTGACCATTAGCTTAAGCATAATATGGAGAAGAATTTGAAATTTTAATTCCCATACTTACAGCAAACTCATCTAATTCTCCCGATGTAAACATAGTACCCTGATCGGTAGTGATGGTTTGAGGAATACCAAATCGGTAAACAATATGCTCTTTCACAAAATCAATCATATTAGCCAATGTCACCTTTTTTAAAGGAATTGCTTCAACCCATTCTGTGAAATAATCGGTAGCAACCAGAATAAATTTATGCCCCTTGCTCGATGGCGGATAAATCTGACCGATGAGATCGATAGCCCAACCCCAGAACGGCCAGGGCTTAATTATAGGGTTCATAGCCGATGCAGGCGCTCTTTGAATATTACCAAATTTTTGACACTCCTGACATCCTTTAAAATATTTAAAACAATCTTCGAGAATAGTCGGCCAATAGTATCCATTTCTTCTAATCATCCACTTCATCTTGAAAGCCGATTGATGTGCTCTACACATTCCTTCATGGATTTCACCCATCAAGCTTTTTAATTCATCACTGCTAACACATCTGAGTAAAACTCCATTTATGGTTCGATAATATAATTCATCATCAAGGAGCACATACTTGGTAGCTTGGAATCTTATACGTCTTTCAACCTTTTTAGATGGATCCTTTAAATAATCGACAATTTCCTTTCTCCAGTTATCGGTATCGACTGCCGATGTTAATACTTCTTGAATAGGCTGATACCCTGAGGCATGCTGAGCTAGTCGATTAGCCTCTTCATTATGCAATCGAGAAACATGTTCCAGATGAAAATTCCTAAACCCTTTCAACAATTGCAGACATCTCTCATAATATGAAATTAAAACTTCACTTCGGCATTCATAAATCTCAGCCAACTGATTTATAACTAGCATAGAATCACCAAAGATTTCAACAGCATCGGCACGTATTTCCTTAAGCAATTCAAACCCTTTTATCAAAGCTTGGTATTCAGCCTGATTGTTTGTCGATGTAGCAACAATCGGCAATGAAAACTCATACTTCCTTCCCTGAGGGGAAATTAACACAATGCCGATACCTGCTCCTTCACCACATGTAGGCCCATCGAAGAAAAGTGTCCAAGGAGCAACCTCCAGAGAGTCCATTGTATTACAATGTTGAGTGACAAAATTAGCCATAACCTGCCCCTTAACTGCCTTAGCCGATTCATAACGTAGGTCAAATTCTGATAACGCTAAAATCCACTTGCCGATTCTACCACTTAATATCGGCATCGACAGCATATATTTGAACACGTCGTCTTTGCATATGACAGTACACTCGGCCGATAGCAAATAATGCCTCAATTTGACACAAGAAAAGTATAGACACAGACATAATTTCTCGATAGTCGAATACCTTGTTTCAGCATCCACTAACCTTCTGCTCAAATAATAAATAACACGTTCTTTCCCATCAAATTCTTGAATAAGAGCTGAGCCGATAACAGTATCATTAGTTGACAAATACAATCTGAAAGGTTTCCCGTGTTGAGGTGGAACTAGCATTGGAGGATTTGTTAAGTATCTCTTAATTTCATATAAAGCTAATTGTTGCTCATCTTCCTATCTAAATTCCTGATCGGCTTTCAATTTAAGTAATGGACTGAAAGCCTTGATCTTGCCCGACAGATTAGATATGAATCTTCTAATAAAATTAATCTTACCGATCAAAGATTACAATTTAGTTTTATTGGCAGGAGCAACCACCTTGTTGATTGCCTCAATAGACTTCCTACTAATTTCAATGCCTCGCTGATGCACCATAAAACCCAAGAATTGACCTGCCAATACACCAAATGCACATTTATTAGGATTCATCTTTAGTCCATGCTTCCTTGTGCACTCCAGTATCTTTCGTAGATCAGCTAGATGTTTTGTGATATCTCCAGACTTAATCACTATGTCATCGATGTAGATCTCTACTAATGTGCCGATGTATTCATGCAAAATAAAGTTCATAGCTCTTTGATAAGTAGCACCGGCATTTTTCAAACCAAACATCATAACTATCCATTCAAATAATCCCACATGACCTGGACATCTAAAAGCAGTCTTGGGAATATCTTCTTCAGCCATGAATATTTGATTGTAACATGCATTACCATCCATGAAGCTAATAATTTGATGTCCGGCTGCAGCATCAATTAACAAATCAGCAATCGGCATTGGATATCCATCCATCGGTGTGGCTTTATTGAGATTCCTGAAATCAATACAAACACGAAGTTTTCCATTTTTCTTATAAACAGGAACCACATTAGAAATCCACTCCGCATATCGACACTGCCGAATAAATTTTGCCTCAATTAACTTAGTTATTTCGGCCTTAATATCAAGAAGTATATTAGGATTGCATCGGCACGCTGGCTGCTGATGTGACCGAAATCTAGACTTAATAGGTAACCGATGTTCAACTATCGATCGGTCTAATCCAGGCATTTCAGTATAATCCCAAGCAAAACAATCTTTATACACTTTTAATAAATTGACTATTTGCTGTTTACACTTGGAATCTAACTTAGCACTAATAAAAGTAGGTCTTGGCCTATCACCATCACCAATATCTACTTCTACTAAATCATCAGCCGATGTGAACCCTTGACCTAATTTTCCATCATCGGCAAACATATCCATTAAAATTCTTCTTCAGAACCGATTGCTTGGATCGGTGGAATTTCATAATCGGCAACCTTGAGGAACTCTTTTTCCCAAAATTCTCCTGATATGCATTTGGTTCGTTCAAAAGTATCTGATTCTGCCAATACGATGATATAAGAAAAATCACCAGGAACAACTTCAATTTTATCCCCAATCCATTGTACGAGGCACTGATGCATTGTAGAAGGAACATTTGGTTCGTTCAAAAGTATCTGATTCTGCCAATACGATGATATAAGAAAAATCACCAGGAACAACTTCAATTTTATCCCCAATCCATTGTACGAGGCACTGATGCATTGTAGAAGGAACACAACAATTAGCATGAATCCAGTCTCTCCCTAGAAGCAGATTATATGCACCCTTGCCATTAATAACAAAGAATGTCGTCGGTAAGGTTTTGCTGCCGATGGTCAACTCAACGCACACTGCCCCTTTAGCTGGTGATACATTGCCTTCAAAATCCTTTAGCATCATATCGGTTTTGGTTAGGTCTTGATCTCCCTTACCAAGTTTCCGATACATCACATAAGGCATAATATTAATTGTAGCTCCTCCATCAATAAGTATCTTGGATACAGGCTGCCCATCAACTCTGCCTTTCACAAACAAAGCCTTGAGATGTTGTCTCTCATCATCGGTAGGTTTCTCAAAAACAGCCATCATCGGATCTAGCGTCAACTGAGCTACTTGGTCAGAGAAAACGACTTCTTCCTCATTATCAGATAGTGCCAAAAATTCCATCGGCAACATAGAATATCATATTAACATCTGCCGATGGGTCCTTATTTTTGCGTTGCACTTGCCACTGCTGATTGCCAGATCTCTCATTGGAGGAATTTTCCTCTCGGTATAAGTCCTCTTGACGCTCCCGCTGTATCCTCCTTTTCTGTGTCTTTATCAAACCCTCTGGGCACCATTGAGGGAGCTTAGTTTTCCAAACCGGCTGATAATAGGTCCCAGTTGATTCTACGCGACGTATATTAGGATCCCTGTAAAATATTTCTTCATCGGGAACTCTTGCGTTTGCCATCTCTTCAAGCTCCTCTTGATTCCTTGGAAAATATCCAGCGCATTTACCAAGCCTCTCATGTACACTAAGTCTGCCCCAAGCCGATCATGTACTGATGCCCTACCTCTGATCGGCTCATTGATAAACAAACCCTGATTGCTAGGTTGAAACCTTCTTTCTGACCGATTAACTCTATAATAACCATTGCACTCTGGACAATTTTCAACAGTAGGTAATTTAATACCTTCTTCCCAACAATGAATAAAAAACGGACACCTCCAATGATCCTTATGCCGATTCCACTCTTCTCGGCGTCTCTCTTCTTGCTGCTATCGATATCGGTCCCTTCGCTGACGCCAGTCCTCCTGCTGCCTTCGATGGGTAATCACAATGCCAGATCAAGGAGGTTTTCCAGAACTGCTACTTTCTCCCAGTAGCCCCTTGCTTTTTGCATCATCGGTAGTTATCCGATGTTGGGGATCCACTGATGCGTTTTTCTTAGTAGCTTCTGATGTCAACACCTTGGTCTTACCTTTAGCATCTAACATATTTGCCGGAAAAGGATGTTGATCAATTTTCATCGGCTTCTGGATCTTGGAATTACCAAACTTAATTCTCCCAGATTCAATAGCTAATTGTAACTGTTGCCTAAACACTTTGCACTCATTTGTACTGTGTGAAGTTGCATTGTGCCATTTGCAGTACAGAATTTTCTTCAGCTCTTCTGCCGATGAGATCACATGATTAGGTGACAGCTTAATCTGGCCCTCTTGAAGCAGAAGATCAAATATCTTGTGTGATATCAAAAGTAAACTTCTCTGGCTCTTTTTGACCAAAGGGACAAGATATCGGCTTTTTATTTTTAACCCACTCGGCTAAACCGATAACTAGCTCTTCATCTGAATCAGAATCTTCTACCTCTCCGATAAACGAAACCTTCTTGCTCCAATTCTGTTTAGGTTCAAAAACCCTAGTATCCTGATCAGAGATCCTTTGCACGAGATGACTCAGGCTTTCAAACTCTTGAGAAGCATATCTGTCCTTAAGGTGTGGCAATAATCCTTGGAAAGCCAAATCGGCAAGTTGTCGATCATCCAGTACCAGGCTATAGCACTTATTTTTCACATCTCGTAGCCTTTGTACAAAGCCTTCCACCGATTCATCATTACACTGTCTCAATTTTACCAAATCGGTAAGCTTCTTTTCATGAATTCCAGCAAAGAAATATTTATAAAATTGCTTTTCTAGATCAGCCCAAGTAATAACAGAATTTGGCGGTAATGAAATAAACCATGTGAATGCTGATCCAGACAAAGATGATGAAAACAAACGGACTCTTAATTCATCTCTGCTAGCTGCCTCTCCACATTGAATAATAAAGCGATTAACATGTTCCATGGTTGATGTATCGTCTTGCCCAGAGAACTTAGTGAAATATGGTACCTTGTACCGATTTGGGAGAGGAATTAAATCATATGCCGGAGGGTATGGAGTCCGATAAGAATAAGTGTTGACCTTGGGTTTTATCCCAAACTGATCCTTCATAATTTCTGCTATCTTATCGGCCCAAAAAGCATCAGCCTCTTGTTGACGATATGGCTGAATTTCTACAGGAGGTACTCGCTGATATCCCTCTGCGTATCTTTGTGGCCCACGATCTCCAGCAATCGGCATATTTGCTGTTACTTGTGGTACATTAACCTGCTGGAAAGGATTTATCGGCTGAGCTGCCGATGCTTGATTCTGAAAACCAGCTTGCATATGACCTTGATGAATCCCCGCAACCTGCTGATTTTGTTGAACTGTATGTTGAGCAGGAATCTGTTCTGACCAACTATTATTAGAATTCATCGGTACAAAATTTGCCGATGGCTGATAATTTGCTGATATTGCTGGATAATTATAACCAGCTTGAGGCATGAATTGGACTCCAAGTTGACTCATAGCAGGAGCCTTCTGCTGCATCAGTAGTAAGCTTACCGGTGGACTTGAATTAGATGTTTGAACCAAAGGCATCTGGAAACTTTCTGGAGTTGGTTGCACAATAGATGTTGTAGTATATTGAGGCACTTGAGCTATCGGCGAACCAGCCGATGGCATAGGAGCTTTTTCTGCCGCATCAAACACTTGAGGTAACCCAGGGTTGAAAGCAGATGATTCTGGAGGCATACCATATCCCCACCAATTAGCAGGAATCTGGCTATTCTGTGACACAGGACCTGATAAAGCCGATGCTGATAGATCCATATTAAGCTGAACTTGTCCTAGTAATACCGAGTCTGATCGCATCGGTGTAGATTGCACATTAGGTAAGCCTGCTGATACTGGAGGGGAAGAAACTTCTGTACCCACAACGGCCGAGGGAGCCGATGGAGTATTAACAGATGCTGGCTCTGGTTGATGATAGGCAGACCCAACATAATGCAGTGACGCTTGCCCTTCTTTGAAAGCTCGAACCACAGCATTATGAACAGTATTGGACAGCACATTGGAGTGATTAATTAAAGCATGATTTACTGCAGAATTAACCATCTCTTGAAGTTTACCCGGATTGGAGTCAAAGGTAACTTGCCGAGGCAACGGCAGATCTTGCCTCTGGATGACTTGTCCACTCTTGTTCAAGCTGAATGATTTCAAGCAAAGCTGTTTGTATTCTTCTATAGCCTTTTCCATAGTCTGCTTCTGCTCTTCCTTAAGATCTTCTTCTGATACCGCAATGATTTTTCCCGCATCGATTTCAGGATTGAACATATTGATCAGATTTGTCCCACCAGGCGTGCCAAAAGATGTGTTGATGCAAAAGTAGATCTGCAAACACAAATGGCTAATACCCGAAGTCGATATCCAAAGCGTGCCAGTCGATTTGACCTGTTAATCGACAAGAATGAAGATACGAGCACTTTGGTCCTGACAGCAGCGATACGTCCGGAAGTCACGACCAAGAGTTACTCACGCGGAACTCGAGGATCGTCGAAGGTCGCACTGAAGCGATGCAGCTCGCCGAATCGATGAGAACTCGTGAAAAAGGAAAAATATACGAATTGACGAAGTCGCCGAAAAGTAAATAGATGCAAATAAGAGTAAAAGCTGATTTTTGATATTGATTGATTGATTCTCATTACATTGCCCTTCAATTTATATTTATACCCTGATCTACTGAAACATAACCAAATACGACTAGGACACTAAGTCCAAATTTAAAGAAACACATGACTCTTATACAAATCAGACTCTAATGAACATAGAAAAGGAAATCAACTCCTATCTATTTCCTTGTCCGCCTTAATTACGATGGAATTCTCACCGACCTCCTTTCCATCGGCACACTTCCTGTTTCATCGACAGTGGTCTTCACGCCTCCTTTCATCGGTATCGGCAATAACATCCTTAACCTTATCAGCAACGCCTCAATCTAAATCAACTTCTTCATATATCACCACCATTCATCGGCAGCCTTCTTCACAAGCTGATTTTCATCGGTTATCAGCGTACACAGTAACTTTTCTCCTGCTGATTGACCCACTCTGACCATCTTAACACGTGCCAAAAAACGGTGTCAACAATATGTGGATGGACCGAGGTGCTTAATTATTTGTTCATATGTGTTGGGTTCAACCTATCACTGTGTGCTAGGGTCATGTATTCACGTTCTATTGATTTGGGGGTATTTTGGTCTTATTTAACGGCTCAGCTGATGAAAACTGACAGAATGGTATTTTCAGTTGGCAGTGGCAACTTTTAGTGATATTTTATGGGACCGAAATCTTTTAATAGTATTTTACGGATGTCACGACCTTTTGCTGCTACGGAACCAATTTTCCCGATCCCAAACTACGGTTGGTCGTGATCCTGCTGGCTGCTGGAAAGAGAAGGCGGCGACGAGGATGGTGGTACTGGCAGGAAGCACGCGTGCTATGCAGGCGTACACGCACACATGCCGGGGCGACAGCGAAAGGCGGCGTGGCGAGACAACGCACGTAGCCTTTTTCTTTTCCGTGTCCCACAAAGCAGATCGACTCACGCGGGGATCTGTGTTGTCTTTCAGTGTTCACTATGGTAGGAGGATTTCGGGCAAGAATCTTCACATAGCACTAGCACCATTTGTACCAGGAAACAGACAAGCAGTAGCTCATACGGGAACTCCATGCACACGTTTGAATCTTCATTTTTCTTTAAAAAAAGTTTAAAACATAAAACTCCGCAGAATACGTCCAAAGACATAAAACCACGTCAATACAAATTGACAAGGTAGCAGATAAATCCAGTCACATTCACTATGGAATCAATACAGGGTTTACCAGGCACACCAGCAAACGGAGGATTCATTCAGATTCAGGGTTTCTTGATGTCTGAAAACTTACAATAACGCTAGAAGAAAAGGAAACCTCACATGTTAATTCCATAAGTTTTCATGCCGGACTTCTGAAAACTAGAGGCCAAGTTGAGGTCCAGCGAGTTACCGACCGACCCACACCCGGTACCCAGGGAAGCAACAAATACAGGTTTGCAGTCGAGAGCTTCACGCCGATTCTCTTTGTGAAGCGATCAGCAAACTACATCAACCTATCCTATCCTTCATCTGCTAAGCAGCATGATTAGACGACTTAGACACCAGGAAGACTCAGCTGATTACTACTCACCTCACATCTTCCATGTATACGCGACCGGGCTGCGAACGACGTGTTCATCGTTCACCCACGATATCCACCCGAAATCCGGTTTCGCGTGGCCTTGCCCAGCCTTGGACGCAAAGGTGACATGGTACCTGAGTTTCTGCCCCGCCTTCTTGAACGTGAGTTTCGCCGGTGCCACCGTGACAGCAACGGACTCAGGGCTGATCACCTTCACGTTGTAAACAGAAGTCGCGGGGCCAACATTGGTTAGCTCCCTTCTGAACCTCTGGACCCGCTTCGATTTCTGATTGAACACCACTGAGAAGGATGGGTAGTTGAGATCACCGGGGCGGAATTTCTTCGGGCAGGAGACATTGGACGTCTTGGTGATCACTTGGATGTGCGGGGCACTGTAGTTCAGGGAGCAGAGGAAGGCAGCATAGTCATTTGTAGAGATGTCGTACACGAGGCCCGGAGAAAGCGCCTTCTGCGGGTCGACATGGCCGGCACCATAAGCAAACGCATTTGCAAGTGAACCGTCCGCGGCGTCCCGGAGAGAGGAGTTTGTGTTGTCGACGGTGTATGCGGTGGTCATTAGCGCAGACTTGATGGCAGCAGGGCTCCAGTCAGGGTGAGCGGCCTTCATGAGCGCAGCCACTCCGCTAATGTGAGGGCATGACATCGATGTCCCTGCAGGAATCAAAAGAAGAAATCAGTTGGAAATCACTTGCCTGATAATTGCTCAGTTCAGCTCGTAGTAGCAGGCAAACTGATGTATTCAGCACTGAGGAATGTCAACCATGAAAGAAACTCACTATATAAGCATGAGTAAAATAAATAGAATAAGAAAATAACAGTTTAGCATACAAGAGCTGTGCCTGAATGGAGTCTCGACAGCTCAGTTTTCCTTGCATTCTACTGTGTATATTATCAACTATTCTAAACAATGAGGAATCTGTCTCTTTTCTCATAGGAAAGATCCACAGCATGGTGAAAACAGCAGCTCATTAGTTCAAACGCCATGGCAACAGGAAGCAGAAATTCCACTCTGCAAACAGAATTATCTATTCAACTAAACTAATTAATCTGCTGATAACAAATCAATAACCCAACATTCACATATACAGTATATATTGTTAGAAATCGATCCCGAGAGAATTGGAGACTCCTACACTAATTAAACAAATATACAAATCAATGAGAACTGAGATCTCTCAGAATTATTTGATTAAATTTCAGCAGTGACAACACCATTGCTAAGCTAGTACTGAAAATACCACCACAGTTTTGCAAGATCCGGTTTATAGAGTTGGAGAGTACTCAAATCACTAGTGTCCCCTTGCCTCATGCCTTTCGAATTGTCAAGAAAAAAAAGGGGAAAAAGTAAAAGGTAACTTGTCCTTGCTGCTGTTGCCTTTTAAGCGGTTCATATCTAGCAGAGCATCACATGTGCAACCCTGACAAAAGATCGTGAAAGCAAATGCGATTTCTTACGACACAAATGAAAGTTAAGATGAAACGGCCTTTCTACAACAGCATGAGCGTGACTGGATCTGATAAAGGCCCTGTTTGCAAGTATTATCTCTTTTTACTAACTGAATTGTCTATGTGTAGGAGTAGGAGCAGTAAATCAGTAGTAGTAATTCCTAGAAGGCTAGCAACATGACAATATGTGCAGTTTTGAATCTAAACACTGAGCACGAGCAGTGCAAGAGCTTGATAAAGACGATAGCAACAAGACAAGATGTCAAAATTTTGAATCTGAACAATGCAAGAGCTTGGTAGGGACAGTGGGGCACTCACCTGAGATGATGTTGAAGAGAGTCCGGCGGCCGTCTTTGGCGAGTCCGGTCGGTCCAGCGACGCCGGTCCAAGCGGCCAGGATGTTTACCCCCGGGCCGATCATGTCCGGCTTCAAGATCTCCGGCACGACGGTGTTGGGGCCGCGGGAGCTGAACGCCGCCACGACTGGAGACGGCCGGACGCCAAGAACCGTGCCGCCGAAGCTCAGCATTGCCATGGGCCTGCCGCCGCCGCGCGCCGCGTACTCCCGTATCTTGTCACCCACCATCCGCCCCACCGCCACCGCGGGGAGCAGGTGGCTGTCCGCCACGAGCTCCTCTCCGCTGGCCGCCGTGTTGGCCAATATCATGCCGGCGCCTCCGGCCGCCTTGACGACGGCGCCCTTCTCCACGCGCGCGTTCACGCCGCGGTCGCAGAGAACTATTTTGCCTCGCACGGCGGCCGGGTCGAGCGTCCCAGAGAGGCAGAGCTTGCTGGCGTTGTCACGCCCGCCACCGTAGAGGAGTGGGAGCATGGCGGGGCGTGGGGAGGGAGAAGGCCCCGCGTAGAGGGACACGCCGGCCAGGCGCGCGCCTGTGGGGAGCGTGACATATGCCGGGAAATCTCGGTCGAGTGTCCCGGCGCCGACGGTGGCGACCCACGGAGCGGAGTTTGAGACGGTGGCGCCGGATGGGCCGGAGTTTCCAGCGGAGCAAGAGACGAACACGCCGGCCGCCGCGGCGCCGAAGGCGCCCACCGCTACGGTATCCCGGAAGTAGGGCGCTGAGCCGCCGCCGAGGGACAGCGACAGCACGCCCACCCCATCAGCGACAGCGGTGTCAATGCCGGCTAGGATGTCGGAGCCGAGGCACCCCTCCGGCCAGCACACCTTGTACGCGGCCACGCGCGCCCCGGGCGCCATCCCGCGCGCCGTCCCCGTGGCGTACCCGAGCAGGCTTGCGTTCGCCACCACCGCGCCGGCCGCTGTGGACGCCGTGTGCGTGCCGTGCCCGTCCCTGTCCCGGGCCGACCTGAACGTCCTCTCCCCCACGCTTATTGCGCCGCCGTTTGCGGCACGGAGGCCGCGCGAGAAGCTGCGCGCGCCCACCAGCTTCCTCCCGCACAAGCTCGCCGGGAAATCCACGCCAGCCTCGCACGCCCCCTTCCACCGTGCGGGCGGCGGCGGCAGGTTGCCGCCCGCGAAGCTCGGCGACTCCGGCCATACGCCGGTGTCAAGAACCCCTATGACCACGTCGTGCGTGGCCGCCTCTAGATTGCCGATGGCGGGCTGGTAGGCCGGCGTGAGAAGGCCCAAGAACTCCGGGGAGCGCGTGGTGTGGAGCTGGAACACCTCGTCCGGCACGACCTGGAGCACCTCGGGGCTGCCGCGGAGCAGGGGCAAATGGCCCGGTAGCAGCGCCGCCGCGAATCCGTGCGCGGCGGCGGAGTAGGAGTACAGCAAGTGGCGGGCCGGGTCGATGGACAGGGACTCGAGGTGCGCCGCGTGCCAGTGCGCCGGTGTCCGGTGCACGGCCGGCATGCGCGCCGGGTCCATGAACACGATGTACGTCGTCGTGTTGCCGCCGTCGCCATTGGCATGGGCAAGCGAGGGGCTTGCAAGGAGTGCAAGGAGGAGGAAGGGGAGAGTAAGCTCCATTGGAGGAGTCGAGGGGAGTGAGATTATTGAGAGTGAGGTGCTGAGGTGGTAGTGATAATGGCGGCTGGGTGGGGGTAAAGCAGGTAGGGCCCTTGTGCAGTGCTTTAGAGAGGGTTTTGGGGGCTTTGCAGTGGATGAAGATGGAGAATGTCTCTGGGTTTTATAAAAAAATAAAAAAATAGATTACGAGAGACATGATGAGTGAGGAATGGAACGTCATTTTAGGATTAAAATGAATTTTGCAATTATTTGGCAAAAGATTGTTTCTAAAGTTTTTTTTTGCGAACTAAGATTGTTTCTAAAGTTCTGCTGCTAAGTTTGGTACACTCCAGCTCTGTTATCTTTATGAACTATTTTTTGGAAGGTTTTGGAGCTTTTTATTAGGACTGAGTAGTATGTAATGCACCATCATTTCTACATTAATGGATTTGACCGATTATTATTTGGGTGAAGTATTTTTTGAAAGCGGTAACAATTTTGTGATAATTAAGTTCCTTTTATGCTACAAACGATTTTTTTGAGCAACAAACGAGTTTTTCATGTAAAACCTAGTTGATCAATCGTATCCTCTCCTCTGTAAAGAGGGTTTGGAGACTTCTTTTATGCATGAAGATGATTGGTGTGACTTATGAGAGGATTTATGTAGAATGTCTTTGTTCGAGTTGGAGATATGATTAGTCTCCGTGAGTAACATAACTTCAACTTCTGCACAAGCCGAGCTCCTTTTATTTTAGAGTTAAATGCATGAGCGGCTTTTGAACTTGTCAAGGAGTATCACATAGGTCCACAAACTTGAAAATTGCATTTCTAGGTCCATAAACTTGTTAAACGGTGCATCACAGGACCACAGCAGCCACGCGGGCATTTTGTCTGACGTGGCGTTGCCACCTTGGCGGTGAAATATGCATAGAGCCCCTTGAAACCCTGATCCCCTGAACCGGCGCCCTTGCTCTGGCCCATCCCTCATAGGCGTCCGCAGTGGCCGCCATCGCGGCTGCGCGCACCATCCATGCGCACGCCGCTCTAGCCCTGTGTGAGCCCACTCCGGTGCCGGCTCTGCTCCGCACCACCAGGGCCTAGCACCAAATGCAACCGAATTCGTTGCCCCACGGACCAGTGCCGCCGCACGCCACGGACGATGTGCTGTGCGAGGCCCTCCATGACGGTCGTCATGCCCACACCGGGCTCGCTGACGAGGATGGGGTTGCCCACGCTGGTGTCGTCGATGACGTCAATCTTCTCTAGCTCGGCGCATGCAGGTCTCTGCGAGCTCATGAACAGGCTGAGTAGGAGCTGGTCGACGGCGAGGTGCGAGTCCTTCTGCGCGGACTGCACGCGGCACTGTGGCAGATGACCTTGACAGCGCCATGGACGCTGGGGCGGATCGGAGTCAGGCGACGGGGACTGAGATGGCAGCTTCTTGAGCGTGTTGCTCAGCGCGCCCTCGAACAAGTCCCCGGCTGCCCCGTCGCCCCGTGATGACCTACCGCACGATGAAGCTCTTGTCCACCGCCAGCGCTGTGGCCAGGTGCTGCGGCGTGAGATGCACGTGGTCAGCTTCTAACGCCATCACGTGTGCCGCCACACCAGCGCCTCGTTCGTCTTGTGGGTGAAGTTGTCCAGATTTATGTCTGCTGCTCAGTGCTACTCCTTGCAGCCAACGGCAGGGCTGTAGAGATGGATCGGCTTGTGTTCACAGGCCTGGCACGCTGCGAACGTGCATAGCCAGCGCAGAGAACAGCGCGGCGTGCTCGCGGACGGTGCGGAGAGAGTTCAGGGCGAGCACGGTGAGCGTGCACCATCGGCGCGGCAAGCATGGCCGTTTTCTTCACAGCCCTGGCGGGCAACGCAGGACTAGGGCGAGGCGAGCGAGCGCAACCATCACAGAGGATGATGCGGCGAGCGTGCACGGCGAGCGCAAAGAGTGGCGCGACGAGCTAGCAGAAAGCACGGTCAGTCGATGAGGGCCTGTGTAACACCCATGGTGTTACGAGTTTACTCAGTACCACGATTAAGGTTTAATAAAAACCGATACATGTGACTAATCAATCTTGATTTGGGCGATTGGAAAGTTCACGATAATCTTCTATAGCTATAACACCTCTGGTGTTGATCCCTAATTAAAAGTTGTTAATCATGTCATGAGCATCATGTTTTAATGATAGTCCATGTGGTGAAGTGCTAAATGAGTTTCTGGTTTCATTCCTTAATGCCATGTAATAAACCTTAGTGCTCTAGTTATGCTTGTTTTATATAAATAGTTAGCTTGGGAAATGAATTTTTGAAAGCTTAAGTGACATGATTATGGGTAGAATAATTATACCATCGTGAAGATACGGATGTCGTGAATGCGTTAGTACAATTGTTTCAGGTGTTGATGTCATGTTGTTAGGGTAATAATTAGTGCAAAAGGGAATGACAAATGCGTAACCTAGTTCCTTAGTTATGTTTGCAAAACAATGGTTTGGCTTGAAAAGCAATTTTTATAAAGCAAAATAATATAGAACATGTGTTGAGGTTTAAATGAAAATGGTAGTACAAATTGTGTAGATGGAAATGCAACATTGGTTTTGGAAAATAAATATTGTTAACTAGTATTTGTGGAAGCTCAATAATTGAAATTGAAATTCCAATCAGCTTCAAAACCTAGAGTTTCCTAAGTCTGGTACATGTGGTGGTAACATCATTGTGGCATTTAAATTCTAAAAAATTGAGTTAAAAATTCGTATCACGTTTTTGCTTGTAGTTTGCATCTTAGTGAGTGTTTTGTGATGGTATGGGGGTTGGCTTGGTTAGTGCTTGTTTTGATCACTAGTTAAATGCCATTAAATAGCTAGAACGCACTGTTGTCCAGCTAGTTCTTGATAATGGGCACTGGTTGGCAGTCTCAAGTTGGCACGCCTATATCTTCCTTTATGGCTCATCTTTGTCTGTGTGTGTTGCTGCTACTAGTAACTGTATGTACCTTCTTGAGCCGTGTCGAGTTGGTTTAATCTCAACCGAGCCGAGTAAGTGTTGGTGTGCGCTTTAAATTGCGTGCAGGGCTTGGGGTCAGTCTTTTTGGGCCTCGTGGCCACGATCACTGCATCGCTTGTCGTGACGCGGCCGCTGAGCGCGCTCTGCCGCATGTGCGCCGAGCCCAGCTGCTGCTTGCGCTGTTGCCTCCATGTGTCGTTGCCCCATGCTGTCCCGCTACGAGCCGCGGATGGCCGTCTTGCTTGGCCTGCCGCCCTACGGTGCACAGGCCCGCCGCGCACTGTGGTGTCCTCGCCCGCTGTGCTTCTATCGAGCCGCGTGCTGCCCTGCCACCCTATCTGCTGCGCCTGGCTTAAGGATGAGGCAAGCGCGCGCGTGGCTCCTCGCTCGCCCTTGCTCTCTCTCTCTGCCCTCGGCTCTTCCTCTCTCTCCTTGCCCCTGTCGAGCTGAGTGCCCCACCTCCATTGTCGTCATCTACTGCCCGCTGGGGAGGCACCCCAGCTCACACTCGCCAGTCCTGCTCGCCCTCTCTCCCTGCTCCCTCCCTCACGCAGCCACGGCCATGGCCGTAGCCGAACTCCGAGCTTGCGCCCACCGACCATGCCCCGCACTGCATGCCACCCACGCATGGCGCCCCTCTATTGTCGCTGCCGCGCTGGCCGTGCGGTTTTGCACCAACCTCTCCCCGCACGGTCACCACGTGCGCGCCATGCACCCGCACACAGAGGCCCGCTGCCGGCCGTGCCACCGTGTAAGGTCCAAATGGCTAGAGGGGGGTGAATAGCCTATTTAAAATTCTATAAGCTTCACTAAACAACCACGTTAGTATAAAAGATGGCTAAGCTAATTCTAGCACTAGGTCAACTACACTATGCAAGCCACCTATACAATACTAGTGAAGCAAGGCTATGATCTCTAATACACACCAACAAGACTAAGTCACTAAGCTACTTACTCCTATGTAATAAAGGCTACACTGAGCAAACTACACAAGGACTAGTACAAAAAAGTAAAGAGCAAGTGACTTGATTCTTATACCAACGATGTAGAGAAGTAATGCACTTGAAGAATCAATCACAATAATCAACCACAAGAGAAATCCTCGGCAAAGAGATGACACAAGATTTTTTACCGAGGTTCACTTGCTTCCTGGCAAGCTACTCCTCGTTGTGGCGATGCACCCACTTGTCGATTCACGAGCTAATCGACTATCAAGAGTCGAGCCCTCGGCGGGCGCCGCACAACCGCACACAAGATGGGGATCCTCCAAGCCACGAGCTCCACTAGAGTATCCAATTTGCGAACTCCCGCGGGAAAGGATCAAGAACCCCTTACAACACTTGGTGAGGGCTCCAACAATCTCCAATTGCAAGCTCAATCACCTCCACTGCTCCAAGCTGTCTACCGTGTCGGGAAACACGGAAGAATAACAAGAAATCAGCAACAACTCGAAGATCAAGTGCCTCTAGAATGCAACTCTCAAGCAATGCACTTGAATCTCACTCAATCTCACTCAAGATGTGCAACCAAGCAAAGAGATGAGTAGAAGGGTTGTTCTCTAGCTCAAAAGATGTCTCTAGGTCTCAAAATGTGCAAGAGTTACCCTCAAACCCCGGACATCCTCTATTTATAGCGAAGGGGTACGCAGCTAGCCGTTACCGGACGACGCAGTTGAAATCACGTTGACCGGACGCTCCGGTCAGGGTGACCGGACGCGTCCGGTCACTACAGGACAAGCGTGAACAGTGCGCGTCAGAACTAGCCGTTGCCGTGACTGGACGCACTCAATCGTTTGACCGGACGCGACAGTGTCAGCGTCCGGTCGCGTTCCAGTAAGCTCCCGTCGAGACTGGACGCGTCCAATCACACGTGACCGGACGCGCCGCGCGTCCGATCAGCATTCCACTGCTCTCTGCCCCTCTGGACGTCTGACCGGACGCTCCGGTTCCGTGAGGGACCGGACGCTCCAGTCGCGCGCTCTACTTCTGCGCTCAGGTGAACTGACCGGACGCGCTGGTCAGGCCAGACCAGCGTCCGGTCAGAAACCCTAGCAGCACCGAGTTGAACTGACCGGACGCGTCCGGTCAAACCAGGACCGCGTCCAGTGCAGCGTCCGATCGCCGTTTTTCAGTGAAAAACATTTCGGACTTTCGCCACCTTTTCTTGCTTCCGGCACAATAGAAAATAGGTATTTCATTTCCTCGAAAACGCCTGAATCCCGCCGAGCGAACCCCAAACCCCTTACTACCGCTCAAACACCACCGCCTTCGCAAATGTGCTAACACCACCAAGTGTACACCATCAATGTCCATGTGTGTTAGCATTTCACAAACATTTTTCAAGGCATTATGTTAGCTCTCAACTAGATCCTAATGCATATGCTCAAGACATTGATCTAGTGGCACTTGATTCCCGAGCTAGCCGTGATTGCCCCTCTTGATAGTCGGCTATGTATCCTAAACCCGGTCAATCACTTCTCTACTCATCTTAGACCGGTAAAAGGAAAACCCTATGGTTATACCTTTACCTTGTGCTCTTAGATCCTTCTCTTCCACTTGATCATCATGTCCATCATATTATGTGCATCTCCACCATGATCGACATTTCATGTTCATGCACCATTTCTTTGTGATCTTGTGGCCACCACTCCTTGCCACATACACCTTCATCACATGTGTTGCTTGTGCCTAACTCAAAACACTTAACGCATGATATTAGCAACTTGGTGTCATTAATTACCAAAACCAAACTTGGGCTTTCACACCGGCATCCACGAGCCGCCACCGCGGCGCCTCAGGCCACGTTGTGGCCACCCCATGGTCCGTCGTGGCCCCACGAAGCTGGTCAGCTGGCCATCCGCCGTTGCCATGGCCGTCTCCGTCCAAATCGGCCCCGCCTCCCCTGCTGCGACCGCGTGTGGCTAGACCACCGTGGGCCGCCTCCAGTGGGTTTGAAAGTGCACCCACGGGTGCGGCCCAGTCCCACGGCACCCTGGCGTCACCTCCCCGCCACTAGCTCCACCTCCAGCCAACCGAATCGGCTCCGCTCCGTCCTCCTCTGCTCTGTCTCTACGAACAGAGGAGAGAAAAGGGTGAGAAATTTGAATAGAAACACTTCCAGGGTTCTTAATGCAAATCGCGTGACTCAAGTGAATAGTGCTGCATAGTGCCATGTACTGCGTTGAAAGCTAAGGGTTCTTTTGTGAAAACGTCAGATTGCGCGTGGGCTCCCCGCCTGGGCCGCTTGCTAGGCCGGCCTGCTGTGCGCAGCCGCACCTCGCATGGGGCCACAGGCCAAATGACCGACGCCGCCCCTTTCTCTTTTTTCAGCGAATTAAATTAGTTTTCCTTTTTCTGATAATGATGTGAACTTGTAAATTCAAAATAAAATCATGTAGAAGTTCAAAAATTGTGAAACCAATTTTGTTAGGTTTCTAAAATCATGATATATCTAAATGTGTAATTGGTTCATCTAGTTTTAAAATGTTTCTAGGTTGTCCTAGTTATTTTAAAGTGTTTAATATTGTTAAAATGTCAACTTGTGGGAATTTTTGTGAGAAAATGGTGATAGTGTTGACTCTAAAAGTTTTACAAAAAATTTCTAACATTAATATCTGCTCATTGTAATTTTTGTAGCTCCATAATAATTAATTTGATATGGTAGCTAATGAACCTTAATTCAAATGTATGTGTTTAATCAATAATGAATAAAGCAACAGGTTTGTATAACTAAAATACTTGTTGGGAGATAACATCGTATTAGACCACGTGGATACATAGCTTAGTGCGTTAGCCGTAGAGCTAGCTCGTTAGCTTGAGAGGCGTAATCGTATTCTAAATATTGTGCTTGTCATTGATTATTTACGTCTATGCGTTGCATCCACAAATGTCATAATAGGAGCGATGATGGATTGTGGAGTCATCCGGAGGTAGCAGAAAAGATGGTGCCTTAATGATCGTGTCACCATGATGGAATGCTAACTTTGATTAAATCATACCCAGGCAAGCTCCAGTGCATAACCCATATTATTCTGTACTTTTATTTTATACTTGTGCATTAAGTTTTAAGGAGTTGAATGAAAACCACTTGTATGTGTGTATACATATATATATCCTTATTCCATGAGTTTTACTAGGCTAACAGGATCATATAGCTTGCTATGCTATAGGAATTCAGTAGAAGTCGAGTGATTGCCTGTCACTCGCGAGAGATAGGATATATATTATTGTTACTATTAATAGGTTGCTATCACATGAAATATAAATATACATGGTTAATAATTGGAGACCGGGTGGGATTGTGTTTGGATTGGATTTGGGTTGGTTGTCAATTGAGCGAGGCTCAGATTGCATGTGTCCCGCCGGTGTCGATTGAGGACCGTCCGTTGCTTTGGACACTAGTTAGGTCACTGACTTATTATCCCGAGCACATACTTGCTTATGAGAGCGGGAAGGCTTGTTACTCTATTGTCATGGGTTTCGGCTCTTTCCAGACCGACTGTTATGGGTGGATTATTGGGTAGGAGGTCTAAGCACCATACTGAGACCGAGCCTGCAATGTTGAGGGATTGGAGTCCTAGTTTGGACGAAGACCTGGACCCCATGATAGGAGTGGAACGGGTTAGCCTTACTTGTGCCTGAGGTACAAGCGAGGCGTGTGTTTTCGAGGTACCCAACTGGGCTACATTGATTCGCGAATTGCCGTTTGTACGTGACGGTACGATTTGGCTATGGTCTAGCACCGTAGTAAGAACTGGAACATGGAAGATGGAAAAAATGGTTATGATTGCTCAACCTTTGTTGAAAAATAGCATATGTGCTTACATAGAATGGTTAGTAAAGAACTAAGGATGACTGCTAATAAAACTGAATATAAGGATGCACAATTAGTAATGCTTCCTACAGATGCAATAAACCCACAAGCCAGATAGCCTTGCATATCCTTGGAGTCTTTTATTTCCTCCTGACGAGTAAGTCTTGTGGAGTACAATTGATTACTCAGGGTTTGTTCTACCCTGTTACAGGTGACAGGTGTGGATAAGGCTGACCTTGTGTGTGGAAACCTCCTAGTAGGCTCAGCGAGGATTTCCTTTATGTTACGGACTTAGAGTTCATTTAAAACTTTCACCAGAAATGTTTTACAAAAGGAAAGACTTATAGCCATTATCAGTTCATGCATCCAAATGTCCTTCATGTTAATGTTTAACTTGTCGTCAAATGATTTTTATCTCCGCCGAAACTCTAATAACATTTTATATTCTGCTATCAAATGATGAATTACTCTGATGTTGTACTAAAAGTGATGTAAGAAATGGTAAGGATGTTGTAAACTTTATCCTCTCATTTATGATCCTGATGTAAAAATGTGGATTTTCAAGTTCTCCTATGGGGTGTGCTCGACAGAACTGCATAATTTAGTGCGCTCCCCTAGGTACTTAGTGTCTAACGAAAGACAAGTACTTTTGGGAGGGCATTAGCTTAGGCGGTTCTGCCACAGCCTGCTCCCCGTGAGCAGCCCCAATAGGATGACACCATAGCTGTACACATCGCTAGACGCCGTGAGGTGCCTATGACCATGGTTTCTTGTGGAATTGCTTCAGGGAGTGCTTGCTTTGCCTGGGCTTCAACGAGACAAATGGACAGATACCTAGGCTCCAGACTGAGGAGAAAACATAGGAGATAGGAAGGAAATGGGAAGACATCGGGGTCACATCGACCGTGGTGGCGCCAGCACCGGCACTGGCAGGGTGATGGCCGCCGTGCTCTGGTCGGAGGTCACCCCCGTTGAATGCCACGACAATGGAGGGGAGGTGATGCTGCTCCGTCACATGGAGGCCGCCGCGTACGTGCCCGTGAGGCTAGTGCTAAGTGCTCGTGAGGATGGTGCATGCAGTCACGGTTGTGGTCACTGTGTATTAGGGTTTCAAGGGGCTCTATGCATATTTCAGTGCCATGGTGGCAATGCCATGTTAGATAAAATGCTCACGTGGCTGTTGTGGACCTGTGATGCTCCGTTTAACAAGTTTATGGATCTAGAAATGCAATTTCCAAGTTCGTGGACCTAAGTGGTACCCTTGACAAGTTCAAAGGCCACTGATGCATTTAACTCTTTATTATTTATATATAGGGAAAAAAATTCTGCTCCCTAGGAGTAGCTACTCCCTCCTCCAAACCACACGTACGTTACTAATCGCGCCTCTAACGAGCGACGCTCGCTCTTAGCGGGTCAACAAACGAGTAGACCCGATAGGATTTATGGTCCCGTGTCATCCGATTTTTATGTGGATATACGCCGTTCATATAATTGAAAGCCAGTAGCGCTCCCACAACCTTGCAACCGGTGGCAGCCCGCGACCTTCCCCATCCCCCACCAGCGGGGTCACGCAGGGGAGGCGGAGCCTCTCCAACCTGGCGGCGGCGGCGGTGGCCCATCCCCTCCATGCCCGACCGCAGTGCCGGTTCCCCCCACCCACGGTCTGGCCATGCTCGCACGCACGACGGCCCCTGGCGGCGGCGCGGCCCCCACACCACAGGTCCACAACGGTGAGCCCCCTCCCCCACCTTGGCGCGGTGGATCAGGAGCAAACGGGGCCCATGAAAGTGCTTCAATGGCGCCTCCTTCCTCCTTGCATCAATGGCGGATCCGAAGGCTCGGAGTATCGAAGACGAAGGTCGGGCAGTCGCCTGCCTCTGCGCGGAGCCTCGGATGGTGGCCGGCACGCGGTCATGCGGTGCTTGCCTTTTGCCTGCACTCTAAAATAGTATTTGAACTACTTTTGTGATATATTGCGTCCAAATCGTAGGGGAGAGAGAGGGGGCAAGAACTAATTGCAAGTCAATTTTCTATGGGAGTTCAGAAGCTCCATGCACTCGTTCCTGAGTTCCACGCTCCAACTCCCAAGCCACTGCCGTGGCATGGCATATCAGAGCCTTTTTATAGGAGTATCAGAGGCCAAACGGCCTAGGGATGACAGAAGAAGGCAAATTTTTTACCGTTGTGTTCATCGTACTGTACGTCATACTGTAGGCTGGAGCACGGCCCACGGGACGGATGATGGATCTCAGTCTCAGGCCCTATTTATTTAGTTGCTTCAAAGTTTCAAAAATTTTACAAGATTTTCCGTCACATCGAATCTTTGGATGAGCATTAAATATAAGTAAAAAATATTAATTACACAATTTGGTTGTAAATCACAAGACAAATCTTTTGAACCTAATTAGCCCATAATTAGACACTAATTGCTAAATAAAAACAAAAGAGTTACTGCGTTTCCAAAAATTTTATACCACCATCTAAACATAGCCTTAAGCCCTTAACACAAGTGTGTGCAATACAAGTGTCGCGCGGCGCGCGTGCTGCAACGAACAGTTGGCTAGCACGGTGTCCATGGGATCTACCAGTAAATGGAAAATTACCAGAGCAGTACTGATATTTCATCCCTGTGAGAGCAGGTATAATAATACGCCTCAGGTTGTCTTATACCCGAGCCATATCAGCAAATATCTACATGGAGAAAAGAGAAACGAGGAGAGAGAAGCTGTTGGTCGCCAGTTCCGTCGCCGAGCGCTTGCACGGTTTCCCGTGGTTCGTGGTCCGCCACCACCAGTCCACCAGCGCTGCTGTGAGGAGTGAGGACGTCGCTCAACCACGCCCCCGCTCAGCACGGCTAGCTTCACTACGCCAGCAGCCCGTCCGTGCGACGCGCTCGTCGTCCTCGCCGCATCCGCGCGCAGGCCGCGTTAACCGCACAGCACTCGTCGTCCTCGCCCCATCCATGCGCCGGCCGCCGTTGCCCACGCGGCGCTCGTCGTTGTCGCGCATCCACGCGCCGGCCGCCGTCGGCATCGTCATATGCTTATAGCCAAGCTTACTGGCCTTCCTATGAGATTGTCAGTTTTGTAATAAGCCGTGAGCAGTGAACAGCGTACCAACAGTGCATGCTGCAAAGCCACTGTCAAGATGGCCCCACGAAACGTCACCTGGCCGCCTCACAGGCAGGCGCGGCAGGCCGGGCCGCAGGCAGTGACAGTGAGCCGACAAATCACTGCGGGCCGCAGGGGCATGCTCATGCAGAGCAAGGACGGACGGGGTGCAGTCGGAGATTTTTGAATTTTGCATCGGCGCACGCGCACGCCATTGCCAACCAATATGCCATGCTGGACGCATGTCGTCGTCTCGTCTGTCGTCTCGCGTCGCCTCGCACGCACCGCTGCTCTGCTTTGCTCGCTCCTCTCTTCTTCTCGGGACGCGCGAGCTCGAAGTGGTTGACTGCCTGGGGCGTTTGGTTCCACGTCTAAACTTTGGGGTGTTTAGTTCCCAAAAATTTTCATCTCAAAACATCACATCGAATCTTACGGCATATGTATGGAGCATTAAATGTAGACGAAACAAAAAACTAATTGCACAGTTCACCGTGAAATCGCGAGACGAATCTTTTAAGCCTAATTAGTCCATGATTGAACAATAATTGTCAAATAAAACAAAAAAACTACAGTACCCGAATCCAAAAATTTTTGCCAACTAAACACCCCCTTTATCTCTATCGCATCAAATGTCTAGCTAATACATAAGTATTAAATATAGATTATTTATGAAACTAAATACACAAATTGTGGCTAATTTACGAGAAAAATCTTTTAAGCCTACTTAACTCATGATTTGACAATGTGGTGCTACAGTAAACTACAGTAAACATATTCTGACGACGGATTTATTAGTCTTAATAAATTTGTCCCACGGTTTACTAATAAAATCTGTAATTTGTTTTTTTTGTTAGTATCCAAACACTCCATATAATCATATAACATCTGATATGACACCGAATAAACTTTAGTTCCTGCATACATACAGGCGCAGGCTCGCAAGCGAAACGAGCGGACTACTGTTCACTGCTGCATTTTTCTTAAAAAAACTACTCACTGCTGCAGTTTTCTTAAAAAAAAGAACTGCTCACTGCAGTCACGCAGTCCGGAATATGGCCAGACTTAAAAAAAAAAAGAAACGCCAGAGTTCCGTCCGAGTTCAGATTTTGATGTTTTTGTCGGGACCCATAAAGAAAGCGAACACCGAAATTCCAAGTTTTATAGTTTGAAATGTACCTTTTTTTAGTTGGAGAAATCCTCATTTTTAAAGTGTTCCATGACTTTCACTCACTATTTAGATATGTATAATCATATCAAGTATTGTTAAGATTTAAAATACTTAAAATTTAGTATATATATTACAAAAAGCTTCATTATTGACAAAATTCCAATAGATTTTTGTAAATTTAAATGTTTTCGTCCAAGACCAACAAAAAGCTCGATAATGATATACAAAATAATAGCCATGGTTGGTACAACTTATAAATTGTTTATGATCAAAATAAGCTGGAATTAAAAGCCAGTTGATAAGTTTTTTACAGCCTTTTTTTGCCATGATTCTATGCACAACACTAATTTAGGGTCTATTTGGTAGCGCTTTTACCTAGCATCACAAAAAAACTATTTTCAACTTCTCCTACCAAGGAGGGCCCTGATGAAACAACTTCCACAATACAGGCACAGTCTCCCATTGCAATTGTTGCCTCCTGCTTATAATTGCCACTAAGTTTATGAATTGTCGCTCTGTCCTAGTTCTCTTAGCGGCAGCCGGGAGAGAGAAAGAGAAGAGAGGCAGAGATGAGATAGGCCGTTGCGCTAGGGTTGGGGACTTAGGGTGCACCTCTGAGGGGGGGGGCTTCGCAAAATTTCAAGGGGATTTCTGCAAAATAGTTAGGCAACCAAATCTTGCCTTCTTCATGTTAAAATAAAATTAACATGAGGGTTCTATTCATAAAATTTCAAAGTGCGATTACTGTTTATGGACAAGGTAGATGGTGGGTTGATTTTATAAAAGTTAAAGGGTTTTTTGGCAAAATTTTGCAAAACATACATAGACATGTGTCGACGCATGAATAAGCCACCAATGCTTGAATGCTCCCGTGTGAGCAGGATAGAGTGGGCTTTAACAACCCTGATATATCAACAATTGCTAATGCTCTAGGAAGAGCGTCTATCTGGACGCCTTGTTCACGGGCCTGCGCAGTAATCGAGCCCAACAGGCAACCCCTCTACGCGCGTGCTCCATCTCATCACCGGGTAGAAATCCCCACCTTCTCTCAAAAAAAGATAGAAATCTCCAGCCCCACTTGCTTCGCTTCGTGTCGCGGCTTCACGACGTTCTCCACCACTGCACTGCGCTGCCCACCCACCGCGGCTGCCTCCCCGCGCCGCCCGTTGGCCGCGGTCACTTCCACCGAGCTGATGAGCCTCCTCACTGCCGTTTGGGTCTGGGCGCTCGCCGATGGCGTTGGCTGGCTGGGGCCAACCCAGCAGCAGTCTTGCAAGCGCCTAGACACTGCTTGTGGCTAGGCAGCTAGGAGAAAGGGCTGTCGCTAGCTGGGCTCAAGCTAGGCACAAGTGTAGCTGGCCGCTGCCAGGCCGTGCCACCATCCTCCACTGGCTGGCCAGAACCGGCCGTTCTTGCTCTGCTCTGCGTCACACAGAAAAAGGGTGAAAAATGCATGTTGCAAGCGTATGTTTCAAGTGTTTCAGATGTTTCAGAGGTATGTCACAAAGTGTTTCAGATAGATGTTGCAAGTGTTTCAGATGGATGTTGCAAAAGGAGATCGGGATGGTGCATATGTTCCAATGGTTGTACACATATGTTGCAAGCATTTGTTCCTAATATTTCATCTGTGTTTTTGGACATATATTGTAAGTTGTTTATTTGGATGTTGCATAGATTTCACACATATGTTGCAAGTGTTTCTGGATGTTCCTTATGTTTACAATGATTTTTAAGTGTTTTTCAAGTGTTTTTTAAGTGTTTCAGAAGCATGTTTCAAGTGTTTTATCTGTCTTTAGACATATGTTGCAAGTGCCGTATTTGGATGTTTTAAAAGTAGATCGGGTGTTGTAAATAGAATGCGCGTGGAAAATGGGAGGAGGCACGAGCGGTCCCTCCACGTAGTCTGGTGGTGCGGGCGACGTCCACGTGGCACAGGCCCCACGTGGGTGCGCAAAACACAGGCACGAGCAAAGGCGTGTTGGCACGGCGTGGAGTGCATGCGCACGCGCGGAAAATAGAGTGAAGCGCGAGCGTGCGGACGCTAGCACGCACATACAAGGTCCGATAAACAATTTAAGTATGTTCCCGATGGATAGAATCCTAACCTCTAAATAAATCCCTGCGGACAGGCAAGGATGGCCATAACGAAGGAAAACTATTGGTATTGTGTGGTGCGGGACGGCGACACATTCACTCGAACGCGCTATGTATCGGTGAGTGGTTTGCCTTTTCTGACGCGGAGATAACGTTGACATGCATGGTGGGTTGTAATAATGCGTAGAACAGTGTCGATGAGCATGGCGTTCCTCTCCCTTTCTCTCCGGTAAAAAAAGAAGACGATTTCTGCGGATCCTACACCCATGAATGATGACTCCATGATATATGATATGATATAATAATAACCCATTGAACTGAAAGAAAAAGAGCGAGCACGGGATGCCAGCATGCAGTGCCTTCGTTCTCGGATTGATTGATTTGATGGAGTGATTCGTCGTGAGCCGGCGCGGCGGAATGGTGCGTGTCTCCGCGCCGGCGCGATCCCCGCTTTGTGGTGGGGGACGCGCGGTGATCGCGGGGGGCTCTCCATTGCCGCTTTGGGTTGCTGCCAGTGCCACTCACGACGGAATCTTCTTTTTCTCCCAAGTGAAAGTGATTGCGGCGGGCGAAGTGGCACAATTGTTTTTGGTCTCGTGGCGCACCTTTGCCTTGTGCCCTTGTGCCCCCGCCATCGGCCTGCATCCTGCGTGGTGGCACCGGGCACGTACCTACCTCATGAACTGCTTGTCGGTTATATGCATGCACTAGATCTATCGCCCCAGTTGATGACAGATTGACGCGGTAGTGAAGATAGCATGCATACACATAAAGTGAACTCTCCAAAGGCTAACAGCCTATAGTTAAGATACGGGAACAGCTTGGCAAATCTCTCCTTTAGCAGTCACGAGTATTTTATGGATCGACGATGGCCTTGATTAGATGCAAAAACTTCATCCATCTAAAAAGCAATGCGGTCAATGTTGGCACGAACACCTTCCACGTATGTCACTGAGGTGGTGGTCGAGTCACGCCACTCTATTTGGCATGACACTTGAAAACAAAAAGGATCTAAGTTTTTGTGTAAATAATAAAAAAACAATTACCAATGACTTAAATGTCTTTTACTAGTATATCCCAATAATCATTTGTTGAATATATGTATATATCGACGCAAATTTATATAGCTAGGCTAAGCATTGTGTGCGTGTGGTTTGCCTAATTTTTGGTTAAAACTTGCTGCGTTTGACTTGTTACAAATTATTTCCTGTCGTAGATAGTAAATATATGCATTGTGTCGTTCACTTTAGTGGCGGCCATATATAATGCATGATAGAATATTCAGAAACTTTTTCTTGGGATGTAATCATCATTATCGTGAATGGAATTATACTAGAGAAGTTGAGAACGTGCCATATGTACTCATCAATCCCTGGAATGGTAGCGGGTGACATTAGAATCTTGATCCATTGAGATGACTGAGGGATTGGTCGTTTGGTTCTCCCTTATGTGGGAAAAAGCAGTGGGAGGGAGGACAAAAGTCAACAGAAGACAAGGATTGATTCTGGATTTGCTGCTGGCGTAACGGTGATCAACGCAATACGCCACTGCCTGGAGATGGTCTCCGCCACTGCGAGCTGGGCTGGGCTTTCAACTTTGAGCCGGGGAGCCCATCTCTTCTCCGCTGCGACCTGCGAGCGAGCACCGAGCAGACTGAGAACTCAATCTGCAAACGACTGGCTCACAGGTCACCTCGCCCGCGCCTCCCTCACCAAGAACTTCCTTGCCCAGTTACACGTCTGTACTTCCTAGCCGCTCAATTTTACAGCGAAGAGCAGGAAGCATCAGCTCGCCTCGCTTGCCGCCTTCGCTCCTCCTCTCTTCATAGCTCAGGTAGCCCTTGTCAAGAAACGGGTTGCTAGCTACCTTGCTATGGCCGTTCTTGCGCTCAGGCTGGGTTTCGTGGCTCCGCCTTATCCTAGGACCAGCAGCGGCAGGTTCGCCTTCTCCCCCTCCTCCTGCCGCGCCGTCGCCAACGACGCGGGGGTAGGAGGACCCTCGCGCCCGGTCACCGTCGACGGGGACCCGCCCACCGTCGTCTCCGCGCCCGGCCGCCGCATTGTCGCCAGTACGTATGTCAGTCGTCTAGCTAGCCCCTTCATTTATTCATTCAGTACGTACGGTACAGTACTGCACGTTCGTGCATCAAACGTCTCAATCTCGGGCGCAGTTGGCGATGTCCACGGGGATCTCTCCCAGACGAGAGCCGCGCTGGTGCTGGCCGGCGTCCTGAGCGCGGAATCAGAGGGCCATCTGTGGACAGGCGGACGCACGGTAAATCCCCTCCTGCCCTCCGTATATCTCGTTCAGATCTTTAGCATTGCACGTTTCAGCACATAAATAATATTGGTGGTCCGTTATACTGACACTGTACTTATTTCTCAAGTTTGCTGCTACATCACAAATTCGCAATCACATTAGCCTCTGCAGTTTGCACACCTTTTATACCCTGCCTCCCCACTGAAATTCTGAAAATAGATGTATAATAAATGATATGCTTGTGTCATTATAGGTGCTTGTTCAAGTTGGTGACATCCTTGATCGTGGTGAAGATGAAATTGCCATACTCTCCCTGTTTAGCTCACTCAACATGCAAGCCAAATCTCAAGGCGGTGCTGTATTTCAGGTCTGCCTACGTCTACCACTCCGCTACTCCTTGTATGCCACTAGCTCTGAATGATATGCATGGACCCTGATTTTTGAACAGGTTAACGGAAACCATGAAACCATGAATGTGGAAGGCGATTTCCGGTACTGTGATCCGGGAGGCTTTGATGAGTGCGTGCGCTTCCTTGACTACTTGGATGAATGTGACGGCAACTGGGATAACGCATTTCTCAACTGGATTAATGTCTGTGAAAGACGGAAGAAAGAATATGGAGCTCTGCCTAATGGCGATTGGCGTCCTTGGGACTTCGTCAAGGTAAACAAGAATCTTGTGCTGGTCACTTGGGGCCCGTTTAGCTGCAATTTTTTTTTGCAAAATGACACTGTAGCAAATTTCGTTGTTATTTGGCAATTAGTGTCCAATCATGGTCTAACTAGGCTTAAAAGATTCGTCTCATCCATTTCGTCTAAATTGTGTAATTAGTTTTATTTTTTATATATATTTAATGCTTTATGCATGCGTCAAAGATTCGATGTGACAGGGAATGTTAAAAAATTTTACAAAATTTTTTGCAACTAAACAGGGCCTTGGTAGACAATAAATAAACCAACTCTAGATGAACAGTGAAATAAATAATTTACATCTAGTAAGTCATTTTTTTATGAAACAGGAGGGGTTGAAGCCTCTACTGGAATTTTATTAAAAACTAGCAAATATGCACGTGCGATACACACGTGTTTTTGAAAACTATGTCAAATAGCACTACCAGCTCAGGTGCTCCACCAAGCCCTCGCAGTTCGAGCTGCAGCACCGCGCCGCGCGTCTCGCTCCTTGACCGCGTCGTGCCGTTTTTCTTCGACGCCGGCGGTGACGACCATCCCTGAGAGGAGTGTGGCATGTTCGGATTCATTGGCGACCCGGACGCGTCGTCGCTCTGCTACCTTGGCCTGTAGAAGCTTCAGCACCGCGGGAAGGAGGGCGTGGGCATCGTTGCATTGGACGCCGGCGGCAAGATCAATACATAAATAGTGACGGACTTAGGTCTCGTCGAGGACGTTTTCCACGACCCGGCGCCCCTCGCCAAGCTCCCCGGAAATAAAAAGTATCAAACCTGCAGCTAAAATACAATGTACTCCGGCTTTATGGACATGCATGGCTTGTATAAGTGAGCTAATCGCACGAGTTGCAGCTCCACTTCCTGCGCCTGGGATGGCATGCAGAGTATTAATCAAGCCAGGTGTGGAAAACAGAGTAACGATGGCAATGGTTGATGATGCACGTAACGTGATGAAGGTCGTCGGGTTGTTCAGTTGTACTGGTTGTCGCACGGACAGGCTTCTCCAACAACTTATCAATGACAGCTTGAGGACGACCTTTGACCCTGCCATCACCACGTTCAGCACAGGTGGCTGTAGGCGCGCTCGCATCCCACGCAGGGTACATGAGTGTCGGAGAGGACCTTTGCCTCGCTCGCGAGGGTTGATGCGGTGCTGTCCAGGACCATGGAAGATCTGTGGCCCCGCCCCACCGTGACCCGTGACGCCAGGTGGTCAGCAGGCTCGCCACTTTCAGGGGTGACCTGAAGACCGTGGCCGTCAGCAGCTTCGAACTTTCCGATGGTACACGTCGGAGAGAACTTGTGTAGGAACAGCTCCATCGATGACACACCGCCTGAATACGTGAACGTGTGTTGCGTGCAAGTCCGTCGCCATGGAATGCAGCAGTTAGTTTTTGCCGGACTCATGAAGTTATACGAGGCCGTATTTCCCACATTATCGATGAAAGGAAAGAGGCTATCGTGTAGACCATGATTTAAGGATCGTGCAAATCTCCGATTTTGTTACGGGACGGAACGACATCCGAACTGGTAATAATGTAAGGCGCGTGAGTTTGAGTTCCGGACTGTTACATCTTATAAGATGTAAGATCACGTATAACGGAGAGCTCATATAGCACGAAGTCCAGATCCAACGATTATTACGTAGGGAGACCCTCTCAAAAAAACTCGCTCTTTTATAGCAGGATATATACAAACAAGATTACAAAGTCTTACAGAGTACAAATCAAGAGACATAAAAGGTGAGGAAAAAAATAGCTAAGATTATACAAAGTTGACTAGCCATTGATCTATAAGAGCGTGAAATCGTGCCTTTGCACTTAGAATAACTAAGGCAAACTCATTTCTGAAGACATTCCTGCATCCATGAACCGAATGTGCTAGATTTCTGAAAATAATGTCATTTCTCATCATCCAAATAGACCAACACTTTGTGATGATGATTTCCATGAAGAAAGGGACCCTTAACTGAACCCTGAGGCTCTAGTAAGTCATTAGCAGAACCGATTTGAAAAAAAATGCACTGATGACTGATGAGGCTATATATATTCTTCTTCTGCTTCTGAATTGTTGGCCTTCCAATATTGTGACAGAAGCAGAAAGGCTTTGCTGCAAGATCATCTCTTCTCAAGCGAGGTGGTCCGCTAGCTTGTGAATTGGCACAGCATCCTGTTGTCCTCAAAATCAATGACTGGGTATTTTGTCACGGTGGCCTTCTTCCTCACCATGGTGAGCCCCTTTACCTACCTTTGCATCTTTGCTACCCTTTGCAGTTTGCATACGTGATCTTAGTCTAAAACACAAATTGGCTTCAGGGTCAGAACCTGCCTGACAGGATCACTGCATAAACCCAATGCAGAAGAGGCTCTTGCTTGAGCCTAGCATTATCAAGCAGGAATCTTGTGATATAACAAAATTTCAATTTAATCACATATGCTCTTTTTTGATAATACATATTGCGTCAGGTGAACCTAAGTATCTCAATTCGCTCTCTTCCTATTTGCAGTTGAATACGGGATTGAGCGTATGAACAGGGAAGTATCAATATGGATGAAATGTTCAGGCGAAGACAGAGATGATGAGACAGACATCCCCTTCATAGCTACTAGAGGTTATGACAGCGTGGTATGGAGCCGATTGTACTCACAAGATCCTGCCGAAAGAACACGCCGTGCTTTGATGGTAAGAAAAAAAAATCTAAGCCGTTAAGTATACGACAAAGAACTGAAAAATTCTTCTGAACTTCACAAATTTTTCGACAAATGTTATGTTGGTTTCAGCTATCTTCTATTGTTGCTGAACAAACGCTAGAAGCTGTAGGAGCCAAAGGGATGGTAGTAGGGCACACACCCCAGATGCATGGAGTGAACTGGTATCTGTTTCTCTTAATCTCAATCAGTGATTTGATTTAATAAGAATCTTAAAGGAGATTTATGAGATACCAATTAAACTGATGGATAACTTAATCGCTGACTACTATTTTGTTATCAGTAAATGTGATGGCAAAGTCTGGTGTGTTGACGTGGGCATGTCCTCTGGTATTCTTTACTCAAGGCCAGAGGTGCAGTCTTCTCTCTGAGATTGAAATCTCTTAGAAAAATAAGATTCCTTAAGACAATGAAAATTTGAAAGGACTGCTGAACTGCTGATTCTTGTCAAAAGATTCTATTTTTTTGAAACAAGTCAAAAGATTCTATTTGTTGCTGTTTGACACTGAAACATGTCGCTAACCTATTCAAGAGCTGTATTTGGTGATCCTTTGCATCGCATTAATACTAACTGTATCTTTTGTAACCTGTGTGTCCAAATAATGACATCATTTCTGGTAGTGAAACCTTTTTTTAAGTAAATGACTTGCTCTTTTTCCATCTATAAAATTCCACCCTTTATGATTGTCAATATGTGGATGCTCATACAGATGTTTTTTCCCCTTATTCTGTGATGGCTCAGATTTCAGAAAAAAAAGCACTATTTTGGCCGTTGATGTATGACTTTTGTAATATAGGTCCTAGAAATAGTCAATGACAGACCAAGGGTTTTGAAGAAGCGGAGAGAATTATATGATGAGATGGAAGTGTTGGACTATTTGTAAAACCTTGAGAAACTTATGTAAGCACTCTTTCATCTCAACCTTCATCATTCATAAATGAAAAAAATGAAGGTTGCCATGCATGCTGGTTGTGGAGCATTTGGAAGATAGGTCTCTACCAAATTTATTCTGTTTTGGTCTTGAGAGTTTTGATAGTTATTTTGATATATGAAAGATTTCTATTTACATTCGATTTTTTTTAGATAAGGGAACCAAGTTCTAGTCTCTACCATATTTACATTCGAATTGGATCATAAACTCAGGAATATATTTTTTTGCCAGACGAAAAATTCTTAGTAGAAATAATCATGTTACTGCAGGTACATAGTAGAAAACATTAATTGTCCTCAGAGGTATCGTACCAGACAATTTGGGTGGGAATACTGGATGCAATATGCTACAGAGAGATTTATGTAAAATCAGAAGGAAGGTTTTGTCACTATGGTTAGTACGTTTCCTTCACTTAGAATTTGTACATGTTTGAATCAAATAGTGCTGCACTACAAATTTTATAGGTTGCAGGCCACTACATATGTCTTAAGCATGTATTATGCTATTATGATTTTAGATATGCAGTTATTTCTAACAAGAATTCAAGAGCTTTCTAGGATCCCGTAAAAAGTAATAGTTAGAGTCGAACCATTATTATCCACAGAATAAAATGTTTGAAGTACCAGCAACAATTTCCTCAAGTACATGCATTTTTCTTTATAGGAAAAATTATTATGATATTTTTTCTAGGATTTCCCTAAGGCACTTTTTAAGTGCTGAATGTAGAATACTTCCATAAACGAGATCAGTTTTAGTCAGCATACTGACAAAATCTTTAAAAATTGTTATGTAGATTAGCGTTTGTAGGAAACCAGATGCAAACATGGATCAAAAGCCCAAAGCCGCTTGTTTTGCCGAGTCAGACCAAAGGTTTAGTGGTGCTTATTTAGTTATTTGTATCAGCATTCAAGCATTGATTATATCCTTATTCAGAGCTGAAAAGACAAGCTGAAAAGTACTGTTCGCTGATTTGTTGTAAGAGGAAAATACTGTCTCTTCGCTGAAAAAGTACGGCTTATAAGACAAACGAACAGGGCCTAATCTGCAAGCAGTACTGTAACAGTGTTGTTTTTCAAAAAGTACTGTAACAGCATTACAGCAAACCACATATGAACATATCATGGAGCTCATATTTGTTTTGATCGTTAACAAGTCCTTTTGATACATTTTCTGGCAATTTTGACTCTATCTAGTATTGTTACTATATTTGTTTACTTTTTTTTTCTCTTCACTTCTATTTATGTTTATGAATCGAATTTGAGTAGTTCACCTAACATTTTTAAACTGAAGTCAAAATCCTGGGCTGCTTCAGTCCCTGCCAGTCCCAAAGCAATCATGGCAAATGGTGAGTCCCGATTTCATCGAAGGAGTGCCTCACTCCTCAAACTATAACTGCATTCTGGATTTCTGGTTGTTATGGACAAACTAATTGCTCACTTTGTGGGATTAACACACCCTTTCATTGTGTGCCAAGTGGCAAAGGCTTACATGGACCACATTTACATGTTACACGGTCAGCCCCAGTACGTCATCTCTGACAGGGACTGTATCTTCACTAGCACTTTATGGAAGGAACTGTTTAAACCGACGGGCAAACCAAAAAGGATGAATCAATACTTGGAAGGTTATTTGCCATGCTTTGTGCACACAAATGGTATTCTTGGCTCTCTGTTGCTGGTCACCCTCAACAGTCAACATGTGGTTGCTCCCCCTTTGAAGTCTGTATGGTCACCCTCAACATTTTGGCCTGACTAATTCCATGGCCTGTTCAGTACCAGAGCTAACCACTTGGTTACAACACAGGAAGCTGAAAACAGCTCTGTTACGTCAACACTTGGAACGAGCTAACACAAGACGGACAGGAAGCATTCGGACAGAGAATTCAGGATGGGCAATTGGGGGCTTGTTTAGATGCCATCCAAATTCCAAATTTTTTCACTCTCTCTCCATCACATCAATTTTTAACCGCTTGCATGGAGTATTAAATGTAGGTAAAAAAATAATTAATTACATGGTCCACGATTGGATAATATTTGTCAAATAAGACGAAAGTGGTACTATTCATCGGGTTCACTTTTTTTTGCAATCTAAACAAGCCCTGGGTCTACATCGAATTGCAGCACTACATCCAAGCCTCTGTCTCTGACAGAGTGACAGAGCTAATAAAAAACTAAGTTTCCGGTCTTTTGGTCCATTTCAGGTCTTGAACAAAATTGGCAAGGTGGCGTACTGTCTGAACCTTCCTCCCTCTTCATCCTGTGATCCATGTCTCGCAGTTGAATCAAGCTCTTATGCCGGCTGATTCTGTGCATCGGACCCTGCTTGCATTCCTGGGGAAGAGAAGTATGTGTCTGTTCATTATATAAAAAAAGTATGTGTCTGTTCCTGTGAAGATTCTGCAGCAACTACCGTATCAGAAGGGGGGCTTCTACCGCCATATAGGTTTTAATCCAATGTCGGATCAAAGATGCGTCTCTGGGACTACAACAAGCTGTGTCATCGCTTCCCCGAAGCCCTGACCCTTTTTAAGGGAAAGCCATCATGGCAACTTTATTTGATTTCAAGTAATAGTTACATCATCGGTTAATTGCACCAAAATAAAATTTAGAGGATCCCATTCCCAATAAATGGACAGGATCCTAAAGAGTTTACAAGCTAAAATATGCACTACTTTATTAGTTTTCCTTGTATTGATACTCAAAGATGTCCCAAGGTGGTTTTGGGCACTATGAACAAATTATAAACATCATGGACATGTTACAGGTCAAGCGGCGCGACAAAATAACGAATGAAACGCACGGAGAAGACGGCGAGCCACCAGCGAGCCGAGCCAATCGGCTAAGCCGACTTTCTAGTCAGCTAGGCCAGTTCCCCCCTTGGCCCTGCAGCCAGCCCGTGGGGGCTGAACTAGCCCGCAAAAGTCAGCTTAGCTGATCCCTCTATCGGCTAAGCCGACTTGTCCTGGCAACCGAGTTGAAGACTTCTTAAAATCGGTTTTTGGTATATTTTTAACATGGGAAACTTAGAGAACGCATCTTGGAGATGTTTTCTACTGGGATAAGACCACTCCCTCTCTATATATGAGAGGATCATGGCCGATTAAGTTTTCATCTATCCAATCGTCAAAAAAAACACATCTATCAACTCCTTTTACCCCTTTACTCCTCTCCATACCCCTCCTGCTGTTCGTTGAGATTCCCAGCGAGATTCAGCGGCATTCTAGGTGGCCTTACTGGTTCTAGGAGATCCTGCACGTGCTCCTCCCCAACGGGTGTTCTCGGGAGAAGTTTGGGAGCTTTTTCAGCCAAGAATGGGCTCTACATCGGCCTTATCGGTCTCTAGATCGGTTTGGTCGATTACGCTGTGTTCTTGCTGCGTTGCAGGTGGTTTGCAACCTCTTTGGATATCTAAGGTCCTTGCTGGTGTGTTGGCTTAGGGTCATCTTCAGCGTCAACACCTTGGACAATAATCAAACTTAATATTAGAAAACCCAGGACATAAAAATGTATCCTCGTAGATAGCAGATGCAACACCAATTGAATTGCCTTCCATCTTTATAATATCCACAACTTCTAAATAGTTTGATTGAATAATGAGTCTTGGGCTATCTGACTCGCCAACAGAAGACCATCTCATCGAGCATATGCTTCAGCTGTTGAAGTAGAATCCGCGTTTGGAATGCCACAACTTCTTGCAACAATAAAGACCCTAGACTAGTCTCACAAGACAAGTCAACACTAGTGGCTCCCTTTTGTTCTCCACTTGAGAAAGCCACATCAACATTTATGGTGTGTTTGGTTCGAGGAACGAAGTGATCCATCATCTTCTCACTCCTCACTTTTTGTATTTGGTTTATGGAATGGAATGAGTTGATCCATCACCACCTCATTCCTCATAAGCTAATAATTAGTATATGCATGAGGAATGAGTTGATTCCACCAAAATTTATGGGATGAACTCATGATGCATCACCTCATGAAGCATAGGGTGACTCCACAAACCAAACACATTGTTAGTTTCACAAATTGTCCGCTGGTTGCTCCTATCCCCGTGCCTTGTGATTCCCACATTCTTCTTCTTCTTCTTCGTCTTCTTCCATCTAGCATAGTTCTGACAAGAAGAGCTGATATAGTTTGTGCCGACCACACCGACTTTTGCACTAGTTGATCATGTGTTGTTTGTCTCCTCTTCCACCACATATACCAAGCTGTTACTGCTATTAATTCTCTTCATCCTACCTCTGATAACCCTGGAGCCACAATCATTTGTTTTGTGCAAACGGAGGTTTTGGAGTTTGGCTGGGGCTTGAGGTGTGTCCTATCTCCTTGCCCTTGCGCCAGTTGGTATATATCTGAAGTTATTAGGCGCGTGAGTTTTTATTCCTACTAGGTGTTTTGTGTGTATATGTGATCTGTATTGGGATCTAATGCTATTTTTGCTTTTAGCATAATGATACACAATTCTCCCGTGTGTTCCTGAAAAAAAAGGGTCTAGGATCGAAGATCCCATTCTGTCAGCTGAACTAACGTTCATTACTGCATTTCTCGAATACTGGAAAACAGCATGATGAATGCTCTTATGCTCTCACATTCCATTGTGCATAATGGACTTTGGCTACTAGTGATAATCTGCCGATTTGCCAAAATGTCCTTGATTGAGACCAATTGTCACGCTCAGTAGCAAGTTTTCGGCCTCAGAGTGGGTTGCGTAACAGGTTATCTTGCGTAACCGGAGAGTAGAGAGAGAGGGGAGGGCAAGCGACATGACATACGTAAACATCTATCCTGTGTCCTCTGCCTTCCTAATTTGACGCACAGGCTGATGGAAGAATTTGCTCGGAAAAAGTAGGAAAAAATTGACGCACAGCCGCACAGGCCTCGGGCTATACAGATTGTCAGCCGCAATGTTCAACTGCCTTCAGCATGCGGTGCATTCCAATCACGCACGCGGCAAGCGCAGCCCGGTGCAAGGAACCGAACCTGACCTGTGACCTCCATCAAAGCTTTTCCGCAGTCGATAATGATCGAGAGAACCTTTTCGGCCGTCCAAACCATCCCTTTCTGCTTTTTGATCCTTCGGCATCTTCTCAGATACAGGTAATGTAGCGTGGATGTCTGTCCTAGCTAGCTTCACCATGGAATTCTGCGCATGCCGATCATTAATGTTTTTAGATGTAGTTGTTCTAAATTTGACCGGTTAATAATGTGTTAAAAACTGTTTAGACTGCATATACGCGGATCTAGCACCAAAACAGGATAAGCTTGAGACATCCCATGTTCCACGTTCCGGGAACGTCCACGTTCCGAAAACGGGAACATTTACATTCTCTCGTTATAAAATAACACTTCAAGTTTTCGTTCTCGTTCCACGTTCCTGTTCCCTCATGCGAACATGGCCGCCAAGAGCTCGAGCCCTTACTACCGCTACTTCCAAACATGGAAGCTTGAAAGAAAGGGTTAGACATAGAAAATAATAGGAGAAGTTGCGAACATAAGGTTGATATGTGTCCTTGTGGTTCAGATTTATGATGAGTGATTGTCAACGTGATTTGCGTCTTTGGGTTGAGTTTGGGAACTTTGGGCTGTGTAACATGTTTCTTGACTTGTGGTGCGCAGGTGTGGAGCTCGGAGGCAGTGGTCGATGGCGAGGTGAAGGTCAAATAGGCACGTGCCCTGCCGATGGATTGGGAGTGGTAAAGGACGGACGTGATGCTTAGACTGAGGGACCAGAAGGCCGGGTGACCAGCTGCGGTGGCTGACATCTAGGGACATAGACAAGCATAAATATACATGGTGGAGTGACCGTGTTGACCAAGTCAAGACGGCGGTCAAGCGAGTCGAGCGAGGCTTTAGAAGACTTGGCGGCCGGCCGGTCAAGGACGGCTGGTGGGTTGAGCCTCAAAACCACCGGTGGACAGTTTCATGGTTTTGGCCTCAAAACCTGGGCGAAGGTTCCGAGGAGGAACGGGGCGGCACGTGGCGGAATCACGAAGGTTGCGTCAAGGGGAAGCAAATTCGTGAAGGAAGCGGGGCCGTCCGATCGACTGAAAAAGAGTTGGACCATTACGTCCTCGGATCAGTGGTTCGGCTCAAAAATATCTAGGGGCAAAACTGGGATTGTGTAATAGCCCCCTGATAAATAGAATGAGGGTGCCCCATCACCCTTACTTCTCCCATTTCCATTTTTCCTTTCCCTAGGTTTCCCCTCTCCTAATGTTCTTGAGATGTGTAATCACTTCTGAGATTCGAAGTCCTCCGGGATTCCTATTCTGAAGATGCCATTTCCGTTCTTCTTTTCCCCAATTTCGTGCATGGCCTCGATCCCAAATTCCTAGAGTTTGGGTCAATCCCAAGCGATGATTTTTGGGATTAGGTTCGTAGCGTGGTGAATTTCATTTCTATGAATTTTGGGAATGAATTGTTGAGTTTTTGGTTGGTTTTCGTGGCATTTTTTGGAGGCCTTTTCTTCCGTTCGTTCTCTGAGGCTCCTCTGTTCGTCTCGTTCCCTATCTCTCTTGTTCATGGCTTGGGGAATCAGGAGGAGGTCGAGCATGGGGGCAGTCCCAATCGAGTCAAGCAGCAACGCCACCAAGGCCATTGCTCAGGCGCTGTGCTTGCTCTCTTGAGCGGCGGTTGTCTTTGAGTCGTTCTCGCGGTCTTTAGGTTGGGAACAGCGGTGCCGGCGGTGCAGACCCTGCCGTGCTCCAGCAGCCGTGCGTGGCTTCCCCTCTCTGGTTCGCTTAGATCCCACAGGCGTGCATCGGTGTTCTCCCTTCGGTGATGGGCTCCAGAGCCGCGCGCCCAAGCACCAGCAGTAGCACGGTTCCTTTCCTCCCTTTCTACGTCTGCTCATTCTTCAGGCTACGGACAGTCCGCCCCTGTGGCCCAGACAGTCCGCACTCCTTGTTTCGGCTAGGAACAGAAGCATTTTCTCTTGGTCGTTTTTTGAGGCTCGAACGTCAAACAGTCCGAAGTTGGACCATAGACTGTTCGGGGTTCGGACTTCAGACAGTCCGCGGTTGAGGCTCAGATAGTCTGCACCTATGCAGTGTAGGCTGATTTCACTCGTTCCTTCGTGCACTTATTTTCGTTTATTCTCGATTGTTCCACAGTAATTTTTGGTCTTCACCGGAGGTACCCAGCCACCATTTGGCTCGTAAACTAATCGATCTTGCATGCATTTGCTTTTGGGGTTTGATTTTGGGATAGCGGCCAAATATTTTAAAAGAAATTTGAGGCTCCTATTCACCCCCTCTGGTCACTATTTTTGGTCCTTCAATTGGTATCGGAGTCAGTTAAGGATCATTCCACCATAACGATCCATAATCCACGAAGGTGACATGGAGCGCGGTTTTAGCAAGCCGCTATTCTTCGATGGAACAAACTACCCCTACTGGAAGATCCACATGTTTGCTCATCTTCAGGGCATAGACTGGCAGGTCTAGGAGATTTGTGAGGATCCTAACTACGTGGTGCTTGCTGCTCGTGTCGGTCAGGAGAAAATTGACCAACACAGCGCAAATAGCAAGGCTCATAGTGTTCTTTTTTTTGAGTCTTTCGCTTTCCGAGTTTGAGCGGGTCTTTGATTGTACTACTACTCGAGAGATTTGGGTGAGGCTTCAGAGCTGTCATGAGGGAACCGCATAGGTCAAAACCAGACTCTTTGAGACGTACAAGCATGAATATGAGAACTTCTCTCAGTTGGATGGAGAGTCTGTCGATACCATGTTTTCTCGCTTTTTGTCGATTGTGAACAAGATGCGGGCAAACAAGCCGCAGTTGCCTTATGATGATCATGAGAGGGCTCTCAAGTTACTATATGCCCTAGATCGGAAGGTTTGGAATGTGAAGGTGCCCGCTATCATTGAGTCCGCTAACTATGACACCCTCACCGGAATGAGCATTTCAAGCTAAAATCAAGAACCCATCTGCACCTACCATGGCTTTGGTTTTAGGTAATGGTTCAAGTTCTTCAGCTAATCCTTCATAGATTTCCTTTGCCTTGTCTTCTCTGGTATCTGTTATAGAGGAGCAGATGGAGGCACTTAGGGATGACGAGCTGGCACTGGTCATCAACCGGTTCTCGCGGTTTCACAACAATCGCATGAACCACTGGATTCTAGGAATGCCTGACCAGCGGGGCATGTCATAAAACTCTTTTTCCAGATTCCAGGAGCTCGTACTTTGGTTACAACCATGGGCTAACCATTTTTTGGTTTCCCCCGAAGGGGCACACATCCACTGAAATAAGGTACTTCAAGCTCGTCCATATGTTAGGAGATTTACGTGACACGGAGTGTCAAAGGTTTTAGGATCAGACTGGTGACCCTCCCGAATACCCCATAACTCTAGAGGGGCAGGGTCGATAGTGAATGAATCACCACCGCTTACACCTGCCGAGGGGGTGAGCCGTGCCGAGTACCCGGTCTCAGTGTCAGATCACTTGCCTGCACTGGCTCGGGTGACGGTGTGTCGGATTTTGGACCTTTTGGCCCCATGGCCTCCGCGGTTATGCGGATGAGTTCCTTCTCTATGAAGCTAAGGCATCGGTTTTGGCAGCTCGTCTCCCCACACGTCTATCTCGAAAGCTGTGCCTCTTAGAGATTGTGGGGGCGTAGCCGGGCCTTAACTCCCGCTTTTGCCCATGGAGACTGCTGGATTCCATCGACCATGCACGTCCCCTGCCTATAAAATAGAGGAATGGAGGAGGGGAGTTAGTACATTTGCATAGTAGCCTTTGCACGCGCACCTTCCTTCGCTCATCACATCTCATGTCGTCGTTAGATCTTGCCTACCATCTATGGCCAGAGAGAAGCGCTAGTGGGAGGAGCCTGAGGAGGGATCTGCTGGGAGGGGCGTGCCTCCCTCTACTCAGGCCTTCTACCTGGGCTGTTGACATCATCGGGGATGAATCTGATGCATTTCTTGGTGTAGTGGTTTCTCGTCGGCACAGCCTATGCCGTGGCCCGCCGCCGTCTAAGAGGCCCTATCGCCATCACATCCCCAGCAATGTAGGCCGTGCTTACCGCTGGCCTCACCTTCTTCCTCTGACGATGAGGAGGCTAAAGGAGACAAGCATGACATATATACCGTATGTGAGGAGCTGGCCATGGCCGGGCAATCCCACTGAAATGGGTGTCAGGAGGTGGAACGACTGAAGGAGTGCCTTGTTGTGGCCGATACTGTGCTCGACACCACGAACGGGGCGGTGGCTGACGCTAGAGCCACCCACGTGGCGACCCGCACTGAGCTCACCGGTGAGTTGAACTTCTTTGTTTCCTTTGCACAAGTGCTTTTCGTCTTGACTTTGAACCTCTGCATTTCTCAACGGTTCAAGAGCAGCTTGGTGCTGTCCTGGCTGAAGCGGCGGATCTTTGCCGGGCCAATGAGGAGCTGGCCGGTAGACTGGTGGAAGTGACTCATCTACATGACGAGTCAGCGGATTGGGCACGTGGCAGTGCCGCCATGGTGTGAATTAATAGCAACCGCTGCCTGGCGCTGGAGAGGGCAGTGGCAGCCACCGTTGAGTTGGTGCAACCGACGGGGTCAGGCCTTCCCGAGTAGGCTCTCGGTCTCCTAGCATGAATCAGGGAGGTGACGGCACACGACGTTCGCCATGGGGCCGCGATGGCCCTTGCTACCACTCACCTTTGTCTTCAGCTGGTTGTGGACCTGCATGCGATAGAGCTTGAGTTCCCATCACGGACGAAGGTGCCCAAAGACATTGACATCACACGGCTGATAGCCGATTTTGGTGTCATTGCCAATGCCATTGTGGCGATTGTAAATGTAGAGCAAGTCATCAAGGACACTCCTCAAGGTCAGGTCCTGTTGGTTTGCTTTTTGTGCAAAATATTATCTAAATAAAATCCCACATTACAGACTGGTAGTTGCATAATTGTAGTTGCAGCCCCTAAACACTCGGGCAGGTTTGTATAACATGTCTGAGTGCTGAGACCACACACATTAACGCAACTTTTTGGCATTGCCATGTCAGTGCTAAGCCCCGAGCACGAGTGTCGACTGGCCAGTATGGCTTTACTTAGGGGGCGATGTTGCGTAGCATTTAAGATATAGCCCCTAAACCGTTCATTAGGAAAGTGTTTCCTTAGCCGTTTGAGGCGTAAAACCCTTTCGTGCATGGCAACCATATATATTTCTTTTTTTAAAAGGTGGGAGAGCAACAATTAGTGCATATTAACAGCACTGGTGGGGTTCACCTTGTTGTCTTTGTCCCTCCTCTGCTCGGGGTTGACCTAAGGTTTGTTGCGGTTTGCATTGTTGGTGCTGTAGGCCCCGGTCACGGGGTCCTCCCTGGTGGCTGGGTCATCTTTCTCCTCTTTTGGTTTTGCTTCTTTAGGAAAGTCGGGTGCCTCTGGTGGCACCAGTGTAGCCAGCGAAGTGGAAACCGTAGAATCAGGAGGTAAAACGCTGGCTAGGGTTTCTGCTGTGAGCCGGTGCTCTGGAATCGAGGCAAGCATCGGGGCATTCCCGAGCCCGTCTCTTGTTTATCCTGGTAGGCACGTTTTGACTCATCTAGGATCCGGTCCCGTGGGCCTGTTCAATAGCTAGCCTCTCGCACTCGTATGCATCTTGAAAACTACCCGCGACGGTGATGAGACCGCAAGGGCCTGACATCTTGAGCTTGAGGTAAGCATACTTGGGGGTTGCCATGAATTTGGCATAGTAGGGTCTCCCAAGGATAGCGTGGTAAGGACCCTCGAAGTCCATGACTTCAAAGGAGAGTGTCTCCTTGTGGTAGTGTACCTGGTCACCAAAGTGATAGACAGAGTGATCGTGCCGAGGGGCATAATCCATTGTCCGGGGATGATCCCGTGGAACGGAGAATGCGGGGGACGTAGTTTTCATGTCTCGATGTTTAGCTTCTCGAACACATCCTTGTAAAGGATGTTTATGCTGCTTCCTCCGTCCATAAGGACTTTGGTCATTTTCACACCTCCCACGACCGTGCTGACCACCAGAGGGAACTGACCGGCCTCGATGACATGATCAGGGTGGTTGTCCCTATTGAAGGTGATCGGGCTCTCCAACTATCTTAAATGAATAGGAACTGCAGGCACAGTGGTAAAGATGAGACGCTAGGTTACCTTTTCATCACGGCGGTCATCGTAGGCCTGTGAACCCTCGAAGATGATCATGATGCCCTTGATGTTAGGGTAGCCGCCTTCGTCATCCTCAACAGTGCCGTCCTTCCCTTTCTTTAGGCGGCCGACCTTCTTCTTGTCCTTGCCAGCTTCAATGATCTCATGTTTGTAAGTATGGCAGTCCCTAGCTAAGTAATTCACCAGGAAACTATGAATTTAACATGTCTGGTTCATGATCTCATCGAATTTTGCACAACCTCCGTGGCTTTGTTTGAATTTGTTGCCTTCTTGTTTCTTGGCATTGGTGACAAGCTTGCCTCGACGCTTGTGATCCTTCTTGGTTAATGGGGATTGGTCTGCGTCGTCGGTGAGTCGTGACTTATATTTTTCGTTACTGGTGTTAAAGCAATCTTCGGCGTCAGCATGCTCGTGGGCTAAGGCGAACATGTCAAGGAGATGATGTTCTTCCTTCGCCTAATGTCCTGAATGAGGGGTTCACTGTCGACGCCGACGGTGAAGGTGGTTACGATGCTAGCATCAGGGATGTCCTTGAGCTTATTCTTGTGCTGCGTGAAGCACTTTATGTTATCACGAAGACTCTCGCCGGTCTTGCGTTTGCATCCCAAGAGGTCCCATGAGGTGCCTGGCTTAGTGTAAGCCCCCTCAAAGTGATTACAGAATGCCTTTTCGAGGTCAGCCCATCGCTTGATCGTGCCTTCCCAAAGGTTGTTTAGCCAATTTCTGGCAGAGTCAGTGAGGTAGATCGGGAGGTACTGAATTATGAAAAACGTGTCTAGTGCGAATGCCGCTTTCATGGCGAGTTGGTATTTTACCAACCAAATCATCAGATCTGTCTCACCGTCGTATTTTTCAATATTGGGAGCATGAAACCTGTAGGGCGTTGGGACTGACCGGATTCGGTATCTGAACGCAGGGGGTCCTACCAAGTCATAGGGATCACCCCTAGCGGTGCGTGGCATAAGCTCGGGTCAGTTCTTGGGATTTCTTTTGTCATGACAGGTATCACCCTCACCATCAGAGCAATAGCTACTCCTTGAATCATCATTAGCCCATCATCCACATGACTCCCTTTATTGGGAGAGTGCCCTCCACCGTCACCTCCTCGTCCGCCACCTCCCTATCCGCCACCATTGTTGCTCGGTTGCGAGGCGGGATCTTGGTGACATCTATGTTTGTGGCATGGGGATCTATTAGATCGGTGTGGCAGTCGAGCACCGCATTTTGGGATGCACAGCTATGTGTAGCAGATGCATCACTAGGTGTTGGTATACGGTCGGCAGCGGCCGTTTTCAGCTCTTGAATCCTTTGGAAAGCCTGGTGGCCCTTTTCTGTGGATGGATGTGGCATCATGGCCGCTTCCCTCATGGCCTCGGCCAAGTTTTGCTCGATGTTAGAACATACCAAAGCTGCTCGTAGAATATCATTGTGGGCCTGACAGCCTCGAGCTGCGTTCTGCTGTTGGAGCTGACATCGTAGTTTTCAATTTTCCGCTGCTAACACATCATTGTGATTAAGCAGATGATCCCAGGCTTGCTGGCTGGTCTCGTAAGGTTCTGCCTAATCAAACTTGAAATGATCGTGAGGGGAACATTCGGGGGTAATGTACCCGTTCCTGTCGTGATCGTTCGCACCGAGATAGCAACTGTGTATATGTGAGATGATGTCATCATTATCAACGTTCGTGTGGTTAACTCTACATGGCCGATAACGGTTGTAGAGAGAAAGGCATGAAGCTGCTGTGTTAATGAGCTCAGCGGCTCCCATGTCATGGCACCAATCGCTTTCATTGAAGTAATCCAATTGTTCTAGGACAATGGCACCGTGGCTGAGATTGTGGATGGTGACCTCGACTAGGTTCAAGCCAAAGTCATCATCGTGGTGATCCCAATCAGTATGACATGGGTTTTTTTGGATTCTCCGTATGAGATCTAGAAGGTGGCGTGACAACCTAAAGGGGTTGGATCAGGTGAGTCATCTCTGTGCGTATTGGCACTCCTAAGGATCAGGATTGAATCGGATCGGGCACACCGTATCCATTGTCAGGAATGGTTCCCCGGTCTTGCGAAGGAAAAGAGTGGCATTGAGTCTAGACTCTTGGCTGGGTTCGGTGAAAAGTTGATCGTGGCGGGTTAGATGACGGGCGATGGTGAGCGGTCCTTCGTCAACAGCTTTCTCTAGTCCGACGGTGAAATCTTGGATCTAGAGCGACTGCTCCTCCTCCGGTTCGGTTAGCTCAGGCTCCTACAGGTGCAGGTCCCTGAACCGATCAGTGAAGAAGTCATGCTTGCCAAAGACGATCCTCGTGCCTGGCTGCATCTTCTTCGGTTCATCACCGAAGTTAAAGATGATTCCCATCTAAAACACAAAAACAAATCTGAACGCGAAAGGCCCCTACCTGGCGTGCCAATTGTCGGATTGTTTTGCTTTAGCAATATCTAGCAACGTGATTGCACAGAGGAAATCAGATGGTAGCACATGAGACATAGAGATTTATACTGGTTCAGGGCGCGGTGCACACTAAACTCTACTCCAGTGGTGTGGCTACTCTTATATTTGTATGCTCAATTATAGGGGCTATTGCTCCTAACTACGAGGTAGATGAAATATGTGGAAGATTGGATCCCGTGCCCAAGGTCCCTACCCTTCTTTACATAGACAGGAGAGGTAGGGTTACAGAGAGGGTGATCTAGGTAGTAGATTGTGTTCCTTGTTTGTTACACGATATGCGCAACAGATTGATCCTAGCTATCGTCTAGATACGCCCAGCTTGGTTTGCCTTGATCTCCATGTTGGTTGATCACGTCAGCCCTTGTGGGCTTCCTCCTTGATGGTTGCTGGGCCGATAGCTTGGTGGTAGTTATATATATGGGGCGTGCAGGTACCCCTGGCCCATATCTCTGACACCTTGCTTCCTTGCAATGTAAGTATGCTTCTTTGCTTGATGAGAATGATGAGTTGAAGTCTATGTCTAACTTGTTGGGTGCGTGCAAGTCCTGCTTGGGCTTACAATCTGAGCTGACAGAGAAGGTTGCTAGGATCTCTTTGCTTGAAAAGGCCAGTTCCAATAGCACTGCTGCTAAGTGTGCATGTTGTGAGAGCTTGGTGCTAGAGCTTGAGTCCTGCAGACACGATAAGATGAGAACCGAGGAAGACAACACGTACCTTTGGTGCATCGGGTGTAGGCTTTGCTTTAGGTGTGGAGGCTAAAAGTATCTATGGCAAGGTTGGTGAGTTTAGTGGTTTGAACCCGAGTGAGAAACCTTCCACTACTCTCAAGTTGATCAAAATCACTCCACCTAAGCCCACTGAGCCCACTGTTAAAGATGGAGGTTTGAAGAACTTCCAAAAGCCCCACCTCAGAAACAAGTCTTGGTTCCAAAACCAAACTATCTCAAGAACCCACTTGATACTCTACCAAACATCTCTGAGGATCCCCTTTCTAAAGCAAAGAGCCACCAAGAGTGAACCATACCCACAAGAGAGTGAATCAACAACCACCTAATAGTGAGGTGAGGTATCACTATGACTATTACCATAGGGATGGTCATCTTGCTAAGTTCTGGTTTAGGAGGAAGAGAGATGAGCAGCGAGAGTATGAGTTGAACAACTAGAACATGTACGCCCGCCCCTTGGCATACATGTGCCGCCTGTTTAGAGGCGTAGTGCTAGGCCTAGAGGTGCAATGCCTCAAGGTGATAGGCCTTAGGTTTGGAGACCACGCGGTGGTCATGCCCGGCGTGGTTCAGATCATGATCAATATGACTTTGGACCTCGTGGTAGTGGCTTTCAGTCCTACAACTCTAGCGGACCACATTTTCCTCCATGTGGTGATCGCTTCCCTCAAATGGGACATGGTATGTTTAGTGTTTTTCCTAACACTTTTTCAGGGCAAGTGAGTCAACACTGGTATCCTTTACAGTTTACTAACCCCAGTGTTGAGCCATTTGCTCATTCTATATCTTTCTATTGATACAGGACGGAGGCCTGGAGAACACATGGCTCATTGATTCTGACTATTCGCGCCACATGATCGTAAGTTCAAAATGGTTCTCTAGCCTCAACCCAATATAATGTAAGGAGTATACCACATTCAGGGACAATAGCAAATATAAAGTGCTTTCCTATGGGACCATTCAGGTCAACGAGTAGGATGTTGCTTTGGTTTTGAATTTGTATTTCAATTTGCTTTCAGTTTCGCAACTCCTTCAGGATGGCTTTGAAGTGCGCTTTAAGATCGGTTTGTCTCAAGTTCTTGATTCTCATAGAAATCTTGTTTGTCAGATTGTCCCTTTTGGCCGTATCTTTCGAGCTGATTGTTCTAACTCCTTTGGCCCTTTTCGATGTTTGGTGGCCAGATCCTCCTCTGAGCTTTGAAAGTGGTAAGGAGACTTGGTCACTTGAGCTTTGACTTACTAGCTAGGTTGAGCTCACTTGATCTAATCCGAGGATTGCCCAAGTTGAAATTTGAAAAGGATTTGGTTTGTCACCCTTGTTGTTACGGGAAGATGGTTGCCGCTTCTCACACACCTGTGAACCAAGTCATGACCAAGGAACCCAGCAAGCTACTTCACATGGACATAGTTGGTCCAACTCAGGTTCGGTCAGATGGTGGGAAGTGGTACGTTCTAGTGATCGTCGACGACTTTTCTCGCTACTCTTGGGTGTTTTTCATGGAGAGTAAGGATGAGGCTTTTTCACATGCTCAGGATTTGATTCTTCTATTGCAAAGTGAGTTCTCTAAGAATGCTATGAGAGCGATTCGTAGTGATAATGGCACATAATTCAAGAATACTCATTTTGAAACCTTTTGTGCTTCTTTAGGCCTCGAGCATCAATTTTTCTCTCCTTATGTCCCCCAGCAAAATGGTGTTGTTAAGCGCAAGAATCAGACCCTTATTGAGATGGCTATGACGATGCTCGATGAGCACATGACTTCTGGGAGATATTGGGCTGTGCGATCAACAACGCGTGCCATGTTTCCAATTGCATTTTCCTTCGAGCTTTCATAAAGAAGACTTCTTATGAGTTGTGATTTAGATGACCACCCAAGGTAAGCCACTTTAGGGTGTTTGGATGCAAGTGCTTCATCCTAAAATAAGGTAATTTGGACAAGTTCGAGTCTAAGTCTTTCGATGGTATTTTTCTTGGGTTATGTTTCTCACTCTCATGCATATTGTGTTCTTAACCTTGAAACTTACCGAGATGTGGAGACTTGTGAGGTCACATTCGATGAAACAATGCCTTGTTCCACTTTTTGGTTGTGAAGGTGATCAGTAGATTGGCAAGCGCACGGAAGTACCGTTGTAGCACTTTACCTAAAAGTATTCAGGGTATCATATTTTGCTAAAGGAATGGTATTGTAAGTAGTCTCTTAGCTAGTTTACCTAGAAAAAACAAGATGAAGGGTAACTTGGGTAGCGAGGTTCTTCTAAGGGTAGAAACCTGAAGTGAAGATAACTTTGCTACTACCAACTCACTTTGGGCAGCGGATCGCACTTGGTCTGCCAAGTGATGCTGGCCTCCAGCTCTATGCCGTACCTAAATGTGGGGGATTATAAAGGACGGACAGGGCTGTCACCACCTGCCGCCTACCCCTCAACTGTGGGATACGAGGCAAATGAAGGTAACATGCAGCTTAGACACGACATCCACACTAACCGTTACTACTCTAGCATTGGTCAGGAACTTTTGTCTTTATTAGGAGTCCTCTACTAGAGCACCTGCCATGAGGATGGACAATGATCCCGTAAGTAAGTAGTAACAATAATAACTTAACTTAGTGAATCAAACTGAAAGATAAACATGAAATTCTTACTCTAATTAGTAAGACAATCGTAGAGGTACAAGTGTAGAGGGAGCCGACAAGTCCAGCACTCCGTCCACCCAAGGTACAAGGCTCGCCAAGCACTCGAGGTAGAAGCTACCGCTACTCTATTGTTTTCTCTAACTCTTTCCCTATCTCACTCCCTACTCTAGTCTAGCTAGAAGCTAATGGAAATGTGTAGCCCCTCTTCTTCTTCTCCAAAATGTGTATATCATGATGTGAGGAGGGTTGCTTTTTATATAGCTTGGAGGAGGTCGGTTTGCATGGTATTTTTGGTAAGCACCACATGCAACCGCCTCCCTATGCAATTAATGCACCACTTGCAAAACATGGGCTCGGGCCAAGCTAGGGGCGGTGCGGCCGCACCCTGGGCTGCACGCCTGGCCACTGCCTTAGGCTTGTGGTCTTCTGGCTAGGCCTGGATGCCTCCCCGCTGGTGTCTCGATCCAGTTCTAAGTTTGAGTGGGCTTTTGTATTTGTTTTGCTTAAATATGTTATTTGGAAAGCGTATTTTGTTGTTTTTTGTGTTTGTGCCTACATACCAAAACTTTTGGAAATGTTAGTCATAAAGCCCTATTCCTAAGTTTTGGTAGTCATATTTCCTTTATTATGTTCAAATGTTGGTGGTATAAATACGCGTTAAGAACCGCCAACAAGCATCTTTGTGGAGGAGCAGGAAGATGCCGATTGGGGTGATCCTGAGCCGACTCCACAGGTTGCCCCTCTCGAGCCTGCAATGTCTACTTTAGCTCACGGCCCTGATCCCTATTCTTCTACTACATGGGCTCGTTCGAGTAGCCTCCTCAGCCTGAGGAGGCTCCAAGTGCTGTTGAGGGGGAGATGACTTCTTCAAGGGAGGCACCAAGACACATTAAGTGTCGCCACCTAGCTCAGACCATGATCGATGACATCAATCAGCGAGTCACGTGGTCTAGGTCATATCACATCTTACACTTTGCTCATTCTACTTTCGTTGCTTCTTTTGTGCCTCGAGATGTTGGACACGCTCTATCTAAGGCCGATTGGGTCAATGCCATGCACGAGGAGTTAGAGAACTTTGAGTGAAACCGGGTGTGGGTTTTAATTTCACCTCCACTAGATCGCCACCCCATAGGTACAAAGTAGGTTTTCAAGAACAAACAGGGTGAGGATGGGGTGGTAGTGAAAAACAAGGCTAGGTTGGTAGCTCAGGGGTTCTGCCAGAAAGAGGGTATAGATTACAAGGAAACCTTTGCTCCTGTTGGTCGTTTAGAAGCCATTAGGATCCTTTTAGCCTTTGTAGCTTCGAAAGGGTTCAAGCTATATCAGATGGATGTGAAGAGTGCTTTCTTGATCGGGTATATAGAGGAAGAGGTTTATGTTAGGCAACCCTCTGGCTTTTAAAATCCTAAGGTTCATAACCATGTTTTTAAACTCCACAAAGCCTTGTATGGTTTGAAACAAGCCCTGAGAGCCTGGTATGAGCGTTGGATAGCCTTCTTGCTTGATTAGAGTTTTAAAATGGTGTATATTGATAAAACTTTATTTCTCCTCAAGCAAGGCACTTGTGGCAAAACTGCCTAAATTAACACACTTACGAAGGCACTTGTCTTCCATTAGACCCTAAGCACCGCACAAGTGAGTTAAATCAAACAATTATATTGAGCACACCGCAAGGGAGAACTTGAAAATCCACATCTTTCATCTGGATCATAAATAAGAGATAAAGCTTACAACATTCTTAGTATATCGGAATATAAAATGTTATCAGAGTTCCAGCGGATATAAAAACCATTTAATGTCAAGTTAAACATTAACATGATGAACTTTTATATACATGAATTAATAACATGTTATAAGTTTTTTCCTTCATAAAACAAATTTGCGGAAACTTTAAATAAACTCTATGTCCACAACTGTTGACGGTCCTTAAGTATCAATTATAACTATCAAATAAATAGAGAAAAGGATCCAAATGAAACCAACACCTAGACTTAGGGTTTTATCTGACAGAATTCCACGAGTTTTGCTGTTTATCTATTTCTGCAGGGGGTTATCAGGAAATACGGAAGAAAGGCCCACATGTCGGATTAATGACGGGATATTAACCGAACACGTAATTATCTTACATCTAGAAGAGTCCAGAAGCCACGAGAACGAACGGGAGGCGTAACGGAGCCGGACACAGGGCGCCCGCCCTGGTCCTTAGGGCGCCCGCCCTGGCCTCGGAGCCAATCAGGCTCCGCCTCGAGGATTATGCTCCACCGACCTAGAGGATCAAGGAAAACCGTCCGTTCAATGTCGGTTTGATCCGACGGCCCAGATTCATCCGAAAGGGCTATATAAGCAAGGCCCCTGCCCCTGGAGGAGAGGCCCTCGTCTCATACTTCAAACCCTAATTCAGGAGGAGAGCCTCTGATCAAGCCCTAGGCCACCACATCAACTAGATCTCTAGTTAGCATAGCTACATAGGATTAGAACTAGAAGGAGTCAATCTTCGATTGGTCCCCGGATCTGTCAAGAGGATTCTTGGTAATTCCTCTATTGTTCTTCAATTGTTCATAATTGTTCTTCAATATTATGAATATGACTTTGTTCTATTGATTATGACTTTGCTCTACTTGATTATATTTGCAATTATATTGTTCTTAGTTTATCATAGTTATATGCTTGGCTTAGTTAGATTGGAATTATATACATGCCTAGGATCGTATAGCGTTTATCCATGTGTACAGTGGGTGAATGATAACTATTGTGTAGACGTGGTGTCTATACCGTATTTATCTGCGATTGCACCCTATATGCCGGATTGTGGGGTAGTTCGCGATAGTGACAGCTTCGTTGATTCTTATATAGTCCCCCTCTCATGTATAGGGCAGGCAGAGCAACACTATTACAGGGGAGTGATTGCTATGTTCTTCATCTTCCTTGCTAATATTCACTATGCATGGATATAGTCTTTTCTCACCACGATTGCCAAGTATAATTGCACTAACTATGATATGCTAGACTTTATAGTTAATAATAACTTAGGGAATATCTTTGTAGTTCATCCTAATTCCATGCTAATGACTTGCTAGAATATCTGTTGAGGTGCTTATCATTATTATATGTGGCTAGCTGATCAGATTAATTATCTTTGTCACCATTATCACTTTACCTTTACTTAATGTGACATTTATACCTGTATAAAGAGATTGATAAATACTCTCGGTTATACATGCAATGATGTGTACTCAGTTCTATATTCTCATTCCATTATCAACCATGATACTTAGAAATCCCTTCCCAGTGGTAAAAATATAAATAACGATACCTGGAATACTTCCCGGTTAAAATGCTACATCGGTATTAATCTGTGCGCTTGCAGATCCCTTTTATTATTTATCTTGATGAGCAAATGCATATTTCAATACCGCGTCTCTCATGTCATGCTAGGGATGACAACTTGGCTTAAGTGGCATGAGGGATAGGTCTGGCATTTTTGGCGCCGTTATCAGAATTAGAAAACTAAGTCTACTTTTGGTAGTGACGTTAAGAATGCCCAACAAGGATTTTTTGGCGCCGTTGCCGGGGAAGGTTGATTACTAAGTAGGAATGAATACGGAACTTTGAGTCATCATTTGCATCACTAATCTGATCGAGCTTATCAATTCTCTTATACAGTTTTACCCCTGTATTTTCCATTTTGATTATTTATTGCAGGGTGATGCATGAATAGAAGACATCTTCCAGACAACTTTGTTGACGATCCCGAAGCCTTATTCAGAAGAACAAGAGCCAAGCTCAAGAAGACATCGTCAACACTTCAGCACAAAGCTTCATCCAAATCCGAAGACCGCCGAAGTTTCATCCGGAATTTGTCGACTGAATTTGAAGCCATGGCGAACAAGTCGATCCGCGAGTTCTCAGCTCCCACTACGGACAACATCCGCACTGGACCTGCTGGGGAGATCGACCGCAACTTCGAGCTCAAGCCTGGGCTCATCAACATGGTGCAAGCTAACCAGTTCTGTGGGAAGCCACATGAAGACGCTAGTGCTCATCTTCAACACTTCCTGGAGATCTGCAGCACTTTCACCATGGCTGAAGTCCCCAGAGACGCCATACTACTTCGCCTTTTCCCATTCTCACTGTTGGGGAGAGCGAAGCAGTGGTTCTACGCTACAAAGGAGAAGAACACTACGTGGGCACTCTGCTCCACGAACTTTCTGGCCAAATTCTTTCCCATGGGCAAGACCAATGCTCTCCGTGGGAAGATTACAAGTTTTCAGCAACAACATGATGAATCCGTTCCAGAAGCATGGGAGCGTTTCCAAGACTACATCCTAGAATGTCCCCATCATGGAATGGAAAGCTAGCTACTGATGCAGACATTTTATCATGAGCTCATTAACAGTGCCCGTGAAACCATGGATGCTGCAGCTGGAGGAGCATTCCTATCACTCACCATACCTCAAGCCACAGCTCTTGTGGAGAAGATGGCATCCAACCAAGGTTGGAATGAAGAAAGAACTCAGACACGCAAGAGAGGTGGAGGTATGCACCAGCTCAAGGAGGTAGACATGCTGTCTGCCAAGCTAGACCTACTCATGAAGAAGCTCGATGATCGAGCTGGAGAAAAGAAAGAAGTCATGCACGTATACGACTCCCACATGACTTGTGAGGAGTGTGGAGGTACTGGACACTTGGGCAATCACTGTCCTGAGTTGCTGGAGGACGTGAACTACATCAACAATAACAACAACAACTACTACAACCGTCCTCAGCAGAATCAAGGTTGGAATCAACAGAGGCCTAACTACTCAGGTAATTACCAAGGTAACAATTCTTTCAATAATAATAATAATAATTATCCACCTTTGAGAGAGTTAGTATCCAACCAAGGAAAGCTAATGGATAACCTGTCTAAGAAATTGGCATCAAATGATAAAATACTAGAAAATATAAATAATAGAATGGATAATTTCTCTACTGCCATCAAGAACCAGATTAGCTTTAATAAAATGATTGAATCTCAGTTGAATCAAATAGCTGCTGCTGTTCCTGCTACTAACCCCGGTATACCATCACAACCGGAAGGACTAGAATCTGCAAATCTTGTAGACATGTTTGATGCAGGAGATTACTGGAGTAACCCTATCGTGGAAGTAAGTACTGACCGTCTGCCGGTCAAGAGAGGCGATCCAGGATGCCCCGTCATCCCGATCTCCATCGGCATGCGAGACTTCCCAGAAGCACTCTGTGACTTTGGCTCCAGCGTCAACATCATGCCCAGGGTACTCTATGAAAAACTCTTTTCACAACCATTATTAGAAACAACCATGTGTTTGCAGCTTACAGATAGGACACTGAGTTTCCCGAGAGGAATATTGAAGAACATCTGTGTCCGAGTTGGTTCCTCGTACGCTCCAGCAGACTTCGTAGTGATAAAGACCGGTTCTGATGAGAGGGCTCCCGTCATCCTAGGGAGACCATTCCTGAACACCACGGGAGCTGTCATCTACGCTAGTGCTGCCAAGATCAGTTTCTACATCAAGGGGAGGAAGGAAAGGTTTTCCTTCAAGAACAAGACCGCACAAATCCCAGAGCAACCCCAATATGAACCAAGGAAGAGGACCAACAGGAGGAACAAGAGCAAGAAGCAAGTATGGACCGAGACAGCTAAGATGGTCACTGCCGTGCACAAAGGTCAAGATCGCCAACTCAAGTCACCGTTCTTGCCTAAGAAGGACGACCCAGGTATGCCAAGCATTTATTGCTCCATTAATGGGTCCCACTTCTACAAGACACTTTGCGACACTGGGTCGGGCGTCAACATAATGGCCAAGGTCACCTATGAACTTCTGTTCGGAACCATGCCCTTAAACCCAACATATATTCAGCTCCAGATGGCAGATCAGACATTCCGACAGGTCGAAGACTTTCAGGTTATTGACATGGAAGAAGATGAATACGATCCACCCATCATCCTTGGAAGACCATTCCTTAGTACTGTCAAAGCAATCATTTACATTGGAACTGGAGAAGTCCACATGCACTTCCCCTCTGAGAAGGTACGTCTTTACTTTACTGACCCTAACTATGTATTTGAAGAATCCAAGCAGGTCAGGACAAGAAGAAGGCGGTGTAACCACAATCAGAAGCAACAGGTCATCAAGGACGGATGGGCAGATTATGAAGGAGAAGTGGTAAGATCTGAAGACATACCACTCAACCAACACTGTCCTAAGGAGACCGAAGCACCGAGACAAGTATGGAAAGAAAAGACAGTTGTACATGAAGAGGAGGCGCCGCCGGAACCACCGACTACGCCATCCACCAAGCCCCAGGACGACTGAACGAATAAGAGTCCCGTTCGGAGGACTTAAAAACACCGAACGCCTTGCCAAGAGGTAACTTGGTAGTTATCCTTTCCTTTTAATTATTTACTTTATCTTAAATAGTTTGCTTAGTTAATCATATTCATACTATCTTAAAAAAGAAAATAAAAATGTTAAAAACCCTAAAGCCCCATGTGAGTATGCGAGTGGCATAAAACCCATAAGTACATTCACTGTGGTGGCATAAAAAAAAATATATATATAATAAATACATAAATATTTTCTTCTGCTTTATAAAAGAAAAAAAACAACATAAAAAAATCAAGGAGGCTCAGCATGATAAAGGCTAGATATTTATGCTAACACTTAATCAGTTCCACAAAGCTTTGTTGTCTATTTGAGCTTCACAGAATTCAAGGAGACTAGCAGACAGAGGACATTCTAATCGCTGTCAGGGTGCTGCCGACTTTCAAATACACCTCCACCATCTGCTAGCTACATCAGAAGAGATTATGTCAAGATCCAGCTTGGGGGAGAGCATCCCCATTATCTTGCTAAGTATTTCTATCTTTATCTTTATATTTATATATACTTCTACCCTATAAAAATAAAAATATACATAACTATGAAAAAAACCAAATAAAGATTTTGTGCTTATATATATATATACCTATATCTTTTGCTTAGTGTGTTTTAATAAATAAATAAAGTGGCTATGCTAAACTGAATCTAGATAATAATAAAACTCTAGCATGGATATGATGAATAGTTGCTTTGCCTAACTTTCAAATTTGAAGTCCTCTCTCTAAGTTTAGACATAACTGTTATCATTTAAAGCTTGCTCTAAACCTGAACTTGTGGGAAGAGAACTTGATCTAAAGTCTAAGTTGTTAACGGATATGATATGGGAAGGTTGAGCTGCTGTTTATCTATTCCTAGAGATGCTAGAATTCTGGAGAATTTTATCTTTGAAAATCTTAAAATGCTACATGATGAGTTCCTGTATGATGAGAGTTTAAGTTCCTACCACAGCCATACATATATGCTTGCTAGACTTTAAGCCATACCTTTACTTTTTACTGCTTATGAGCATTGAGTGTAGTCAAGCTGTGTAGACCCTTAGGAGCTTGTCATGCGGTTAAAATCAAGATTCACTTGCACGATCACTCATACATGCTGCTTCTACTCCGGAAGTACGCATCCACATATATCCACTCATTCTCATATCCAGATCCACATAAAATTATTCTACTCCTAATCCGGGAGAGAATAGCCAAAAATATTTTCCCATTCTTGTTATCCCCTGTGAAATAAATGCTCAAGCTATTTTGGTTACTACCACTTGCTATATTGTTCTAAGGAGATGAGTGCTCTATACGAGGAAATAAAAAGGGGCAAGTGCCCGGAACCTCGAAAAGAAAAAGATACGAGGAAATAAAAAGGAGCAAGTGCTCGGAACCTCGATGAAAAAAAAGAAAAAGTGTGAGAAGAGAGGTAAAAATGGACAAGTGTCCGACAGTAGAATTAGAGGTACAAGATACCCACCTGAGAAAAAAAAAGAAAATATAGAGCACCTCATTCTCCTCAAGAGCTTTAGAAAGCAAGAAAGGTACGTATCCCCTCAAAAAGAGCAAAAGTAGAATTAGACTTTCATCATTGTTATCATCACTACCACCATACACCATTTATTCGCCACACATGCACATCTTGATTTGACTTATTGGCTTGTTTCTCTGGATCCATGGTTTGACTATGCAATAAATGTCTTGTAAGTATGTATACTTTATCTCCCACCGATGAGCTCCGATATCAAAAGCCTTATTAGAATAGGATGAGAGAGAAGGCAATGTCACTCTGCCTTATACCACAAATACTACATACTTTGCTTTGAGAGAAGGCAGACATCATTACTGCCTTGGTGAGGATCCAGAAATACCACAAAAGAGAGACCTGAGAGAGTCATACAAGGAATCTCTGAGTTTTATTTGAAAATCTGCAAAAAACTCCAAGAGCTATAGCTAATCAAGAATAAGAGACATGGCGCTTGACTAGACTGTTCTATCTTTCAACCGCTCAAGACAAAGGTGACGGTTGCAAGCCCCATGGTGAAAGGTATAATGAGTAAGTTTTAAGTCTTGACAGTTTACTTTAACTCAGAGATGAGACTCTATTTGAAAGCATGTGTACCGTCAAAATTCAAAGGCATTTCAGCAACTACTGAGTCTCTCCTTGCTCAGGGACGAGCAAGAGGTAAGCTTGGGGGAGTTTGTTGACGGTCCTTAAGTATCAATTATAACTATCAAATAAATAGAGAAAAGGATCCAAATGAAACCAACACCTAGACTTAGGGTTTTATCTGACAGAATTCCACGAGTTTTGCTGTTTATCTATTTCTGCAGGGGGTTATCAGGAAATACGGAAGAAAGGCCCACATGTCGGATTAATGACGGGATATTAACCGAACACGTAATTATCTTACATCTAGAAGAGTCCAGAAGCCACGAGAACGAACGGGAGGCGTAACGAAGCCGGACACAGGGCGCCCGCCCTGGTCCTTAGGGCGCCCGCCCTGGCCCCGGAGCCAATCAGGCTCCGCCTCGAGGATTATGCTCCACCGACCTAGAGGATCAAGGAAAACCGTCCGTTCAATGTCGGTTTATCTGACGGCCCAGATTCATCCGAAAGGGCTATATAAGCAAGGCCCCTGCCCCTGGAGGAGAGGCCCTCGTCTCATACTTCAAACCCTAATTCAGGAGGAGAGCCTCTGATCAAGCCCTAGAGCCACCACATCAACTAGATCTCTAGTTAGCATAGCTACATAGGATTAGAACTAGAAGGAGTCAATCTTCGATTGGTCCCCGGATCTGTCAAGAGGATTCTTGGTAATTCCTCTATTGTTCTTCAATTGTTCATCATTGTTCTTCAATATTATGAATATGACTTTGTTCTATTGATTATGACTTTGCTCTACTTGATTATATTTGCAATTATATTGTTCTTAGTTTATCATAGTTATATGCTTGACTTAGTTAGATTGGAATTATATACATGCCTAGGATCGTATAGCGTTTATCCATGTGTATAGTGGGTGAATGATAACTATTGTGTAGACGTGGTGTCTATACCGTATTTATCTGCGATTGCACCCTATATGCCGGATTGTGGGGTAGTTCGCGATAGTGACAGCTTCGTTGATTCTTATATAGTCCCCCTCTCGTGTATAGGGCAGGCAGAGCAACACTATTACAGGGGAGTGATTGCTATGTTCTTCATCTTCCTTGCTAATATTCACTATGCATGGATATAGTCTTTTCTCACCATGATTGCCAAGTATAATTGCACTAACTATGATATGCTAGACTTTATAGTTAATAATAACTTAGGGAATATCTTTGTAGTTCATCCTAATTCCATGCTAATGACTTGCTAGAATATCTGTTGAGGTGCTTATCATTATTATATGTGGCTAGCTGATCAGATTAATTATCTTTGTCACCATTATCACTTTACCTTTACTTAATGTGACATTTATACCTGTATAAAGAGATTGATAAATACTCTCGGTTATACATGCAATGATGTGTACTCAGTTCCATATTCTCATTCCATTATCAACCATGATACTTAGAAATCCCTTCCCAGTGGTAAAAATATAAATAACGATACCTGGAATACTTCCCGATTAAAATGCTACATCGGTATTAATCTGTGCGCTTACAGATCCCTTTTATTATTTATCTTGATGAGCAAATGCATATTTCAATACCGCGTCTCTCATGTCATGCTGGGGATGACAACTTGGCTTAAGTGGCATGAGGGATAGGTTTGGCATTTTTGGCACCGTTATCAGAATTAGAAAACTAAGTCTACTTTTGGTAGTGACGTTAAGAATGCCCAACAGCAACATAAAGGAAATCCTCACTGAGCCCACCAGGAGGTTTCCATACACAAGTGTCAACTCCGTAAACACCTGTCACCTACAACGAGGTAGAACAAACCCTGAGTACTCAATTGTATTCCGCAAGACTTACCCGTCAAAAAGAAATAAAAGACTCCAAGGATATGCACGACTATCACTCTTGTGGGTTCATTGCATCTGCAGGAAGCATTACTAGATGTGCATCCTTATGATCAATTTTTATTAGTAGTCATCATTAGTTCATTAGCTAACCATTCTATGTAAGCACCTATACTACTTTCAAGTAAGGGTTAAGCAATCAGAACCATTTTACCATCTTCCATATTCTAGTTCTTACTATGGTGCTAGACCATAGCCAAGTTGGTACCATCTCACAGAAACGGCGATTGCGAATCAATGTTTTCTAGCTGGGTACCCCGAAACACACGTCTCGCTTATGCCCTAGGCACAAACAAGACCAACCCATTCTACTCCTATCAAGGGGTCCAGGTTCCCATCCAAACTTGGACTCTAAGCCCCCAACACCTAAGACCCGGTCTTAGTATGGTGCTTGGACCTCCACATAATACCCACCCCTAAAAGTCGGTCTGGAAAGAGTCAGAACCCATGATAACAGAGTAACAAGTCTTCCCGCTTCTATAAGCAAGTATGTGCTCAAGATAATAAGTCTATGACCTGACTACCATCCATAGAAACGAACGGTCCTAAATCGACATAGGCCGGACAAATGCAACCAAAGTCTTGCTCGGTGGGCTAATCAAGCTCAAATCCAAATCCAAAGTACAGTCTCGCCCGATCTCCCATATTACCCATATATATTCCATGTGATAGTAACATGATAGTAATAACAATAATATCTTCCCAACTCTCGCAAGTAATAGGTAATCACTTGACTTCTACTAGATTCCTATAGCATAGCAAGCTACACGATCCTGTCATACTAGTAAAGCTCACGAGATATAGATATATATATGCAAGTGGGGTTCATTCAACTCGTTAAACTTAATGCACTAGCATAAAATAAAGTGCAGAATAATAGGGGTTATACACCGCCTGGGTATGATATAACCAAAAGTTAGCATTCCATCACGGTGACACAATCATCAGGCACCATCTTTTCTGCTACTTCGGTCGACTCCATGCTCATCATGTTTCCTATTATGGCATACGTGGATGCACGCAGGGACATAAATAATCAACGACAACTGGAATTCGTATCACACGATTTCGCCTCTCAAGCTAACGAGCTAGCTCTAATGACTAACCAACTAAACTAGTCGTCATCTACAACCAGCAAGGCATCCAGCCGTCAAACCAACATTTTGGTTTTACGAATCCCCGTTTCTCTTTGTTTCTTTTTACAGTATCATATACTCAAAAATAAGGCACATTAGCTACCCTAGTAAACTAATTACTCTGAAGCTACAAAAATTACAGAGGGCACATAATAACACCACTAAACTATTCTAAATTTTTGGGAGTTAGCACTACCACCAATTTACCACAAAATTCCTACACTTTATATCTTATTAAAACTAAGCATTTCAAAATGAATATGGAAACCCTAAAAATAGTACACATCTATATGAACAAAATACACTAACAGGTATATCATGATTTTAGAAATATAACAAAATTAGTTTCACAATTTTTAGACTCCTAAATGATTTTATATTTAAATAACAAAATTAGCCTAGAATTTATTTTAGAAAATCTTTACTAATTCATTGGAAAAAGAAAAGGGCACCGCGGCCCACTCGGCCCAGCGCGGGGTGCGACCGCGCACGGCATCACCGGCCTAGCACGGTCCAAGGCGGGGAGCCTGCGCGCGTTGGTAATCTTGCAAAAAGGCCCCTAGCTACTTGAAGAACTATGCCACGCAACGTGTCACTATTCTAATAGAGAGAGGGTTTGCGCTCAGCACCCTGCAAAGACTCATCTTTACAACAGGCATGCCCCCAGTGCTCGCGATGACATACAACGGTTACGCCGGCCAACGGCAGGGTTAGCCGGCGGCCGGAAGGTGTCGAATACTTAAACCTAACCAGAGCGGGACCCTAGGAGTGGTTTGGTGACTAGCAGGGCCCTACAGCTGCCTAGCCACGACGGCAGGTGAAACAGTGCCGTTCACGGCGTTGGCGTGGCTACTCCGGTGATCTAGAGCGGCGGTAACAAACGGGGAGGCGTGGGAGCACTTGGAGCTTGCCATGGTTCTAGTCAAGGTGATGGTCGGGGCTGAGGAAGGTGGAGCCGCACTAGCCACATACGAGCGGGCGGTGCGGCGACACTTCGAGCGTGGCACCTCCACGTCAGCATGTCACCGATAGTGCCTCGGGTGGAACTAGCACGAGCATGAGGACGAGGAGGGTCAAGGTAGGCTCGTAGGAGCAAGTAATCAAATCACTACCAAAGAATAATGGCTTACCCACGACCGAGTTAAGGCACAGTGGTGGAGGCGACCGGCGGTGAGGAAAAACATGAAATTGGTCAGCAACGGAGCTTGGCTATGGCTCGGGGCGGGTGGCTCAACTAGACAACTTTATGGCAGAGCTATAGGTGCGACAAATCGAGCTCTAATGTGTTATACCATTTGGATCGAGTAGTAGTAGATCAGTGGGGTAGATCTTTTGCATTTTGTGATACATATGATGTGCTAGTACGAGATCTACTAGAACCGTGAGAGAGGAAGAGAGAGAAAGGAGTGAGGTGGTGCAAACCATCTGTGGGAACGGGAGATGCGGTGGAGTTCGATCCGAAGGCGGCCATCTCGTTCGCTGGTGATGCTTTGCTCACTGGCAGCGATGGTCGGAGGAGGGGAGCGCGACGCAGCGAAGTGTGATGGTGCAGTGGAGTCGGAGGCGCAGTGCAGTGACGGCGGCGGTGCTTCCCGTCACTCATAGCGTGACCCTCGAGATCGGTTAGGGTTGTAGGTGGGGAAAGGCGGCTCAGGTGAACCTCGTGACTCGAGCCCCAACTCCCCACCTCCTTTATATAGCGCTGCGCGACGGGGGCCCACCAGCCATTGTTGGGCTGGGCGCCTCCGATCAGGGCATGGATCAAAGGCCTAATGAGCCGTTGGGCTCATTAGAGGAGAGATCAACCTAACATTCTCCCCCTTGATCTCACTTATACTTTAACCTTTCATCTTTGACTTCAATGCTTTTAACTTTACTCGTTTCATCACAAATAAGTGCATAGAACATGTTTCATCGTCACGATCAATTGCTGATAGATTTGACAACTACAATACACATCTCTGATCCAAAATAGTTACTTTAACTTTTGGGCCCTTTATTATAGTCCAGGAGTCATAGGCTTTCCCTTAAACCCATGCCGACTACATGTTCTCTGAACACGTTGGGTGGTAAGCCTTTTGTAAGCGGATCCGCGAGCATCTTTTCAGTGCTTATATGCTCAAGATTTATAATTTGATCCCGGACTTTATCCTTCACAACATAATACTTTATGTCAATGTGTTTGGCAGCACCACTTGACTTATTGTTGTGAGCGTACTATACTGCTAGATTATTATCGCAGTATAACTTTAGTGGTTTATGTATGCTGTCGACCACCTTCAAATCGGGTATGAACTTCTTTAGCCAGTTCACCTGCTCCGTTGCCTCATAGCACGCTACAAACTCGGCATACATTGTGGACGATGTAGTGACGGTTTGTTTCGAGCTTTTCCATGAAATTGCTCCTCCTGCGAGAGTGAATACATATCCTGACATGGATTTTCTATCATCTCCCGCATAATCAGAATCCGAATACCCCACTATCTGGAGAGAATCTAATTTTCTATATGTCAACATGAGGCCTTTCATACCTTGCAAATATCGCAAGACTTTCTTTACCAATTTCCAGTGTTCAATTCCTGGATTACTTTAAAATCTACCAAGCAACCCGGTAACAAAAGCTAAGTCAGGGCACGTGCACACTTGAGCATATTGTAGGCTTCCGACAGCAGAAGCATATGGAACCACTTTCATTTGATCGAGCTCGTATTGGTTCCTAGGGCATTGAAAATCCCCATATCTGTCGCCCTTGACCATGGGTGCAGGTGAGGCTCTACATTTATGCATACTGAATTTCTTTAAAACTTTTTCTATGTATGCCTTTTGTGATAGTCCTAATACCCCTTTACTTCTATCTCGGTGAATCTCTATGCCCAAAACAAATGAAGCTTCACCAAGATCTTTCATATGAAATTTTGAAGATAAAAACTTCTTTGTCTCCAGTAGTAGATGGACATCACTACTAGCAAGTAAGATATCATCTACATATAGGATTAGGAAGATATACCTTCCATTCTTAAACTTTGCATAGACACAATTATCCTCAATATTTTCTTTAAACCCAAAATTCTTTATTGTTCTGTCAAACTTCAAGTACCACTGTCTCAAAGCTTGCTTTAACCCATAAATTGATTTCTTTAAGCGGCATCCCATTCGTTCTTTTCCTTCCACAACAAAACCTTTCGGTTGTGCCATGTAAACATTTTCCTCTAGATCCCCATTCAGGAATGCCGTTTTTACATCCATCTGATGTAATTCTAAATTATAGTGTGCCACTAATGCCATTATAATTCTGAAGGAATCCTTACATGAGACTGGAGAAAACGTCTCATTGTAATCAATCCCTTCTCTTTGCATGAAATCTTTTGCCACAAGTCACGCTTTAAATCTTTCAATATTCCCTTGGGAGTCATGTTTTGTCTTGTAGACCCATTTACAGCCTACTGTCTTGGCTCCTTTAGGAATAGGTTCTAAGTCCCAAACTTTGTTGGTACTCATTGACTTTATTTCATCTTCCATGGCCTCAAGCCACTTGGATGAGTTATCGCTTCTCATGGCTTCTTCAAATGAAGTGGGATCACCCTCCATTTGAAATTCTTCAGTGTTATACACCTCATAATCATCAGGTATAGCTGATCTTCTAACTCTTTGGGACCTTCTCGGGGCCTCCACATTTGATACATCTTCTGTTTGGGACTGTTGTTGCTCCCCCTCATCTGTGGCATCAGTTTGTATAGGTTCCTGAAGAATAGGTTCCTCATCATTATTTACTGTGACCACAGGAGAACTGATAACAGGTGTTGGCACTATAGTATCTTGCACTGTTGGTGCAACAAGAACAGGTAGTTCAAAGAATGGTTCCTGAATCATCGGAGTGGGCACACATACTCGCTTTTCCTTAAGAACAATTTCTCAAGCCACCATGCTCCCCCTCATCATTTCATCCTCTAAGATAACAGTGTGTCTCGTTTCTACAAATTTTGTGTATCTGTCTGAACAGTAGAAGCGAAAACCTTTTGACTTTTTAGGATAGCCAATAAAATGGCAACTAACTGTTTTGGGATCTAGCTTCCCAATATTTGGGTTAAATACTTTTGCCTCAGCAGGACTACCCCACACACGTAAGTGTTTTAGTGAGGGTTCTCTTCCTGTCCATAATTCATATGGTGTTTTGGGCACCGCTTTACTTGGTACTCTATTTAGAATATGAATGGCGGTTTTTAACGCCTCCATCCATAGACTCAATGGTAAGTCAAAGTAACTCATCATACTACGCACCATATCCATCAAGGTACGGTTACGCCTTTCAGCTACTCCGTTCTGCTGACGTTCGCCCGGTGTAGAATACTAGGCTACTATGCCATTCTCCTGTAGAAACCTTGCAAAAGGTCCAGGAACTTGGCCATATGGGGTATGCCGACCGTAGTACTCCCCACCACGATCAGACCAGACCACTTTAATCTTTAAATTATGCTGATTTTCAACTTCAGCCTTAAATATTTTAAATTTATCCAACGCTTTATTTCTTTCTTTAATTTGATAAATGTAACCATAACGGGAGTAATCATCTGTGAATGTTAGGAACGAGTCAAAACCATCCACACTTTTCACAGAAAAAGGACCACAGATGTCTGTGTGAATTATCTGTAGAATTCCTGTGCTTCGTTTAGCATCCTTTTTAATTTGCTTTGTGTATTTTCCTTTAATACATTCTCTACACTGTTCAAAGTCTGAGAACTCTAATGGAGGAAGAATATCATTCTTAACTAGTCTCTCTATTCTCCCCCTCGAAATATGGCCTAAACGACAGTGCCATAATTTCGACGACGCATCTTGAGTTCTCTTTCGTTTTCTATTTGCATTCACAAAAAAGGATACGTTCTCATTTGCATCACATACGGAATTCACATTTTCACGAAGTGATAACAAATAAAGATCTTGCTTTTGAAAAGCAAGGCCAACACATTCATTATTACATAATATTTCACATTTGCCATCTCCAAAATGGCAATCAAATCCATCGTTGTCCAAACATGACACACTAATCAAGTTTCTCTGTAATGACGGAACAAATAAAACATCTCTTAGCAAAAGAATGAATCCATTAGCAAGCTGTAAGGAGACATCGCCAACAGCTTCGACATCTGCTTGGACTCCATTTGCGACTTTAACGTGCATTTCGCTTCTTTGCGTAGTTCTCGTCGAACGAAATCCCTGTAAAGAATTAGCAACATGAACAGTTGCTCCTGAGTCAATCCACCAAGCAGATTTCGAATACTGTATGTACAGGGATTCATTTATAAACGTAATCATGTTCTCACCTTGCTTTGCCATGATCATCTTTAGAAAATCGGGACAATCTTTCTTGTAATGTCCCGTCTTCTTGCAGTGAAGACACTGATCTTTGTTCACTACAAATTTGTTCTGCTGAGGCTGATGCTGCATAGGACCCTTGCCCTTTGGCTTTGAGGGAGAGTTGGCATTGGCATTGAAATTCTTTCTTTTGTTATCTTTAACGAAACTGAGAGTGCCACCATTGGCGGCTTTTATCCTCTCTTCCTCTTGTGCACACATCGCCATACAACGTTCTAAATCTCATTTCTCGGGCTGAATGTTGTAGTTGACAACAAAAGTGTCAAACTCTTTTGGTAAAGAAGCAAAAATCAGATGGACAAGAAACTCTTCTGTAAGAGCCAGGTCCATTGATTTTAACTTGTTGTTCAAATGATTCATCTTTGATATGTGCTCTCTAATACCATTGCCATGTCCACCTCCGGTGTATTTTTCTGTCACCAGCTGCTTGATCAGCTGAGTAGCATATGTCTTTGAAGAGCCATAGAACTGACTCTTTATTCTTTCTAAGTACTCTGTGATAGTGTCACACTCTTGGATTGAGCCCATTATGGTAGGCTTAATCGTGTTCTTTATGACAGCAACACACTTTTTGTTGGCATTGACCCACTTTTGCTTTTGTAGGTCATATGCCATCTGTACGGGAGCATGGTCCCTCTCTTTCTTCTGCCATTCACCATCAGACTCATTGGCCTCTCTCACCGGTGCCACAGGTTCACTGAGACATGGTGTGGTGACCACCCAGTCCACCTCAGCCAAGACAAAGGCGAGGTCAATTTTCTTTTTCCATTCAGTGCAGTTGTCACCTTTGAGTGGTGGAATATCTTTGATAAACCCCATCAAAGAGTAACCTCCTAAAAACATAATTCATATAAAGTGAGAATATAATTATAACATGAATAATTACATGCTTTAGTTCCAACGTTGGTCAAAATTAGAACATACAATTTTTCTTTTTATACTAATTCTAGATCACCGTTGGGCAGAAATAGAATTAATGCATGACAAAAACATAATATCATAATACTGCTATTAATCAATGTTGGTCAGAATAACAACAATATTATAATCAGTTCAAAATTTATCTATTTTTCAAAATTAAATTTTCCCGCTGGTTCGAATTTAATAATGAAATAACATCTTTAAGTATGCAGCGGAAATACTTTTAATACATTCATATTATTTTCCAGAAGTACTTTAATTACTCTACTGTTGTCTAAACAAATATTATCGTTGGATAAAATTTGCCTAGAAATTTGCATCAAATTTGAATCGTAATTGATCAAAAATATGCAGCAGTATTTGTTTCTGGAAAATAATAAAGAAAAAATCGAATGGATTTCTATTTCAGGCCATTTCGGCCCAGTGAGGCAGCAGCCCATGGGCCCGCAGCTTTTACCGCGCGCCATCGGCCCGCTAGTTTCAGCCCAGCGGCGCGCCTCCTTTTTTTGTCAGCGCAGCTGAATAAGGCGCGGCCCAGCAGCCGAGTTGCGGCCCATCTTGGCCTAATCTCAGCCGCCCGCGTGGCCCTCCCCGCGCCCAGATTGCAACCTGGGCCTAGGCCAGGAATTGCTCTCCCCGCCTGGGCCATGGAGGTGGCCCAATCATCCCGGCGTGATCGAAGCCGTTCAAGAGGATCCGACGGTCGAGAGTTGATTTCAGGAGATCAAAAAGCCCCAACTGCAGACATTTCCCAAACCCTAGCTTCACATTTCATTTTCTCCTCCCTTCGTTCTCTCTGTGCCGCGCTCGGTAACGTCGGGAGGCGCGCCCCTGGGCCTCGGCGTCCGCGCTGGCCGAGCCGGCGAGCTAGGCGCTCGGGCGTGTGTGGCTACCTCCCCTCCTTTTGCTGCCTTTCTTCTTCCTCCCTACCGTTTTCCTCTAGCCCACACAAGAGCAGTAGCAGTGTGTTCATGGCGGCCGGTGGAGGCAAGAAGACAGTGCCGCCGCGGGCCCCCTCGCCGGCGCGCGTGCTCGCCTATGGCTGAGCACGCCACCATCGAGCGGTCTCGCGGTGGTGCTTTCGGCTCGCGCGCGAACGGCGGCGCACGGCGTCCAAAGCCACCGGCGGTAAGGGCGGCTGGGCCAGGTAAGTCCCCACCGTGCCCTCCTTTTTCTTTTACCCGATTAGGGTTAGGGTTTGGGCTCGAGCTCCGATCCGATTCGATCGGTTCGGTTGATTCGATCTGTGATTTTCTTTCCCGATTCGAAATCGGATTTGTTCGTTTCTTTCTTTTCCCCAAGAGCTAGATCTACATGCTATGTAGGCGTCTGATACCATTGTTATACCATTTGGATCGAGTAGTAGTAGATCAGTGGGGTAGATCTTTAGCATTTCGTGATACACATGATGTCCTAGTACGAGATCTACTAGAACCGTGAGAGAGGAAGAGAGAGAAAGGAGTGAGGTGGTGCAAACCATCTGTGGGAACGGGAGGTGCGGTGGAGTTCGATCCGGAGGCGGCCATCTCGTTCGTTGGTGATGCTCTGCTCACTGGCAGCGACGGTCAGAGGAGGGGAGCGCGACGCAGCGAAGTGTGATGGTCCAGTGGAGTCGGAGACACAGTGCAGTGACGGCGGCGGTGCTTCCCGTCGCTCACAGCGTGACCCTCGAGATCGGTTAGGGTTGTAGGTGGGGAAAGCCGGCTCAGGTGAACCTCGTGACTCGAGCCTCGGCTCCCCACCTCCTTTATATAGCGTTACGCGACAGGGGCCCACCAGCCATTGTTGGGCTGGGTGCCCCTGATCAGGGCGCGGATCAAAGGCCTAATGAGCCGTTGGGCTCATTAGAGGAGAGATCAACCTAACATAATGAACTGAGGCGCGTGAATTTCGAATCCTCTGCGGGAGGGGACGTCGGGCTGTCATCCAAGATGGTAGTGATGGCTTGCGACCATAGTCATATAAAACGGGTTCACCACCTTCGACCCTCGACCAGGGTTCGTCGACCCCGACCCGGGTTCACAGGTTCATTTTTGACCCAAAGTGTAAAAATCTCTCGCGAGTAGCGTACCACGTACCGCGACCCCGTACCTCGACCCCATCGACCCAGAAACTTTGTGACTATGCTTGCGACGAGTCCCGTTGGCGCGGCGGTCTCCATAAATGGGCACGCAGGGAGGGCAGAGCGTGGGCAGGGAAACGCAACAGCGGCTGCCTTTACTCTCTGGCTGAACGCAACTCGTGTTAGGCAAAAGAGACAAGGGAGGGGTCAGGACTTGGCACGGCTCATCCTTGCCTCGGCGATGCGCGGCTGGCTACTAGCGAGGTCAAGCACACGTGCAACAGCGAGCGTGCACACCGGCACGAGACGTGTGCTTGGCTGGAAGCGGCGCAAGCGATGTGACCAAAGGACGAGCGATGGCGTGCTTGCGCTGTGGCGCTTGGCCGGTGGTGGCATGGTCAGACGGCCGTATGGCCTCTTGCCACTCGGTGTATGACTGTTCAGACGTCGAGGACAACAGTGATGCGGCAGCGGGACAAAGCGCTGTAGCGTGGCCGTAGGAGTGGCGGTCAGCCGGGCCGGGGCCGGCCAACGCGGTTGTCGAGCCAGGGTGTGGTGAGCCAAGTTGCATTTTTATCGAGATTACTTGCTCATCAATTCATGTGTTTTTAAATCTAAAAATCGAGGAACTTGTTTCGGTAATTTCCTCTTAAGTCTAAATCTCGGTACTAAGCAAGCTCGTAACACCAGGGGTGTTACAACACTGACACTCTTTTGGTTAAGATATACATGGATGATATCATTTTCGGTGGCTCTTCTCATGTACTTGTTGCCAAGTTTGCAGGTACTATGAGCAAGGAATTTGAGACGAGCATGATGGGAGAATTGACTTTCTTCCTCGGGTTACCAATCAAGCAAGCCTGAGAAGGGACGTTCATGCACCAAGGCAAGTACACCAAGGATCTGATGAAGAAGTTCGATATGGGCGAGGCCAAGCCTTTTTCGACGCCCATGCCGACCACGACAGCCTTGGACGCTGATGAGAAAGGAGAAGCCGTGGACCAGAAGGAGTACCACAACATGATTGGGTCACTGCTGTACCTGATGGCGACGAGACTGGACATCCAGTTCGTGGTCTGTCTATGTGCGCGCTTTTAGTCTTCGCTGCCATGTCTCATCGTCAGGCCGTCAAGCGGATCATGAGATGTCTTTATTTCACACCTGAGTTTGGTCTTTGGTTTTTGGCCTCCTCCTCTCTTTCTCTTTGCGGGTATTCTGATGTGGATTATGCTAGCTGTCACATTGAGAGAAAGTCCATGTCAGGGACTTCTCAATTTATTGGATCTTCTCTTGTGTCTTGGTCCTCTCGAAGCAGTCTAGTGTTGCCCAATCCACCACAGAAGCTGAATATGTCGTTGCCACTGCTTGATGCTCCCAGCTGATTTGGATGATAGCTATCTTGAGAGACTATGACTTAGAATTTAGACGAGTGCCTTTGCTTTGTGACAGCACTAGTGCCATAAGTGTAGCTAAGAATCCAGTTTTCCATTCAAAAACCAAATATATAGAGGTGCATTTTCATTTCTTGCGCGACCACTATGAGAAGGGTGATATAGACCTGCGCAATATTGATACCCAAAACTAGCTCACAGATATCTTCACCAAATCTCTTGACCAAGCCCAGTTTGCATGCTTTCTAGGGGAGCTTGGTGTTTGTTTCCCTTACGTTTAGATGTTGTATAGTAGTTCTGTTTTCTTTGTAGCGTAGCTTTTTCTTTTTGGCTTTTTTTGTATCATATTGCATGTGCATAGCATCATGTATGATAGATCATATTTTGAGCTTCATGATTATAGTTGTTAGATTGAGATTATGCTCTATTTAGGATGTTATGTATGTACCTGATGGTGCTTATGGCTTAGGATCTTATTGACCATTTGATGTATGTTATGAGCTAAGCTTGTTTTACAAACGGTGAATATGGTTAAAACTTGTTGAAACATGAAAAATAGTTCACCGCATGTGTAGGACTTAATGAGATCCCTGATACGATCACTTATATGCTAGGTTACTATGTCTCATGCTTTGAGTCATTCACTTGCTTGGACAACTATTCTTGTGCTAAAATTTGAAAATCAAGCTAAGTAAAAAGAAAAGATCGAGATGGGTTTGTACTATCCCACGTCAAGGTATCGGGACGGCTTCCAATTGCATATTTGGATGAACTTGAGCCTTGTAGTAGATGCCGAAACCATTGTCTTAAGCTTCTGATTGTCTATGACATAGACTTGGCATGGTTGTTAGGCCTGACGGTACAGATAACCTCTTGCACACACATGTTTTGACTAGCTCTTTCATTAAGTTGCAAACTCCGATGAAATTAAATTTTGATGAAAACACAAGTCTTAGGTTTATCTTTGACATGATGTGTGACCGCTGCTTGGGGTAGTTCACCTTGTATACACTTGTTAGCACTAGGTTGATTTCCTGCTTATACCTACTATGTGCTACTTTCAGTGATGAACCACTTTCTTGAATTGCTTAAACTTGATCAAAATTGCTTAAGTATCATATTTTGTCTCACTTGATCAGTTTGAGCATTTGCTAGCACTTGTATTTGCTGCTACAAACACATAACAGTACTAGTCAGAGCATCTTTTAATCTCATTGCTATACTCCTGAAGCTTCTGCATTTCTACATCCCTTTGTATTCATAGCATATTTTGAGGGGGAGTGACAGTTTTTCAGAGCTTGATAAATGCATGTGTCAATAAGGGGGAGAGTGTTGAGAAATATCCAAGGAGATCTTGTTGAGTGCATGTATTCATGTGGGAGATTGCATTTGTTTAATGGGAGTTGCACTTTGAGTTATTTTTGCTAGATGTGTTGAGTCTTTGCCTCTTCTAGAGGGTCTGGCTGTTTTGAGGCATTTTGAGCTTTGCTAGTGGTGTTGAGCCCATTGCCTTATCTTGAGGGCTAGCTATGATTTATTTGGTTGGGTCGAGCCGTTGCCCATGTCTTTGGAGACCAAGTTTTGCTCATTTCAAATGACCTAGTTTCGGCTTTTCTTTAGCTTTTGGTCATTTGGGTGAGCTCTTTGTTTTCTCTCTGCTGTCATTTGTTGGTGTTGACAATGCACTCATCAAGGGGGAGATTGTGAACACAAGGTTGATATGTGTCCTTGTGGTTCGGATTTGTGATGAGTGATTGTCAACGTGATTTGCGTCTTGGGTTGAGTTTGGAAACTTTAGGTTGTGCAACATGTCTCTTAGCTTGGGGTGCGCAGGTGTGGAGCTCGGAGGCGGTGGTCGACGAAGAGGTGAAGGTCAAGTAGGGATTTGCCCTGCTGATGGACCAGAAGTGGTGAAGGATGGACATGAGGCTTAGACCGAGGGACTAGAAGGCCGGGTGACCAAGTGTGGTGGCTGACATCTAGGGACATCGACAAGTGCAAATGTACATGGTGTAGTGACTGTGTTGACTGAGTCAAGAAGGCGATCGAGCGGGGCTCTGGAAGACTTGGCGGCTGGCCGGTCGAGGATAGCGACGACATGCGTCGAGTAGCGGGGGACGCGTATGAAGTATGCTACTCGTGGCGGTTTGGTGGGTTGAGCCTCAAAACCACCGGGTGGATGGTTTCGCTGGTTTGGCCTCAAAACTCGGGTGGAGGTTCCGAGGAGGAAAGGGGCGGCACGTGGCGGAATCACGAAGGTTGCGTTGTGGCGAAGCAAATTCATGAAGGAAGCGGGGCCATCCGATCGACTAAAAAAGAGTTGGACTATTACGCCCTTGGGTCAGTGGTTTGACTCAAAAATATCTAGGGGCAAAACTGGGATCGTGTACTATCCCAGATAAATAGGATGAGGGTGCCCCATCACCCTTACCTCTCCCATTTCCTTTTTTCCTTGCCCTAGGTTTCTCCTCCCATGGTGTTCTTGAGAGAGGCCCACAAATTCCAAATTTGTGTAATCACTTCTGAGATTTGAGTTGAGAATGGAGGCCCGAATCCTCCACTTGTCCTCTGGGATTCCTATTCTGAAGCTACGATTTTCGTTCTTCTTTTCCCCAATTTCGTGCATGGCCTCGATCCCAATTTCCTGGAGTTTGGGTCAATCCCAGGCGATGATTTTTAGGGATTAGGTTCGTAGCGTGGTGAATTTCATTTCTGTGAATTTTGGGAATGAATCGTTGAGGTTTTTGGTTGGTTTTCGTGGCATTTCTTGGAGGCCTTTTCTTCTGTTCATTCTTTGACGCTCCTCGGTTCGTTTCGTTCCCTGTCTCTCTTGTTCGTGGTTCGCTCAGATCCCACAGGCGCGCATCGGTGTTCTCCCCTCGGTGACGGGCTCCAGAGCTGCACGCCTGGCACCAGCAGCAGCGCTGTTCCTTTCCTCCCTTTCTGCGTCTGCTCGTTCTTCAGGTCGCGGACACTCCGCCCCTGTGGCCCAGACAGTCCGCACTCCCTGTTTCGGCCGGGAACGGAAGCATTTTCTCTCGATCGTTTTTCGTGGCTCGAATGTTAGACAATCCGAAGTTGGACGGTAGACTATTTGGGGTTCGGACTTCAGACAGTCCGCAGTTGAGGCTCAGACAGTCCGCACCTGTGCAGTGTAGGCTGTTTTCACTCGTTCCTTCGTGCACTTATTTTCGTTTGTTCTCGATTGTTCCGCAATAATTTTTGGTCTTCACCGGAGGTACCCAGCCACCATTTGGCTCGTGAACTAATCAATCTTGTGTGTGTTTGCTTTGGGGTTTCATTTTGGGACAACAGCCAAATATTTTGAAAGAAATTTGAGGCTCCAATTTATCCCCCTCTGGTCATCGTTTCCGGTTTTTTAATTGGTATCAGAGCCAGTTAAGGATCATTCCATCATAACGGTGCCGGTGGTGCAGACCCTGCCATGCTCCAGGAGCCGTGTGTGGCTTCCCCTCTCTGGTAGATCCCACAGGCATGCATCGGTGTTCTCCCTTCGGTGACGGTCTCCAGAGCCGCGCGCCCGAGCACCAGCAGCAGCGCAGTTCCTTTCCTCCCTTTTTGCGTCTGCACATTTTTCAGGCCGCGGACAGTCCGCACCTGTGGCCCAGACAGTCTACACTCCCTGTTTTAGCTGGGAACAAAAGCATTTTCTCTCGGTCATTTTTCGAACGTCAGACAATCCAAAGTTGGACGGCAGACTATCCGGGGTTCGGACTTCAGACAGTCCGCGGTTGAGGCTCAGACAGCCCACACCTATGGCGTGTAGGCTGTTTTCACTCGTTCCTTCGTGCACTTGATTTTGTTTGTTCTCGATTGTTCTACAGTACTTTTTAGTCTTCACCCGGAGGTACCCAGCCACCAGTTGGCTCATGAACTAATCGATCTTACGTGCGTCTGCTTTTGGGGTTTGATTTTGACACAGCGGCCAAATATTTCGAAAGAAATTTGAGGCTCTCATTCACTCCCCTCTGGTCGCCGTTTCCGATCCTTCCGAAGTTTATTCTAACTTATTTTTTTAGATGTGCCTTGGTTAGTGTCACTAGACATCATCGTTCAAATTGTAGTAATCAATAAATTTCAAGTTGTGGATGCACGCATGCAGGGTCTTTTTTTATCTCAGTTAAATTATAGCAATCTAGAATATGGATGAGATTATAATCATCTGTATTATGAATTACAATAGTTTAGATAGTCTGGATCGCTAAATTATAGAGGCGTATTTTTATTAGTTAGGACACAAGTGACCTATGTAATCTCGAAACAGTAGGTTTGAGAGATTATAGGATTATTGTAATCTGGTAGCGTTGTCTTATTATAATCAAACCCATAATCTAAGGTGTTTGATCATCTTCAGATTATATTTCATCTGACTACTATAATCCAGTTGGGATCAAGCAAGCACCCTCTAAAACTTATCTTCTGTCACATCTTGCTGACAGTGAAGCCAATAGCTTCGAGGAGACGCTACTATTTGCTTTTGAGATACAATTAATATAGCTCGCATCATGTGGAAACGATGTTAGTTAATTTACCTATGTTATATATAAGCAGTAAAACGCATTCTACATCTTTCACACAAGAGCAGGTAAAATGGTGCTTTTAAACCCAAGAGGACACGGGCATAACGATAAATTTGATGAAATAATAGAGCAATTGGATTTCATGGACAACTGCGAGCAAAAGAACAATGTCAACAAATTAGAATATCATCGCATTATATTCATGATGTGGATACTGAATAGCCTCGAACGGCCGAGGGCTCACAGCACAGAGTGTTTGATTTTGAGAAAACATCTTGCATCATTTGAAAACGATGTTAGTTAATTTACGTCTTATAAGCGTCCTCGGAATTGGTACATACGTTCTACGTCTTTTACAGAAGAGCACGTATGGTAGTGCTTTTAAATCCAAAGAAATCGGATATATGATGACAAATTTGAGAAAATAGAGCAATTGGATTCCAAGGAGAATAACAAGATGCTACAAAAGGAAAAAGGGTGGAAAAAATGTGGCATTCTTCCATAGTTTTAAATGTTAATTGTCATTTTGCACCATTTTCTGCGTTGTATTTTATGCTAATTTGAAATTGAATAAATCACTTTTTTTTTGCAACGTCCTAGAGTTCAAACGGTCCACACACCTCAGGTCCAAATCCCTTGAACCATGGCTGATCTCTACTCTATACATGGACATAAAAATGGCTAACCTTATTAATTGGTGACATTAGATCCACTTGTGCTTTCGTACTCACTCATATAAAAGGGTTAACATTGATTGGTAACATTAGACTCTAAAAAAAGACATGCATGTTGGTCAAACCAATCCTCAATAGTTAAGATGTGACCAAGGGCATATTTGGATCCCATGGACTAACAATTAGTCCTATTCACTCCTATAAATGGACCAGTGAACTAGCAGCCAGTCTATGACTAGTGAACTAACAATTAATCCGCCTGTTTGAAATGAATCAGGCAGGAGAGCTGCCGATTGTATTAAAAAGGAGATAAGCCCAAAGTGGGTACAACGGTACAACAGCGACTAACAATCACGTCGGAAAACAAACTCAATAAAAAGAAAAAAACAACTCTAGTCAGTCGGATTGGGACATCGATACAAACTGCACAATGTCGAAGCTCAACTCAGGAAAATAAAGAAAAAAGAGAACCACCATCAACTCCAAATCACCACACTACACCACCACCCCCCGGACGACTAAGGACATCAGGGTGAAAACACCGTCGTCACCGCTCGTGCCGTCATTACTGACGATGATCCACACCGGGCTAGCCTGCTGCCAAGCAGGACTAGCTGCCATAGGTCTCTGCAAGCCGTGTAGCCCTCCTGCAATTAGATCCACTTGCATCGCCTATCAAGACGATGTACCACACCGGACTAGTTACCGCCAAGCAGGACTAGTCGTCGTAGCCCGCTGCAAGTTGCCAAACCAAACGCGTGTGAAGCTGCCTCTGGCGCTCAAAGCCGATCACGTCCACCAAGATCCAAGCGCGCGCACACAGTAGCTTTGAGGACCTAGCTGCCTCATGGAAGTTAGAAGTGCCACACATGTCCTCCATGCTAGTCAAAACACCTCCTTGCGCCAGAAACAGCTGCCGCTATGTAGGATCACCCACCACCAAAGCACGCAGGTCACTTCAGCAATGCAAATCTGCTAGCCACCACCTCCCATGTCGCCCACATCACCAACTCCATGGGCGCCTCCCACGCTAGCCTTCTCGCCAACTTCGTGGTTGCAACTGGCGTCCGGTCCCATGAAACTGTCGCCTCAATTGGCAAGCAGATGCAACGCCCTCCAATCACCGCGCCAACACCCTCCTGACTGCCTTTCTCGGCCATGGACACAGCAAGCTTGAATCCTCAACTAGGCCTCCACCTTCCTCATGGCGACGCAGGCCGACGTCGCAGACTAACCGAATGCGAGCTTCCAAACACGACGCCTCCAAGGAGGGATGTGATGCCACTGGCACCACCGTCACTTGACCAGAAGGTCAAGGTTTTCACCCAGGAAGGACACGCCGCGCAAAAGGGAGAGGACCATTCGATGACGCTTCCAAGGAAGAAAACGGCGCCTGCAGGCGTCGTCGTCATCGGCCCGAGAGGGACAAGGCTTTCACTGTGGTGCCTCAACCTCGTGCACGGTAGAGGCTATGGTCTGTCCACTGTGCTAGCCGTTGCCCCGTGACTACCGCCCCGCAAGTCGCCTGCTTGCACAACCGTCCGCACGCCATGGTCGTCACTAGCTCAAGCACCCGCCACACCGAGCATCCCGCGGCCGCCGAAGGCAGGCGTTACCATCACGACGTGGGCTCCAGATCCGGCCACCAGGGCACCGGTCCCGACGCCCCTGGCTGATGTCGCCACTTTCGCGCGCATCCCAGGGCACAACGCTCCCTATGGACGCTGCCTCTTGTGGATTCGGCGCCGTCCCCGCGCCTTGGGTCGGAGCCGCAGCCACCGCCATGGGCACGACCAGCACCTGCCCAAGCATGGCCAAAGAGGGCCCTCCACCTTGGGCCTCGCTAGATCCAGCTGTAGGGCCGTCAGATCTGGCAAAGGAGGAGCCAGATCGGTGGTGGGGCGCCGCGCTGGAGGAAACCACCACCGGTCATCACGCCATGGTCGCCGCCCGCCGGGAAAGAGAGAGGAGGAGGAGAAAGGCCCAGCCGCCACCATTCTTGCGGCTACGCGGGCTTCCGGCAGCGGCGAGGGCAAGGTGCCGGGGAGGACGGCCCGACAACGGGGTAGGCGAGGCGCCGCCCGAGCCACTCTGGAGAGCGATGCGGGGCCTGGGTGTCCTCCAAAATACGTATTGCAGTTAACTAGTTGTTAGAGCATCTCCAAAAGTATCCTATTGTTTTCTTCTAAAAACATGTAGTTTTGTAACTCTAAAAAGATATTAGAAGGAAAAAAGGGCATCTCCAAGAGTTTCCAATAATCCACTCCTAAAATATAGAATACAATTTTACATCAGGAATCATATACTATTTCTAAATTATCGTAAACAGTTTTATATATTTTTCTCTCTCGTATATTTACATTAGGAACCCTTTCCTACTCTTATTCTTTCCCACGCCCTTTCACCGTTGACCGACTAATACGCACGGGAAAGCAGTATCCACGCGACTGCGATTACGCGTAAACTTACGCGCTACAGGTCAAGATTTTCCAAGTGCGTAAATTTTAAGAGCATGGATTAGGAGTTGTTAGAGAGGATTTTTTTCTTATCTTGCTAAAAACTAAGGATTAGCGAGGGAAATAGAGTATTCTGGGAGATGCTCTGTTCTGTGCATCCAAACAAACTTCAATAAACTCACACCAGTATTGGTATGCATGAGTCACCATGAGCCTACCCCAAATTAGATCGTCTCATTTCTTTTCTACTAGTTTGGAAGCCTGTTAAGTGGAGTCTGAACTGGATTAAATGAATTAAAAAGAACTAGAAAAAAAACGTGAGAAAACCACCTACCTCCTTAGCTTTTGAACCCCATCCATGAAACCTAGCGGCGTCGGCATGCGGCGGCTACAGGTGGGTGGCACGACGGCAAATCAGGAGGTGGTGCTCAAAGTGTTCTCCACTATCCAGTCTCCACGGTACCTGCTTGCCTTTTTCCTTTTCATACAACTCCTCTGCTCTGCTTCTGCGTCATGAAGCAGAGCACAATTTTAAAATAAAATGGAGGAACCTTTTTGTCTACATCCTAGTCGTCCGCAAAACTTGATACAATTTTTTTTTATGGCAAGACACGATTTAAACACCTTCCTGTACGTGCCTAGCTAACACCGTTTCCAGACACTGGCTAGCTTGCCTGCGTCATGCGTGCATAAAAGCAGCCGGATGGGCTAATCATCTGTGGCATATTCACTAAATAAATAGTGGTGCTTTATTTCTTTTTGAATAGAAGGAGAAAATAATAATAATAATAATAATAATAATAATAATAATAATAATAATAATAATAATAATATAATAATAATAATAATAATAATAATAATAATAATAATAATAATAATAATAATAATAATAATAATAATAATAATAATAATAATAATTACTTTTCATCCATAGGTATTCAGCACGAGCGTTATCTGCCCAATGATCAAGACATGTATGTATGTGGTATTCGTCACTCTAATTAAAAAAGACATGTATATGTGGTATTCGTCAATCTCATAAAAAATGACATGTATATGTGGTATTCGTCAATCTAATTAAAAAATGCAAGTCGGCGTACATGTCTATATTGGGTTTTAAAGAAAAGGTACCTTTGAATTTTGAGAAAAAGTTTCTGGTCTGGTGATCCTCTTTAAATCTTTGTCATTTTGTGTCTTTTTCAGCGCAAGCAGTTAGTTGGCTTTTGATGCGACAATCTCGACCTCTTCTTTTACTCTGCTCTACAACAAGGTCTGATATCTTCAAAACTCTGTCGTGATGGTGAATAATTGTAAGCCTGTGTTCCTTGGAGGATTTCTCCGGTTGATATTCTTTTAGTGAATACTAGATCTCGTTGTCAACGACGAGTGACTTTTGCGGTCTTCAGAGCCTTGTTTGGTGAAGGTGTTTGCAGGTTACCCTTTTCTTTGCTCTGTCTCTTCAATGCGATCTTCAAGCTTCGGCAAGCATTAGACGACCCAAGGAACAAGATGACCAACTTGGTCTTTAATGTACTCTTACATTTTAGAGGATGACGTTTTGTCTTGTTAACCATCTTTTGTATCGGTCATTGTTTTTTTGTGGTATATGAGTTGTGAGACTCTTTGAGTGTCCTTTTATTCCAAAATAGAAAGCTCAAAATAAGTATGTGTACTTTAGGTTTTGATTATGGATGTGGGTACTACAGTTAAATTTGGAAGGTACACTGATGATCAAAGTTGCCAGCTAGGACATACAGTACTAACATTTTCATGTAGTCACAAGTCGTACGACGTCATTAAGTACTCCATTTTAGTTCAAAAAAATAAGTACTCCAATTTAAATTTTATAATCATGCCCTCTTATACCCTTTTAGTACTCCCTTTTCTAAATTAAATGCAAATACTTCTTTTCTGGTCCTGTTCTGCCGCACTACTTTAGCATTACTTTTCAGCGAATAGCATAAGCATCAGTATAATCCGAATTTCAATGAAACGAAAAGGGCTAGACTAAAATATGTTGCGGCTAGCCACGTGGAGCCCACGGGTGGCCGGACTGAAATAGGCCTGGGCATTCGGGTTACCCAATTTATCCGGGTCGTGTAATGAAAATTGCTACCCAATATTCACTAAAAAAACACTACCCGAAATTTCGGATACCCGATAATTCGGGTTCAGGTCTGGGTATACCTAATATACCCGAATTCACAGAAAAGAGCAAACTGCACAAAACTTTTATAGCAATTTTATTCATAATTACAGTTACTTGTTCAAACAAAGAGAATTATAAACTAATAAAGTGATAAATTCAAGTGCTCCACTGACAACATATCACAAACACAAAGACACAAACACATATTCGAGTAGCTTGGGTAGTTCGGGTACTGGAAAATATTACCCGAATTATCTAAATTTATTTCTGGTAATCAGAATTGCTATCCGAATTTCGGATACCTCGAGTTCGGATTCGGGTATGGGTAATAGGTATCGGGTATTTTGCCTAGGCTTAGGACTGAAATGTCTGTGTCTGTCGTCTAGTCTATCTCGACACAAAAGGCTAGCTGGCTAGACGCAGCCGATCCTGTGAAGCCAATCCTCCGTTGTGGCGGATGAATTGGACAGCGTCATCGCGTCGGCGCCGTGAGAGTGAGAGACCAGGAGCACGCTGCAGGCGACGAGCCTGTTGGCGGCCTCCGTGTAGTGCACCCCATCCCAGGAGACGTACTCAGACGGGTCGGCGCACGCCGCCGCCCCCGCCGCGCCGCAGAACGCAGCGTCGTCGTAGTTGTAGGCGCCGCCGCCGCCGCCGCAGCACGCGTCCAGCGGCCTGTGCCTGAAACCTGCGTTGCGTGAGGAAGAAATCAATGCAAGAACCGATCAGGAACAAGCATGGAAATCAAGAATCGATGAGGAACAACCGAACAAGAATCGGTTGTGTGAGTGCGTGCATGCGCACCGTATTCGCGGGGCGACACGATGATGTCAGTGACTGCTCGGTAGAGGTCCGCGTAGACGATGGCCGTGCCAGGGTGGGCTCGCCGGAGGCCGCCGAGCACGCGGCGCAGCTCGCGGTTGTGCAGCTCGGCGAGGCCGTTGAGACGCGTGATGCAGCCGGACTGTGGGTCATACCCGGCGGCGTCGACGCTGCCTCTGTAGAGCGTGAGCAGCTGCGGCTCGCAGCCCAGCGGTATCATCCCCGGGACCACCACCGTGCTTGCTCCGGCGGCGATCACCTCCTGCACCGCACGTCGGTCGGCACGTGTAAAAATGTATGCCGGCCTTGAGCAGAGTCGGAGGCGAGAACGAAGAAGGAACTTACGGTGATGACCGAACGGATGGCACTGACGACGTGAGGCACGAAGGTCTCCACCTCGCCGACGGTGCGGTTCTCGTTGAGGCCGATGAAGTAGTCGTTGACTCCGATCTCTCCGACGAGGAAGAGGGAGGTGGCCATGCTCTTCCTCTGCTCTGCGCCGAGAAGTCGTAAAACGTCGTTGAACCAGACGGTCTGGTTCGTAAGCGAAACCGGCACCAACGACCCCAATCCTCTGCTCTCAAAGAAGTGCAGGTCAAGCGCCGTGGCCCCGCCGAACGCGAAGTTCACGCCGCGCCGGAAATCCGCCGCCGTCTTCCCGGCGAGGTACGGCGTCGGCTGCGGTACGCCCAGCGCCTCGACTGGGGCACATAGTTACTTCGATCGGTCACGTCACAATGGAAATAAACGGTGTGGGACGTGTGTGTGGTGGCCGGCCGCCGGTCGGCTGGTGGTGCTCACCGAGGAAGTCGATGACGAGGCGGCCGTCGGACGCGCGGCCGGTAGGGCGACGGAAGAACGTCTCGCCGTACGGTGGCCGGCTCGCGGGCCCGCCGGCGGTTGCCGAGAGGTGCAGCGCGTTCCCGGTGTCGGTGAGCGAGTCGCCAAAGCTGAATACACGGTCGTAGCGCGTCAGGGGGCCACCGTTGCCGGCTGCGGCGGCGTGTAGAAGCGCCGCCACGGCCACGAGGAGACGCGACGAACCAGGCGCCATTTCAATTCGCTTGCAGGTGTGGTCGACCTGAGCCGTGCCGTGCGGTGTGGTTCATTCGCAGGAGGGACAGGAGAGGACTTATTTATAACAGTAGCAGGGGCAGGGATGCATGTGTCGTGACTTGTGATTGGTTCTTGCAGTTCTGGAAGCAGCGCTGTGGCCGCCGCTTTGATTGGTACACGAGGAAATTGGCGGAAAGCTATGGGAATTCCTCCTTCAATTGAATATTTGTCGAGTTTTTCCTCGCAAGTAATAACAAGGATATGAACCTCTTGAAGCAGCGAAGTCGCAGTTGATGTTGATCTGCCATATTTGATCGCGTGTTTGGGTGTTTTGAAGAAAGAAACGACAGAAAAACAGTTCGGCCTCGATGAAAGCTCATGGGCATGGGCGACACTAGTACAGGAGATACGGTTTGGGTCGATCACTGAGCTAGAATCGAGCGGTCAATCCATAGCTACTGCGAACTTTTCTTTTTAGATTAGAAAAAAATTTCATAGTTTTTTTTTTAAAAAAGGTGTTATAAAGTTATAACGCATAAATCAGAAACGACATAGGCTTCACGACTTTTTTTTGGAAAAATATTTTAGAGACTTTGTTTTTTTCTAAAAGTTACAAAATTATACTTATTACTTTTATGTACAACTTTGTGCGGACAAAACTTATCACCATTTTTTTATAAGAAGCTGTAAGTTATGCACGTAAGTTTTATCTATAATATTTTGCGAAACATAACATATCAGCACAATTTTTTTTAAAAAAAATTGTAACTTTCATGTATAACAGTTTGCGAAACAAAATTTGTCACCACAATTTTTATAATAAGTTTTGTGATATTGTTTTTATATAATAAATTTCATGAATCACCTAACTTATATGCATAAGTTTTATTATCTAACATTTTTAACGTAACATATTTTAGACAAACTTCTAAATCAGAAATATGTTAAAAGTATATACAAGAAAATTTGATAGGTCACTATAAAAAATAATAACTAAAACAATAGAAAAGCAAAAAATATAGAATAATAATAAGAAAAAGAAAATGGCACTGCTAGTGCCGGGATGTTTGGACGGATGCCTGTGGCTGCAGTCTGTTTTCACGCGTCCACGCATGCGCCTGCGCCGGCCAGATGTTGCCGTCTTCCCGGCGAGGTACGGCGTCGGCTGCGGTACGCCCAGCGCCTCGACTGCGGCGCACGGACACGTCAGGGACATATTACTTTGGTCGGTCACATCACATGGAAATAAACGGTGTGGGACGGACGTGTGTGGTGGCCGGCCGGTCGGTTGGTGGTGCTCACCGAGGAAGTCGATGACGAGGCGGCCGTCGGACGCGCGGCCGGTAGGGCGACGGAAGAACGTCTCGCCGTACGGTGGCCGGCTCGCGGGACCACCGGCGGTTGCCGAGAGGTGCAGCGCGTTCCCGGTGTCGGTGAGCGAGTCGCCAAAGCTGAATACGCGGTCGTAGCGCGTCAGGGGGCCACCGTTGCCGGCTGCGGCGGCGTGTAGAAGCGCCGCCACGGCCACGAGGAGACGCGACGAACCTGGCGCCATTTCAATTCGCTTGCTTTGCTTTTCAGGTGTGGTCGACCTGAGCCGTGCGGTGTGGTTCATTCGCAGGAGGGACAGGAGAGGACTATTTATGACAGTAGCAGGGGCAGGGATGCATGTGTTGTGAGTTGTGATTGGTTCTTGCAGTTCTAGAAGCAGCGCTGTGGCCGCCGCTTTGATTGGTACACGAGGAAATTGGCGGAAAGCTATGGGAATTCCTCCTTCAATTGAATATTTCTAGAGTTTTTCCTCCCAACTAATAAGAGCAAGTATTATAAGGCTGATTCAGCCGGCTGAATTGAGGCCATGTAGAAAAAATACATGATCTGGCAGAGAGAGAAATGGAGAGAGAGAGCGTGCCGGCGCTCTGCTCTCAGTCAGGCTGAATGCCACCGAATAGCCCGCATCCAGCCAGCAACGGGCGAAAAGCAGGCGCTTCTTTCCCCGGCTGCTGGGCAAAGCATTAAATACTCTTATATTTATAATATTTAATAGAGCTAATATCTCAGTCAACTTGTTATATGCGCTGGCTGTATGACTTACTGCATGTGATATGTCATAAGCATCCAGCCAGCCGTCGGCTGGCTTATTAGCCATGCTCTAACAAGGATATGAACCTACCTCTTGAAGCAGCGAAGTCGCAGTTGATGTTGATCTGCCATATTGGATCGCGTGTTTGGGTGCTTTGAAGAAAGAAACGACAGAAAAACATTTCGGCCGCGATGAAAGCTCATGGGCATGGGCGACACTAGTACAGGGGATACGGTCTGGGTCGATCACTGAGCTAGAATCGAGCGGTCAATCCATAGCTACTGCGAACTTTTCTTTTTAGATTAGAAAAATTTTCATAGTTTTTTTTAAAAGGTGTTATAAAGTTATAACGCATAAATCAGAAACGACATAGGCTTCACGACTTTTTTTTTTGGGAAAAATATTTTAGCGACTTTGTTTTTTATTTCTGAAATTTACAAAATTATACTTATCTCTACAACTAAAAAATACCGATGAGAATCGTTCATCGGCGTGCGAAAAATTGCATGCTCCTGCGCTCGCCCGGCGCACTTTCACTCGCCCGCACATGCAGTGCACCCGGCCCCGCGCGACGCGCAATCACCGCAGCCCAGGAAGGAAAGGAATCACCGCACCCTCGCCTGCCCACGTCTGCGCTCTCCCACGACGCACAGTCACCACAACCTGCGCCTGCCCTTCCTGCACTAGCCCACACCGCCGCACCCCTCCCAAGCCACCGAGAAGGAGGACTACCGAGAAGCCCTCGTCGCACACGCCCGTCGACCTCGCCGTTCGCGCCGGCGCCGGCGGTTGCCTCCCCAGCCTCCTTCACTAGGCCCTTCAAGATCCAGCATTGGACGTGACCTCACCGGCCATGGCGACCACCCTGCCAATCCCTGGCAGACCCATCGCTTACAGCTTCCCCGTCGAAAAGGGCAATGGTGGCTCCTCCCCTTCACTCCGCTGCAGTTCATTACCTACTCTAATAAATCACCAAAGTACAGGCAAAAAGGACAAACAAATTTCAGAGATGTTCCTAAATGCTGCAGGGGACGAGTTTGTGAGCGTCAGCGCGGGCAGCAAGGGCAAGGTGGCGCGGTGCGGCTCATCCTCATGACGCGGAGCGACGGAGGCGTGTCTCCGACTCCCCTCCTCCCCATCCCGCGCACCCCACCCGGCTAGCCGCGTCTGACCGTGAAGACTTCTTCCACCACTCCCAGCTCTCCATCAACCTCGCCCTCGCCTCGCCCGGACAAGTTCGCCCCCAACGCCACCGCGGACGTGGGAGACGACGATGGGCCGACGACCGCCTCTCCACGCTCCTCCTGTAGCAGCAAAGGCGGCGACGACACCGGCGGGGGCCCTGCCCTCTCGACGACAGCAACCTGGGTGCAGCTCTCTCCAGATCCGCCCTCGCCCGCTTGGCCCTCGACGCTGCCGCTGAGTCCATCACGCCCCACCCAGCACAACTCTCTCCGGCCATCGACAAGGAGCAGGCGCGGCCCCGCAAGACCGGCAGCAGGAACCCGGCAGTACCAGGCACCGCCGCGGCCCGCTTCACCATTTCCTTTTGAATGGCCAACTAAATTCGATGCTGATGTGTCTATTTTCGTCCTACTGTCATAATGTTTCTGCCTCTGGCTGTTAACGGCGAGATGCTGATAAGAATTAGTTGGGTAACATGTACGCCGAGATGATAATTTTTACATCAACACCACTTCCCAGAACTGTAAATACCATGGGATTTTTATCAAATCTTATAAAAATATACTATAAAATTTCATCTAGATTAAATAAGGCAGATGTAGCATAATATGATGTATCATCCTGAAATTGAATACTCGGTCTTTCCAGCTTCAAAGATGAAATTTCTTCTTCTATGAGGACTGAAGTGTCCCGGAGGCTTCAAAATCCATTACGGCATTAGCCAGATGTTCATCCCAACCAAATTCTATTGAATGATGTTGTTCATAGTGTTTCCTTCCTACTGTCATAGTGTTGGTGAAATGTCCTGTTCAACTAGATGTCCTACTGTCATGACATTGATGTGTCTGAACAGGCATAATCTGGATTATGTATTTGTATTGCCTAATCCATGACAATATTCAGGCACAATGGTGAATCTGAAAGTGCTTATATTTTAGCTGGGTTGTAAAGAGATTCTCCATTAACTGTTTTTTATCTGTTTTCAAAGCAACTTTTTCGTTTCTCTTTTTTTAGTGGTTTATCGATGTATGTATCTAAGATAAAACTGACAGTGCTACTGACATAACATTTACCTGCATAACACATCATTCCCGAGGTTGCTTGCATTATCTCACTGCTTTTGCAGGACATGCTTCTTGAGTCCATCCCTAGATCTCACTGCCTTTCTTTTTCATTATCTCACTGCTTTTGCAGTACATGGTCAGTGTTGTACCCATTTACATGATCAACTATTCTGAGCACTATCAGTTTCACGACATTGTATGACTTGAAGTTGGCCAAATGCAATGCCATGGCTAGCTAGAAATTATGTTGGCACTTCAGCCTCACAGCGTTGTATGACTTCAACTTGGGCAAATGCAATGCCATTGCTAGCAATTGATTCAAGATATTGCTGTGTGTCAGCATGTGTGTTCTGGTGGCAGCTCAATTGATGCCTGCTTTGAATTGTTAAATAGAATACCCGAGCAATTGTTAGATTTCTCAACATGGGAAGTCTGAAACATTTTGAGTACTCAGAGGAGTACATAGAAGTCTGAACATTTTAAGTCCTCAGAGGAATACATAGAAGTCTGAACTTTTTGAGTCCTTAGAAGAATACATAGAAGTCTGAACATGCAAGTGTTAGATTTCTCTGAATTAGCTTACTAAATTAGAGGTTTCCAAATTTTCTTCTAGGTTCTGAATTATAGGTTCCTAATTACAGAATTCCTATTTCCTAGGATCACCAAAATCTGAGATATATGAAACTGAGCCTAAACTGGAACTGATGAAGTCTTGAGATACCTTAGAGAGAAGCAAGAAGCTGTTGGAATTTTCCGTCTTAAGAAGTGTGGACTTCAGTGTGAACATGTGAACTGTATGATCAGATGCTCGGTCCAGTCACAAGTCATATCTTTATTGGGGGCTATAGGCACAATAGATAAGTTATAGTAGTACAATTTGTTTTGATTTATGTTCAGGATGGAAAAAAGTTCATGATGGAAAAAGTGCAGGAGTCCATCTTATTATGTCAGTGATTTCTCTTGCCCATCTTGTTATGGCAGTGGTTTCTGTTGCCATTGCTCATACTGCCAACATTCATACTTGGGGATTAACAGGTAACCAGTAAAAATTTGGATGCATACATATTTTTTTTTATTTCTGTACATGTGACATGATCAATTGATCATGCACAAATTAGCAAACTAATGTAGAACTATCCTCAAGATTGTCTTCATTTGGACATTAACTAGATCAGATCATGAATATTGGATATTTTTTATGAGTATTCCACTGTCTCTGTCTGTGCCACGAATTCTTTTTAACTGAGTTGAGTTAATTCACCTTTTTAGTTTTTCTTGCACATCGAAGCTGATTGCACTTGTTGAGTTACTGCAAACGCACCAGTGCAACATTCTCTAGAGAATTGGAATTGGAAAGTAGTATCAAGTTTTAAACCATTGTAACATTTACTTGCCTGCATCTTTGTGAACAAGAGCACGGAGTGGCCAGAGTTTCAGCAGGTTGTATAGGCAGGACTGCCGGACACGAAGAAAGATACAAGCAAATCCGGCCGAGGTGAGCCCCTCCCTCGCTCTCCTCTCCCTGTCCCTCTCGCTGCCCTTTCCCTCTCCCTCATTGTTTCCCTATGCTACTTGTAATATCTCCGGTGTTCATATTAATTGGCTTATATTCTGCACGCAGCACTATGGGACAGACAAAAGTTGGGTGGGCATATTACAGATTTATGTTATTATATAAATTCACAAGTTTATACGAGTGCATGCTGTGTGCCTTAAGAACTGGTGAGGGTCACTGACAAGGTACGAGTGCATGCCTGGTGAATTGTTTCCGTTGCAACGCACGGGCATTTACCTAGTTACTTTTATGTACAACTTTGTGCGGACAAAACTTATCACCATTTTTTTATAAGAAGCTGTAAGTTATGCATGTAAGTTTTATCTATAATATTTTGCGAAACATAACATATCAGCACAATTTTTTAAAAAAATTGTAACTTTCATGTATAACATTCTGCGAAACAAAATTTGTCACCACAATTTTTATAATAAGTTTTGTGATATTGTTTTTATATAATAAATTTCACGAATCACCTAACTTATATGCATAAGTTTTATTATCTAACATTTTTAACGTAATTTATTTTAGACAGACTTCTAAATCAAAAATATGTTAAAAGTATATACAAGAAAATTTGATAGGTCACTATAAAAAATAATAACTAAAACAATAGAAAAGCAAAAAAACATATAATATGCTAATACGTGAGCGGAAGGCTTATGTATATAGTACCGAATTATAATAAGAAAAAGAAAACGACACTGTTGGTGCCTGGATGTCTGTGGCTGTAGTCCGTTTTCACGCGTCCACGCATGCGCTCACGTTGATCGGACGTTTGCTTGCCCACGCTTGCATCTCGTGGCCACGCGGGGACCACTCGTGACCCATCTCTTCTCACACGTAGCTCATGTGCAACACCCGATCTACTTTTGAAACATTCAAATGCAACACTTGCAACATACAAAAAAAAAATAAAATACTTGAAACATGCAATTGAAACACTTGAAAACATTGCAAATATACACAGCATCAAGACAAAACACTTGCAACATATGTGTGAAAACAATACAACATCCAAATAAACATGCTTGCAACGTACGTCTAAAAAAACAGATGAAACATTGGAAACAGAACCCTACAACATACATGTACAACCAATGCAATATATGCAACATCTCGATTTATGTCACACCCATTTTTAAGGAAAAAAATAGGATGCATAAAAGACTCATGTGCGTCCCAGGATATGATCGCACACACAAGTAGACAAATTACATAGTATCATCACAGTGCTTATTACATAGCAAATAAATATCTAACTCATAGTCTTGAACAATAAATAATAATAACTAATAGTAGATCTCCAGCAGAAACTCCAAACACAGGGACACGGTTGACTGGTTGATACCAAGACTAGTACTCATTACGATAATCTTCCTCATAATCTTCATCTGTTATGGTGAAAATAGTAAGGGTGAGTCCATGTCGAACTCAATAAGTATAACACAGGGTTTGTGAGGCACAAAAAAGCTAGACACTGTTTGGCTGCGTTTAGCTTTTAATCATCAAATAATTAGCAGTTAGGTAGCATCAAGATAATCCACTTCACGTTAATGAACCAATGATCAATTGTAATAAGGATAATGAATAGAAATTAACATGAGCATAATAATAACAACAAAAATTAAGCATGATATAACAATTATGATCAACTATTCTGTAAGAATCCCCAAGACCGCTTGTATCCATGAGCACGGCTAGTATACCAGTTTTTAACTCTGCGCAGAGGTGTATACTTTCACTGTGAGTCATAACTTCCAAATGCATGGGTTCGCGACTCTCCAAAACACCAGAAATCATATAAAGCCACTTGAAGGTTCGTCTAACAAGTTAGGGCTATTAGATTCACTCGGCAGGCAAATGTAGGAACCCCCTTTTCAAATGGCACACTTCCTTCTCGGCTATACTCATTGACTAGAGGTTATCCTACACCCAACGTGGCAAGCCATTCTTACGCCATTTAAGGTAACCACTAACAAGCTAGAAAAGGTCCTTTAAGCAACTAAAGCCAGAGCCATATAGCCCTCACAACTGTACTGTATATCCTGAGTAACTAGAGCAACAATATAACCCCTTGCTCTGCCCCCCTTTCAACAGTAATAAAATCATCTTAATGGTTGTTTGCTTAAACCATTAATCAAATTACAAGATCATTGTTCATAATTAAGCACTAGCAATGGCTACCCAAATGCATATCCCATAGGTGACAAGGAAACAAGATATCAATAGCTAAGTTATAATCTCTATGATAGTCAAGGAAGACACATGCATATGTATGATAATTTCAGTGAATAGGTAACAAGGATGGTCCCATGTTATACTTTCTTTGATCAAAACTTTCTTGATGATACTGCTGGTCTGGCTCAAAGTAATACTCCTGATCATCCAGAAACTGCTCACCTTCTAAACTCGATCACCAATCAACAATATACATGCATTCGAGCAAACATACACGAAGCAAACAAAGAGATATAATTAGAACAGTACACCAACAATACAAAACAGTAATAAAAGTTTGTAAAACTCTTCTACACGTTCCTACGATCACACAGACGTAAAGATCACGAAATTCGGATTTAAAACGTGAAAGTTATGAATTTTCTAAGATTTCCTATAGATAAATAATTATTTAAATATAACCTCGAAAATTAATTTTCCCAAACATACTGTACAACTATACTAACATGTAGAGCTCACAAATATGAACCTAACGCAACTTGAACGGATCAAATCGGAGTTAAAACAAAAATTTTATGACCAAAACAAGTTTAGTGGCAAAACTGTAAATATTAGAAAACGTATTTTTGATTTACTGAGAAGAAATACACTTTCAAAACGAAGAAACGTATTTCGGATAATGCGCCAGGGACCGCGGGTTCTATTTCATAAAAATGCAGGGACTCTTTATGAATTTTACCCCACGAAGGGGTACCTTCTAATCCTATCCGTTGATCATTAGATGGACGGCTACCGTTCAATCCAAGAGAGAGAAGAAGCCAGCCATCTACAGTAAATCCGGCCGGTGGCCGCCATGACCGACGCAAGCAGCTCGCCGGAGAGCTTCGGCTCCACCTTTTCCGACCACAACTCGCCCCACCACCAACACAAATCGAAAGAGGAAATCAACTCGAACTCATCTATGCGGTTTAGGAGCGCTACGATGACCCGAGGAGAGAACGCGGCTCGGGGAGGGCGGCGGCGCCATTGCCGGCTTATTGGAAAGCTTCCAACTCACGATTCAAAGCACAACCCAAAAAAAAGAGCATGAGGAAGAAGAGAAGGAGATGGCGAACTCACCAACGCGAAGAAAAAGAGCTCAAACCAACCCGCAAGCTCTCCCGACGACCAACCGAAAAAAATCCTAGGGTTCCGACCTCCTATGCTCGAATTCACGTGATTAAGCTCGGGTTTTAGATGGAAAAAGGGAAAAGAGGAACCACGGCTACCCTTTTATAGCCTCAACTACACCGTTTTCGGGTAGAATATCCCGGTTTAGGCAGTGGTGGGATTCGGTGTTCATATCCGGCTCGGTCACGACAGGAGGAAGAAGAAAACACGACTGACCTGTGGGTCCCGCCCGTTAGCGAGTCAAAGGAGAGAGGGCACGCGCGGCTGCAGTCCTAGGCCGGCCCAAGCGCGCGCGAGGAGAAGCGGGGGAGCAGGCTCGGCTCGACGGCCCAAGAGCGAGGAAGGGAAGGAGCAGGCCGGCTCGGGCTGTACAAGCCGAATAGGTAAAGGGTTCCTTTCTATTTTCCACTTTCTTTTCTAATTTTTCAAACACATTTTCAAATCAAATTTCCAATGGAATTTGTAAACCTTTACAAGTTGGGCAAAAACACACACCAAGATAAAATAGATGCACCAGCATGAATGCAAAACATGTTGCTAATCATATATTGAATTTTAATTTCAAATCAAATAATATTATTTCCCTACGGTTTATTATTCAAACAATTGCATCTCAAATCAATTTAAACTAGTTTAAATTCTTGTTAAATTTTTTGGATGTTACAATTTACCTTTGCAACATTAATATGAAACGTTTGCAACATACCTCTTAAACATCTGAAACACTTAAAACAAACGCTTACAACATACGTGTCGGCGTTTGGTCCTGTGGGGTCCTAAGCCAACGAGTGAGTGCTGCGTGTCCCTAATCTAGATGGTGATGCAAGGAGAATACACGGGGATTTATCCTGGTTCGAGCAAAGGAAGGCCCTACGTCCAGCGGGGAGGGAGGAGTATTGTATTTCCTTGCACCGAAGTACTTGTGTAGGGGTTACAAGCTGTGGGAGAGGGAACCGAGCCCAAGTCTCAAAGAAAAAGTCAGAGTATAAGAGTGATTGCTTGAGATGTTGATCTGTGGGTGGTGTGCCTTTGCTTGTTTGTTGGTTGATTCGTTGTTTTTTCCTTGCCCCTTGTAGAGCCCTGGCCTGTCCTTTTATAGGGTAAGAGGAGGTCGGGACGCCGAGGTGCCTTGAGGTAAAGTTTTATCGATCCCTGTAGAGGTGGCTGTAGCAATTTGCCCCATGAATGGCCGGCCATCCCTGAACACCATGGTGACGTCGGGGACGAGATGGTGAAAAGACCCTGAGTCCTGCGTCACGTCGGCCTTTCTTTCTTGCTGACCGACGGTGGGTCGAGGCTGGGTCGAGGCCGGGTTGAGGATGGGTCGACGACAGGTGGATAAGGCCGAATCCCCGAGATTGTGGGGTACAGACCTTGTCGTATCTTCCCTCGAGGGTGATCAGTGGCAAAACAGTGTGCAGTATGGTGTGTATAGTGACAGGTTTTCACCTCCCATCCCGGGATGGGCAGTAAAAAGTGAGACCTGACACCGGCATTGCTTCCACGTCGGTCACAGCTGTAGCCATGACGGTAGGAGGTAGTAGGTAGTCGCATTAAATGCTCTGACTTTTGCCTTAGAGCAGGTGAATAAGATGGGTCGAGTGATCCGACCCGGGGTCGTACGAGTCGGAGGTTTGCCGATAGTCGAGATACCTTATCGAACGGGCCTCGTACGAGTCGGGACGCGGTCGAGGCGTCCCGTCGAGGATGCCTCGTACAAGTCGGAACGTAGTCGAGGCGTCCCGTCGAGCCGGCCTCATGATCGGAGGGAGATGCGAACGTCTCGCAAGTAATAACAAGGATATGAACCTCTTCAAGCAGCGAAGTCACAATTGATCTGCCATATTTGATCGCGTGTTTCGGTGTTTTGAAGAAAGGAACGATAGAAAAACATTTCGGCCTTGATGAAAGCTCATGGGCTACACTTGTACAGTAGATACGGTATGGGTCGATCAGACCAATTAGCGAACAACAACTAACCTAGAATCGAATCGAGCTGTCAATCCATAGCTACTGTGAACTTTTCCTTTTTAGAAAATTTTCATAGTCTTTTTTCAAAAAGTTATACACATAATTCAGAGAACGACAATCCTATAGGCTTGACGACTTTTTTGGAAAATATATTTAAGCGATTTTTTTAAGTTACTAAATTATACTTACAACTTTATGTACAACTTTGTGCGGACAAAACTTATCACCTTATTTTTATAAAAAGTTGTAAGTTATGCACGTAAGTTTAATCTATAATATTTTGCAAAAACAAATCAGCACAATTTTATAAAAAATTGTAAAATTATACGTATAACATAACTTTTATGTATAACATTTTGCGAAACAAAATTTGTCACCACAATTTTTATAATAAGTTTTCTGATATAGTTTTTTATATAATAAATTAAACGAATAACATAACTTATATGCATACGTTTTAGTATCTAACATTTTTAACGTAACTTATTCTAGACAAACTTCTAAATCAAAAATATGTTAAAAGTATATACAAGAATTTTTGATAGGTTACTATAAAAAATAAAATAATAAAAATCAAAACAATAGAAAAGCAAAAAACATATAATATGCTAATACGTGAGCGGAGGGCTCATGTACATAATGCTGAATAATAATAAGAAAAAGAAAACGACACTTCTAGTGCCTAGATGTGCATATGGACGCTACAGTCATTTTCCTACATCCATGCATGGGCCCACGCTGTCCGGACGTTGCTTGCCCGTGCCTGTATCTCATGGCCACGCAGGGGCTGCGCCGTTGATCATAGCTCGCGCCGCGCGCCCACACAAGGACCGCTCGTGCCCCCTCCCCTTCCCATACACAGCCCATGTGCAACACTAAATCTACTTTTGAAATATTCAGATGCAATACTTGCAACATATAAAAAAGAAAATAAAACGCTTGAAACATCCGAATGAAACACTTGCAACATATGTGTGAAAACATATGCAACATTTAAATAAACACGTTTGCAACGTACGTCTAAAAAAATAAAACATTGGGAACAGAACCTTGCAACATACGTATACAACCACTGCAACATATGCAACATCCTGATTTACTTTTGGAACATCTATATGAAACGCTCGCAACATACGTCTAAAACATCTGAAACACTTGAAACAAATGCTTGCAACATACGCTTTCAAAAGCAACATCTACTTGTTGCTTGGACAAGATAGAGGCTTATCTACGCGGAGCTTGATGTTGGCTTGGAGCTCGGGGAGTGACAGATGCCAATGGGCATGCAGCTGCGTGGCTTTGTCAGTTGCTGTGTGGGTGCGTCCCCCGTGGCAAGGCGCTCCCGCAGTAGAGGCGGCATCACCGGGTGGCTGCACTGCCTGCAACGAGTGACCCCGCGCTGGAGAAGGCGAGCAGCGCGGTGGAGTCGGATGCGCAGGTTGGATGGCGCGGTGGATAAGGCCGCTGCGGTGACTGGAGCCTTCTGGATGAGCGGACACGAGCAACCGCTTTTGGGAGAGGAGCAGCGGCATAGGAGTGAAGCATGTTTGGTGGATACTGTTAGGCCATTGATAGGCTGTATGGGTTGTGGCCCAATTAAAAAAAGCATCCGACAGGAAGGAAACAGGCCGAACGCCCGCGTAGGAGAATTACCAAAAAGAAAACTGAGCCCTATGTGTTTGTTCTGAGCGGTTCGTAGATGGCTAATACGTGAGTGGATGGCCTACCTCATGTCGGATAACCAAATTCTATTGTTTGGATCGAATGAAAGTTAAAATGGAATTAGGGTCTGGGTCCACATAACCAGCTAGATTCTCTGGTTCCTGTCCAAAAAATATCATTTTGGGTCTACTTAGATCAAAGAGTTAACAGTCTCACTTTCTTGCTGACCGACGGTGGGTCGAGGCTGGGTCGAGGCCGGGTTGAGGATGGGTCGACGACAGGTGGATAAGGCCGAATCCCCGAGATTGTGGGGTACAGACCTTGTCGTATCTTCCCTCGAGGGTGATCAGTGGCAAAACAGTGTGCAGTATGGTGTGTATAGTGACAGGTTTTCACCTCCCATCCCGGGATGGGCAGTAAAAAGTGAGACCTGACACCGGCATTGCTTCCACGTCGGTCACAGCTGTAGCCATGACGGTAGGAGGTAGTAGGTAGTCGCATTAAATGCTCTGACTTTTGTCTCAGAGCAGGTGAATAAGATGGGTCGAGTGATCCGACCCGGGGTCGTGCGAGTCGGAGGTTTGCCGATAGTCGAGATACCTTATCGAACGGGCCTCGTACGAGTCGGGACGCGGTCGAGGCGTCCCGTCGAGGATGCCTCGTACAAGTCGGAACGTAGTCGAGGCGTCCCGTCGAGCCGGCCTCGTGAGGGGAGGGAGATGCGAACGTCTCGCAAGTAATAACAAGGATATGAACCTCTTCAAGCAGCGAAGTCACAATTGATCTGCCATATTTGATCGCGTGTTTCGGTGTTTTGAAGAAAGGAACGATAGAAAAACATTTCGGCCTTGATGAAAGCTCATGGGCTACACTTGTACAGTAGATACGGTATGGGTCGATCAGACCAATTAGCGAACAACAACTAACCTAGAATCGAATCGAGCTGTCAATCCATAGCTACTGTGAACTTTTCCTTTTTAGAAAATTTTCATAGTCTTTTTCAAAAAGTTATACACATAATTCAGAGAACGACAATCCTATAGGCTTGACGACTTTTTTGGAAAATATATTTAAGCGATTTTTTTAAGTTACTAAATTATACTTACAACTTTATGTACAACTTTGTGCGGACAAAACTTATCACCTTATTTTTATAAAAAGTTGTAAGTTATGCACGTAAGTTTAATCTATAATATTTTGCAAAAACAAATCAGCACAATTTTATAAAAAATTGTAAAATTATACGTATAACATAACTTTTATGTATAACATTTTGCGAAACAAAATTTGTCACCACAATTTTTATAATAAGTTTTCTGATATAGTTTTTTATATAATAAATTAAACGAATAACATAACTTATATGCATACGTTTTAGTATCTAACATTTTTAACGTAACTTATTCTAGACAAACTTCTAAATCAAAAATATGTTAAAAGTATATACAAGAATTTTTGATAGGTTACTATAAAAAATAAAATAATAAAAATCAAAACAATAGAAAAGCAAAAAACATATAATATGCTAATACGTGAGCGGAGGGCTCATGTACATAATGCTGAATAATAATAAGAAAAAGAAAACGACACTTCTAGTGCCTAGATGTGCATATGGACGCTACAGTCATTTTCCTACATCCATGCATGGGCTCACGCTGTCCGGACGTTGCTTGCCCGTGCCTGTATCTCATGGCCACGCAGGGGCTGCGCCGTTGATCATAGCTCGCGCCGCGCGCCCACACAAGGACCGCTCGTGCCCCCTCCCCTTCCCATACACAGCCCATGTGCAACACTAAATCTACTTTTGAAATATTCAGATGCAATACTTGCAACATACAAAAAAGAAAATAAAACGCTTGAAACATCCGAATGAAACACTTGCAACATATGTGTGAAAACATATGCAACATTTAAATAAACACGTTTGCAACGTACGTCTAAAAAAATAAAACATTGGGAACAGAACCTTGCAACATACGTATACAACCACTGCAACATATGCAACATCCTGATTTACTTTTGGAACATCTATATGAAACGCTCGCAACATACGTCTAAAACATCTGAAACACTTGAAACAAATGCTTGCAACATACGCTTTCAAAAGCAACATCTACTTGTTGCTTGGACAAGATAGAGGCTTATCTACGCGGAGCTTGATGTTGGCTTGGAGCTCGGGGAGTGACAGATGCCAATGGGCATGCAGCTGCGTGGCTTTGTCAGTTGCTGTGTGGGTGCGTCCCCCGTGGCAAGGCGCTCCCGCAGTAGAGGCGGCATCACCGGGTGGCTGCACTGCCTGCAACGAGTGACCCCGCGCTGGAGAAGGCGAGCAGCGCGGTGGAGTCGGATGCGCAGGTTGGATGGCGCGGTGGATAAGGCCGCTGCGGTGACTGGAGCCTTCTGGATGAGTGGACACGAGCAACCGCTTTTGGGAGAGGAGCAGCGGCATAGGAGTGAAGCATGTTTGGTGGATACTGTTAGGCCATTGATAGGCTGTATGGGTTGTGGCCCAATTAAAAAAAGCATCCGACAGGAAGGAAACAGGCCGAACGCCCGCGTAGGAGAATTACCAAAAAGAAAACTGAGCCCTATGTGTTTGTTCTGAGCGGTTCGTAGATGGCTAATACGTGAGTGGATGGCCTACCTCATGTCGGATAACCAAATTCTATTGTTTGGATCGAATGAAAGTTAAAATGGAATTAGGGTCTGGGTCCACATAACCAGCTAGATTCTCTGGTTCCTGTCCAAAAAATATCATTTTGGGTCTACTTAGATCAAAGAGTTAACAGTTTGTTGATAACAATTAGCTTCATGGAGTTTTGATGAATCAAACTAAGGGCTAGTTTGGCATAGCTCCGACTTTGATTTCTTTGTTGCTCTTGCTTTGTGTGTTAGCCCAGGGTGCTTTTGTTTTTTTGCTTGGGCTATTCTGAGGAGAAACTTAAAGATTTGTTACCCTTGGCATTCGTCCAATACCTAGACAGGTCAAGTGTAGGACTTATAGTGACCTTCATTGGTGGAGCTATTGTGAGGAGCAAGGCTCCGAGAAGCTTTTATAGGGTATTGAAACTCACCATGTCGGATTAGCAAAGTGTATTCACTAGTGGAGAGGACCGTAACCAAGTATTTGTGACTTACGTGCTCCAACATGGATTAGAGAGTTGTGGCAACAACTGAGAGTACAAGAGAAAATCTGGTTGTCTCCTTGCCTTGCTCTTTCATACTAGTCATACTTTCGTTGTTTGCAAGTTACTTCGAGTGACAACTAGAACTCATGCTGGTGTGTGCTTAGTGTATGTTTCATTATTGCTCTTAAATAAGTTGATCTTAATGTGATCTTTTCTAAGGACATGATTTGCTTGTTGTCCCTAAGGACTCATTAGCTTGTCTTTTTTTTATCATCATAAGCTTAGAAGAACTTAAGAGCCATGGTGTTTAGGGGTTTAGAAATTGCATAGGTTAAGGGTTGTTGCTTTAATTCTTTAAGCCCAACCTCTTGGGCCATTCGACCCTTACACCTTTGTAACAAGCACAACATTGTGACTATAGAAAGGCTTGGTCACTAGAAGTATACCTTTGTTGAGCTTCAACATAGACTAAAGGTTGTGGTTTAGCAACCGGTACCATAGGACACATCCTTGTCTTCGAGAGTATCCCCTCTCTTAATTTGGTCTTTACTTATGGTATTTAGGTATCCACATTGTGCTTCTTTGTGCCGTCATTACCTTTTCTAATTTAGCAGGCTAGTTGATACGATTGTCTTGGCTATAAAACTCTGTAGGTTTGGGTAGGTAGAGCACAAAACAAAAACCTAAGATGCACATTATGCTAGTTAGTTTATGATTTTTCTATTGTTGATAAGACCATCGTAAGGACATAAACGTATTCAAGGTGAAAGATAAATTTGATTCCAAATCCTTTTGGTTTCCATATACAAGACTGCTACTTAGTTATTTGATTAAAGATTCAAACATCTTGCTGTGGTGGAAGAAGATTGTGATTTTGTCATAACACTATGCATTCCTAGCCTAGCACAATTCTCTCACCTAGAAGAGTTAGAATCGAGACGATTCCTTCTCAAGTGGGGGAGAATGATGAGAACATCCCAACCAGACATGCTCTCTCAAGTGTCAACCATTCACCATACAACCTAGAAGATACAAGTTAAGGGCCACTTAAATGAAGTCATGCCAAGAAACTACAAGAGTAGGTGAAAATTCATTCCTACCTAAAATTAACTTTGACATATTTGAGAATATTATATTTCCTAAATAATCTACATGTCTTACTAATATTGACACAAGAAGGAGCTACTGCTGGACTAAAGGAGAGAAGATGGTTTAAATGGACGCTGAACCAACATACCACCTAGTTGACAACATAGACCGCCACAAAAGAAACTGTCATAACTCCTAATTCCCTGAAGCTTTAGAGGTCCTGATGTGGCAGAACCACCTAATCTAATGCCCTCCCAAGCATACTTGTCTTCCATTAGACACCAAGTACCCAAGAGAGAGCACTAAACTATGCAGTTCTGTCGAGCACACCCAACGGAGAACTCAAAAAATCCACATTTTTCCATCAAGATCATAAATGAGAGAATAGAGCTTACAACATTCTTTTTTAGCCATTTCTTACTTCACTTTTGATACAACACCACAGTAATTCATCAATTGGTTATGATAGCGGAATATAACAATACTATCAGAGTTTCAGTGGAAATGATAATCGTTGAATGACAAGTTAACATTAACATGATGAACATTTATATACATGAAATGATAACAGGTTATAAGTTTTATTTTATAATTGTTTTTGTGGAAACTTTAAATAAACTCTAGATCCACAATGTAAAGGAAATCCTCGCTGAGCCCACCAGGAGGTTTGCACACACAAGTGTCGGCTCCACCTATTCCTGTCACCTGCAGTAGGGTAGAACAAACCCTGAGTACTCAATTGTACTCCGCAAGACTTACCCATCAGGAGGAAAGAAAAAGACTCTAGATATGCAAGACTATTTGGTTGGTGGGTTGATTGCATCTGAAGGAAGCATTACTAAATGTGTATCCTTATATTTAGTTTTATTAGTAGTCATGTTTAGTTCATTAACTAACCATCCTATGTAAGCACCTGTGCTATTTCTAAGCATGTGGTAAGTAATCAGAACCATTTTATCATCTTCCATGTTTCAGTTATTACTACGGTGCTAGACCATAGCCAAGTCATACCGTCACGTAGAAACGGCGATTCGCGAATCAATGTAGCCTAGCTAGGTACCCCGAAAAACACATGTCTCGCTTGTACCCCAGGCACAAGCAAGACCAACATGTTCTACTCCTGTCAAGGGGTCCACGTCCCCATCCAAATTAGGACTCCAAGCCCCCAACACTTGAGGCCTGGCCTCAGTGCGGTGCTTAGACCTCCTACCCAATAATCCACCATAACAGTCGGTCTAAAAGAGCCGGAACCCATGACAAGAGAGTAACAAGCCTTCCCGCTCCCATAAGCAAGTATGTGCTTAGGATAATAAGTCTGTGACCTGACTAGTGTCTACAGCAACGGACGGTCCTCAATCGACATAGGTGGGACAAGTGCAACCAGAGCCCTGCTCTATTGCCCAACCAAGTCCAAGTCCATCCAAGCCCTGTGCCGCCCGGTCTCCAATTATTATTCATATATATTCCATGTGATAGTAATATGCTAATAATAACAATAATATATTTCCTATCTCTCGCGAGTGACAGGTAATCACTCGACTTTTACCAGGGTCCTATAGCATAGCAACCTACATGATCCTATCATACTAGTAAGTCTCATAGGATCAGGTTATATATATGCAAGTGGGTTTCATTCAACTCCTTTAAACTTTATGCAGAAGCATAAAATAAAGTGCAGAATAATAGGAGTTATGCACCGAGGCTTGCCTTGGTAACATGCAACCAAAAGTTAGCACTCCATCCTGACACGATCATCAAAACACCATCTTTTCCGCTGCGTCAGATGACTCCACAGTCCATCATCATTCCTATTATGATGTTTGTGGATGCAATGTAAAAACGTATATGATTAATGGCAACTACAACTCGCAACTATGAATACGGTTACGCCTCTTAACTAACGAGTGAGCTCTAATGGTTAACGTGCTAAGAGTTATGTACCCACAAAGTTGGATGAGACATTATTTTTCAACAAATGTTTTGTTATTCAAACCGAGGTGTTGCTTCATCATTTTATCGACTAAACACATGTATTCAAATTAGGGTTCATTAGCTACCCTTACAAATTAATTATTATGGAGCCACAAAAATTACATTGAGCAACTAATAATGTTAGGAATTTACTGTAAAATTTCCAAAGCTAGCACTCTCGTCATTTTGCCATAAAAATTCCTACAAGTTTATATTATAGTAATATTAAGCATCTGGGTTTAATTATTGTATTCCTAAAGATATTACAACACTATATGAACAAGATAGACTATCTGATAGACCATGATTTTAGGATCCTAACAAAATTGGTTTCATCATTTTTGGACATCTACACAATTTTATATCGAATTTGAAATTTTATTACAGAAACTAAAATTAGGAAATGCTTTTGAAATTAAAGAGGGCCGGCGGCGACCCAGGTGGCCTAGCAGCCGAAACGGCCCGCAAGAAGCATGGCCGCGCGCCAGCAGGCCGGCCCAGCAGGACAGCTTTGCTACCGCTACGCAACTATTGCAAAAGAGACCCTGCACTATTGAGTAATCGAGCGACACTGGGAGCTACTATTACGCAAGAGATGAACTTCGCACTGTACACTCCAGACTTCACCATATTCACAATGGGGCGGTCCACAACGGCCCTGCGCACGCCGATGCCGCTCCGGCTAGCACTCGACCGCTACGCCACGCACCAAGGGCCCGAGCTGGCCCAACTACAGCGCCGTCCTCCATCTATGGCTAAAACTTCAATGTTGGATAGTGATTTGGAGCATGGAGCCGCACTACCACGAGCCACAGTGACGGGCGGAGGTTCACGGTGGCGGCACGTTCGTTCCAACAATCCTACGGGCCAACGAGGAAGTAGCGGTTGCGGGGGAGCAGCAGTGGCTTACCACGAGGACGGCCATGTAACCGGTTAAGGTGGAGGAAGGCCAAGGAACTCGAGCCACATGCGCCCGCACCACACGGCGGCGCTCTAAGCCGGGCATCCTCGCGTCACCTTGTCACCGACGGCCGACCTGGTTAAGATAACACGATCATCGGAAAGAGGGGTCACGGTGAGTTCAAGGACACAAGCATTCGAATTGCTATCGATCACATGGGACATTCCTCCCAACATACCCACCAGGTGACACACGTGACCGGCGGCGAGCCCAACACCAAATTAGCTGACCACAAAGCTCACCGGAGGCTTGGTGTGGGTTATGCTACTAGATAACCACCTAAGCTACTTGCTGATGTGAGGAATCAGGCGGTGAAACCTTGAGCAAAGGGAATAGGAAGGGCGAGGAGCGTGGTGCCCTAGCATGGTCATGTCGTGGAGTGGCACACGACGAGTTGAGCGGTTAAAGACGACAGCTCCGATTGGTGGCAAAGCGAGCGTGTGGTGCAGTGACGAGATGGGGAGGCTTGGCGCGACGCACATGGCACGGAGTGGCAAGACCGAGCGGGGTCACCGATGTCGGCTAGCAGGACAAGGCGAGGCAGGGAAGTGTCCCATCGCCGCTGTGATCGGGTCAATGACCAAGCATGGCGGTAGTGGCATACATCAAGGGACTCGACGCAGTAGGCAGATCAAAAAGTGGAGCGAGCGCCACGACGGCCACACAACGATAGCCGTAGACTTGCCTCAACCCTAGATGCTACACAACGGCTCAGTGTGGCCTGGCCCACAAGAGGGCAAGGCGAGGTGAGAGGCGTGCTGTGACGTCAGCCTAACGGGCGGCACACGCGCACGCTGGCCCACAAGGAGAGGCCACGTCTAGCCATGGTTGTGCCCGGCGCCAGTGGTACACGCACACACGGTGACTACACCCACGGGGCTGAATGGCCCAAACCGATGATACGCACGCTTTTAAAGCGACACAAAAACTGCTAGCAATCACGTTAGAGATTTGACCAACTCCTCTAACCTAAAGCCAACAATACCAACTTTTATCGAAGCAACCGCTACAACCAAGAAGCAATTAAAGGAGGAGATAGCAGAGTGCCAACATGGGCTTGCCATGCTTGAACGACAATTCACGGACAAAGCGCCATTAGCATGGTTACAACGCGCTCTATCGATGTTCGATCAATTAATAAGAGGGCAGCGTGACCCCAACTAAACCACAACCTTGTCGATATGGGACCCATAGGGCTCCTCGTCCGAACAATTACTGGCAATAGGCCCTGGCCTAGCCCACCGCCAGACAGAAGAGGCGTGATGAGGAACGACGCTGATTCTGAGTAGAACAGGCCAAACTAACTAGACTCCTAATAGAAAGTACCTTCTGTAATTAGATCAGGACACCTTCTTTGGATCCGACTAGGACTGTAACTGCACCATAGCTGTCTCTAACTATATAAAGAGAGGCTATGGGCACCCCCTAAAAACACAATATACCAATCAATCCAATGCAAAAGGCTAACGCCGACTGGACATAAAGGCTATTACTCGATCACGGTTGTGGGTCCGAACCAGTATAAATCAACTGTCTCTTGCGTTCACCATTGAGTTTCGCACCCGTTCAAACCTGAACAACTATCCTAGGTACCCCCACGACAGGCTATCGGTGATAAAACATCGACAGCTGGCGCACCAGGTAGGGGGATTTGGCGGATTTGCATCCAAGAGCTCGATGGACCTCGACAATATGATCTTCTCGACGGGATCAACCTTCATCTTTGAATCATGGATCTATGAGGCGGACGATAAAGGTAAGCTCCAAGGACAACTCCTTAAGGATCAAGAAAACCAGGAAGACTTCGCTCTTTTGGTGGGATCGATAGAAGAACTCATTGGAAAGCTCTCACGTCTTGTGATGTCTGAATCAACTCAGGCTTCACCGATGGTCGAATTCAACTCAGACTCTGGGTCAGAATCCGTCTTAGATTCCAATTCAGGTTCTTTTCATGAAAAATCAGGTTCTTTTCCGATGGACTCCGGAACACGACATCAATCCATCAAGATATCAACTCAAGTTTTCTTTAGGGTTCTTCCATGAAGTCGCGTCCCTTCCCGTTTGGGCTCGACAACATGGCTAAGTCCAACCAAGCACTACTTCAAGAAGAAGCTGGACCAGTACGAAGGGTACCACTCACAGGAGCCTAAGAAGGCCTCGTGTTGACCATAACAGCTCGAGATTATATCGTCCACTGGCCAGGTCTTAATTATGAGAATAATGACACCCTTCCTATTTGCACAGCAATGTCCTACCTTACCAACACGGGAGTACAATCTGCGATACCAAAGCTTCCACCAAGATCCTCAAGAACTCTGACAACGCATGCACAGTTCACGCCCAAGAAGTATTCATGATTCGGCGACCACCATTGATCCCACCAAGAGCACCCAATGTTAGATCTTCAGATGAGTCAGAATCCAACATATCACCCAACGCTCTAGAATACGCTGGCGAGACTAAAAGCCAAAAGTGTGCTAGGGAAAGGAAGAATAAGTTGAAAGAAGGTCGCAGACGCCGCGCAAGGCAACGCAAAGAAGCCTAGACAAGATATGAGTCTGACCTAACTGAATATGATAGAAAGAAGTTAGAACAAGAAGCAAAAGAAAGATACGCAACTAGAAAGACAAACAACTCTCCATACGATAGGATCAGAGAACTAGCCGAGGAACTCGAAGCTATTTCTCACCCCAATGAAGAACAAGAACATCTCCGAGAAATCCTTCGGTCAACAGCTCTCCGGGTACAAGGTGGGAGAGCCAACTCAAGACAACCCATCAGGTCAACCTCTCACAGAGCAAATAATCAAAGTCAACAGAGGTCCACTTTTAAAAGATTAGGTCCAAGCGGAAGCAGCAACAAAGGAAGTCGGGAGGACCAAAACAGAAGCAACCAGGTCAAACAACCTAGGGAAAGCAGGAGCAGCTTCCCCGGATTGAACAACCTAGGGAAAGCAGGAGCAGGCTACCTCCTCACACAGCCCCATGAAACTACTCCCACCAAGCCAAGAGTTGGCAAGAAGGAGGGGCTGAATCTGAACTCAAGAGGACTGAAATACCCGACAGGTTCCCTTGTTTTGCAAACCGACTACTTTTGGTACGACTACCTCACAAGTTCAAGCCATCCAACCACTCTAAGTATGATGGCAAGACCAAGCCCAAGAAATAGCTCAGAATCTACTCTTAGTCAATCGAACTAGCCGGTGGAGATGATGACATCAAAGCACTCTTCTTCCCTATGGCATTAGAGACTGTTCGCATCTCTTAGCATTGCTTAAGTTAAGTTGTCATCCCTAACATGACACTAGAGATGTGGTTGTACTTATGATCATGACACTTACATAAAATATAGAATAAAGGTTATCTACAAGTGCACAGATAAAAATACACCCGTTGTAGCATTTCACCCAGAAATGTTCCAGGTATCGTTATTTATACGCTACCACTGGGAATGGATATGAAATATAAAGGATATAGGCTATAACTTTTACACTCACATGTGATAAGAGAGTAACTAGATTACTATCTTTACTCAGAATAGGGATTCAATCATATGATAAAGATAATAAGATAAATAGTTTAAGATCATCCCATATAGGTCCTAGAGCATTCCCACCCTATAGCATTAGCGTTGATTAGAACAAGAGATTAGAGACTAATTCCTAGTTATTCTAATTATAAGTCATATTATACATTGATTAGTGCAATTATATCTAGCAGTCATTGTATCAATTATATTATATCTTCACACAAGAGACATTTCTAAGGCGGATTAAGAACAGAGCATAATCTAGCCTTGAAACCATGTCTTACTAGGCCTATATTCGGGGAGTGGACTACATAGGACTCAATAGGAATATCACACCCATGATCTACCACTTGATGTCCTGGAATATAGGGTGCATCCGCAGGTAAACAATGTATAAGCACCACGCTTACAAAATGTCGACCACTTACCTGCTGATCACAAGAATGAGCGCTATACGAACATGTTCTTGAATATAAATATAATCTAACTGTGCTAGATGTATAATCAATGTAGACAATGATCATTATAACTAAGAATATATAATCGATTAAGAATAAAGTCATATCAAGTAGAACAATATGATCAACTAGAACAAGAACTAGAAGAACAATAAGAACTAGATTATGAACACGATGAACTAGACGATGAACTAGATGAACTAGACGAACAAATAGATCAATAATGTTGATACAAGAGAGAAGTACAAGGTTTTACTGAGCCTCCTCGTGACACGATCCGGAATCCAAGCGAAGCTTGCCTCCTCTAATTCTATTCTATCGAGCTATGCCCTAGGTTTGGTGGAGCTCCAAGGCTATCCTTTTGAGGGACACCTCTTGCTATGATTATGATTGATTGAATATGGAGGAGGGTCTGAGGTCTGGTTATATAGTCCATACGGATGAACCACGACCCTTGGATCAATCCAACATTGATCGATGGTGGAGATGCATAGTAGAGTTCGGTTGGAACGCGTTGCGTGAAAGAGAACATGATTGGTATCTCTTACAAGCCGACCGGCCTAGGGGTGGGGCTGGCCAGCCCCATGGCGGCGTCTCGCCTCCCGCTTCGTTCTGGTGTCTTCTAGTGTCTTCCACGTCCTTCTCGTGCCAAGGTTCGATCCGTTGCACAATTAATTGTATCGTGATAAGTTTCTCATCATCCCAGATCCTGTTTTAATTCCTAAAATATAATAATTCATAGAGCTGTGGAATTCTATCAGTTTAGTCCCTGAAACTTATGGTGGTGATAGTTCTAGGATGTTATAGAGACTTCCCAAGTTGTATTCCACCAAAGATGTGATATCTTTCTCTCCAGAACTCAAAATATAGCAAGTGCTATGTCTGTTTTGATCGTCTCGATGAGCTCTTCGCAATGATGCACTCTATTTCATCACTTGAGATACTTTTATATGGTGAAATATTGAATATCCTGCAAAACAAGTGAGAACACCAACACTCATGGAACTCGTTAGAATCAAACTCTACAACTATGGTTTATAAGTTTTTATATCAAATCAGGCATTAGTTGATGGTCTATAGTTGACATTAAGGACTGTCAACAGAGACTATGCCTCTCTAATGGTTTGACAAATTAAGCCCAGGATCCATCAGGGGGAGGGAAGATTTGCAAAGAGCCTTCTGTGAAAACTTTGTAAGCATCATCACGCATCCTATCACACATGTAGAGCTAAAAGGGCTCAAGTAGAAAGGAGGTGAAAGCCTTAGAGATTATTATCGTCGACTTGGTGAACTACGTGCTCAAGTACATGACATCATTGAACGAGAAGTAATCGAAGCTTTCTCCCGGGGGATCATGGCCAAGTGGCAATTTTAGGACTTCTGCAAAGAGAACCCGAGAAACAATAAAGAATTCAGACGCACAGTAGAGAAGATGATCAGTGCAGAGGAGAAAACACGAGAAAGGTTCCCAAATAGAAACAACTGAGACAACCTGGATAAGCAAAATCATTGAAACAATGGGCATCAAGACAAAAAGCATGGACCTGACAACACCGTAGCGGTGGCTAAAATTTTCCAAATTTAGAAAGTTCGAAGACATCAAAATATGCATTGTATCTGGCACCCTCAAGAAAATCACACAATGGGAGACTGCCATATCTTCCTTGATTGATACACAAGAAAAGGTAATAAGGGGGACAAGAAAGAAGACGACTAGAAAAAAGGAGAGGATAACATTGAAGACAAGGGCTTTTAGCAATCAAAGAGAATAGTAGCAGTCATCTTTGCTGGAATTCTAGGTTCTAGGAGCAAACATTAGGACAAGCTAGCTCTATGAACCATCATGGCGGCAGAACCGGCTACTCCCAAGTACCTTAATTGGTCACAGTATCCAATCCAGTTTTCAAGAGAGGATCAATAGACTAGCATGGGAAACGCTGGCCACTACCCATTGGTTTTAGATCCAACAATCGCTGGTATGACCGTCACAAAGGTGCTAATCGATGGGGGGCTAGACTCAACATAATATTTTCAAAAACACTAAGGAAGATGGGACTATAATTCACTGGGATGATTACTCCAACGAGCGTTCCTTTCTATATGATAGTACCTAGTAAGGCAGCCATGCCACTTGGACAGACCACTCTACCGGTTACTTTTGGGACTCCCTCAAACTACCGTACAAAGTTCATCAAATTTGAGGTTGTAGACTTCGAATCTTCAAATCACGCTATTCTTGGAAGAACAACATTAGCCAAGTTCATGGTGATACCACACTACCCATACCTCCTACTCAAAATGCCAGGGCCCAACGGGGTCCTCTCCTTCAGAGGTGACCTGAAGTGTGCTTTGACTGTGATCTACAAGCAGTCCAGATCGCAGCTAAGGCACAAGCAGCTAGCGGAAGAGAAGAGATAGCGACCGTAGCAGCCAAAATCAACCCAGAAGAACTAGAGACCCTAGCCAAGAAGCCTAGCATTCTCGCTCATCCAAAATAAGCCAACATGAAGCAAATCGACCTGGGTACTGGTGATCTCTCCAAAATAGTGACCATCAGTGCCCACCTCTCGGCAAAATAGGAACTCGTGCTCACCAACTTTCTTTGGAACAAAAAGATATCTTCACGCGGAAGCTAGCCGCCATGCCAGGTGTCCCAAGAGAGTTGGTTGAGCATAGAATTGATGTTAATAAAGGCTCCAAGCTTGTGAAGCAACGGCTACGACGATTCTCACCTGACAAAAAGGCAACAATTAAAAAGGAGACTGCAAAGTTGATGACAGTAGGGTTCATAAGAGAAATCCTTCATCTAAATTGGCTGTCCAACCTAGTTTTAGTATAGAAAAGGAACACAGCCGAGTGGCGCATGTGCATCGACTACACAGATCTCAACAAACATTGCCCGAAAGACCCATTTGGGCTACCACGCATTGATCACATAGTTGATTCAATAGTAGGATCTGTCGATTGCTATTCAGGATGTCATCAGACATATTAAAGGAAGAAGACCAGAGCAAGACATCTTTCATCACTCCATTTGGCGCCTACTGCTATAAAATCATGTCGTTTGGACTCAAGAACACTGGTGCTACTTACTAGAGAGCTATCTAGACATGTCTTAGTGAGCAGATTGGCTAGAACGCGAAAGCATATGTGGACGATGTAGTAGTAAAGACAAAGAATCTAGACACACTAATTGAAGACTTGAAACAAACTTTTGAGAATCTGAAGATGTGGAAGTGGAAATTGAACCCAAACAAGTGTGTATTCGGAGTACCATCAGGATAACTACTCGGATTCTTGGTCAATCATCGTGGAATCAAGGCCAGTGCCAAGCAAATTTGAGCTATAACAGAGATGGGCCCTCCTTGATGTGTCAAAGATGTGCAGAAACTGACAGGTTGCATGGCAGCCCTCAATCGTTTCATATCATGACTCAGTGAAAAAGGGCTACCTTTCTTCAAATTACTAAAGAAGACGGGCAAGTTCGAGTGGAAAGAGGAAGCTAAGGGGGCTTTTGAAAGCCTTAAGGTGTATCTCATCTCCTCGCCTATTCTCACACCTCCAAAGAAGCACGAAGACATGATGCTATACATTGCAGCAACTTCTATGGTGGTCAGCGCAGCGATCGTCGTGGAGAGAGAAGAAGAAGGACGCATGTACAAAGCACAGCGGCCAGTTTACTACATCAGTGAGGTACTATCAGATTCCAAAATCCGGTACCCACATGTCACAGCACCGTCCAAATTATAAGAGCACAAGTATAAAAACAATCACCGAAGTGATCAAATTCTCACACTTGAGCCCCTATAACTCCGGTAGTCCAATGAAATCACGAGGGATTTCAAACCAACCAACATACCAGCCAAGATCGTACTGATTCAACATAAAAAGTCACATGTTACAACCATTTCACAAGTAATTCAATATACATCGGAGTTCAACATAGTTATTACAACTTAAGTTCAAAAGTAGCGGAAGCAAAGTAATTTGAAACTAACAACACCCTTATTTTAAATACATGCCAGTACCAAGGTCGACTTCCAACAAAAGCATTAGAGAGAAGATAACTCAGAAGGATCATGCCCGTGATCACACTCCGCCTCTACGGCAGGAGCCAACCAACTCTTGCAGTCACCATGATACATCACAACCTGCAACAAGTGGGGATAAAACCCTGAGTACAAGAAGGTACTCAGCTAGACTTACCCGTCAAAAACCTGAAATAAAGTGACACCAAGGATCATGCAAAGCTGATATAAAGTGGGATAGCTTGACAACATTTTGCATAAAAGCTTAATATAGATAAGTAATCATTAATGCTTAAGCATCAAGTTAATTATTATTAACCTATCATCTATATTAGCACCTGTACTAGAGTACTCACTTGATTAGGAGAAAACAATATAAACCATAGTAGGTATAAATTGAGGCAACCTTTCCATCGTTATCCAATTAACCATCCATTCAATTTAATGGAATCTACGTTGCCACTGCTCAAGTCAAGTGCTCACTAACCGGGAGCGACGACGATTCGAATCAAATTCCTATCCAGCTGGAGGGGTATTTCTAACACTCGCCGCGCAGGCCCCTGCCAAGGTCGCACAAGCCACCTTTCATACAATTCAGGAGTCACGGGTTCGACTGATGCCGCATCCCCAAGGGCAACACTCTGCTAGGTGATAGGGACTCTAACCCCCCTTGGTCTCACGCCAATGTCCCCAAGCACATCCTTACTACCTCCAAGATGCGACCTACCATTCGATTCCCGGCCTGAACTGTATTACTCGGCTTCGCGGTCGGAACGACTTATCCGGGCAACTAAGTGTTAGACTGCGTTCAACATGACTCAAGGACGTACATCGAATCAGTCCTTAAACGACTCAGACAGGGATAAATCCACACCCAAAACCTCCATGCCTTATTGCTTCACTATCGTCATCCCGCCCAGTCTCATTTTATTTTATTAACACATGGTTCCATTCCACGATAGCAAATATAGCCAATCGTGTCATATATGAATATCCCTATATCTTGCAGGTGATAGGAAATCACCTGACTTCTACCGCTTAAAGCAGGGCTAAGCATCTACTCGATCATAGTCTATGTAGGATTCAAGGATTCATATATCTGGACAAGGAGTGATATAATGCAGCAAGGGTTTCCAACCAACTCCTACCACTTAATGCAACAATACTTATAACATATATAGAATTAATTGCTTTGAAGGTAGGAGGCTTATAATGCTTTGAGGCTTGCCTGGGATCCGACTCAAGTCAGAGTTTGTCAGAAGAAACTCGCTTGGCGAGCATTCCCTCAATCTATCACTTGTCCGGTCCTTCTATCTTCGAGATGGATCCACCAACTCCATCTTCGGGTTTGGCTCCACATCAGGTCCTTCACGTGCTTCAGCTAGCGTACCTAAATGAGGTGCAATAATGCATATGTATGAATGCATAGAAGTGCAATAAACAGAGTAATCAAATAAGCATACCAAAGTTCACATAAGCACCTAGAGCTAATTAACTTAATCCTCATTAAGGCATAACATAGAAGAGGGCAAGCACATCAATCAAGAAACAAGTCCCACAAGATCATAGGGTACTAAACCAAGTACCATCAAAGATATGAGTCACACTTCAACACACTAGCTTGGCAAAGTTAATCAAAGCACTAGAACTAGAATTTGCCACTTTCTGGACATACATGTAGTAGCTGAGTAAATCAATCATATCTAGATTTTTACAAATCCAAATGATGTGCAATAAGACATTCTAGAAAGATTATGAAATTTTAAACAATTCATTTAATATCACCTAAGCCTGATTCCCAAGTTTAAGGGGTCAAAAAGATAAAACTACAGAATCTGGTCTGCTCCGAGAGCAACCAAATCTGGGACCTACCTTTAAACATCTATAACTCAAAAACTACTTGGCCAAATACCACCAAATTTTAACACAAGCTAGATACATGAATTATATACAACTTTTATATAGACAAGATTCTCGGAAAACATCATTAACATGGGGTAACTTAAATTGCCCCCAGAACTGTCCAGAAACTTCGTTTGCAAGGAATAATTATTAACTTACATTACAAACATATAATTGGACAAAACCAACTTTACCAACATGTCACACATGACTAATGAACACCAGAAAACATAGTGTCCATTCCTAAATAAATTCTTTTAATACATTTTCTTAATTTATTTAGATAATTAGGTGGAATTATGAACACCTATCAAAATTGCACAATAAATTCTACCAAAATTACAGTGGCCAACATATGACCTCAGTAGTCTACTATCTAAATTTCAAGCCACTTGGACTTGTATATCAACCTCTATTAAAAGACAAATCACTATTACAAGAATTCATGTGAGAGCAAGATGAATCAATAACTCATTCATACTACCACCAAAATTCATGAAATTTTTATCACACATCAAACATCATAGGAGTAGCATGCCACAAAAATTTCACTTCATTTGGAGCCCTACAACGGCAGTTATGAAAATGACAAATAGAACTAGCATTGAAAACCTAGAAGAATAGATCTATTTTTATAGCTAAAAATCTAATATAAAACATGACATATTATAAATCCACTGCATATAGAAGTTCACAAGGATTCTAAAAAGTTCTCATTTGCTATTTTAGGAATTTTCTATGATTTACTATGTATTTTCAAAGTTTCACCCGATTCACCACAAATAGGTCCCTCGAGGCACTATTCATATGAGTCTATGACATTGCAGTTAGGCCCCTGCTTTGAGTCAAATTCTTGCATGCAGTCCCTGGTCGGGATTTTCAGAGTGGGAGGTGCCGGAGAGCTCACGATTTCGGCCGGAGGATGCTCATCGGCGGCGGGGAAAGGGGCTGGCGAGGCACGGCGGCGCCTAGCTGCACCCGCAGGTGGCCTTGGCTCGACCGAAGGCTGCCGGTGACGGGCTGCTCACGTGCACCCATGGCCACCACAGCGGCGACCCGACGCTGGCTGCTCCGGTGGCTAGGGAAGGCGGAGAAACGGTGCTGCGCGCATGACATGGCCTGGCAAAGGTGGAGGCGAGCTCGGATTGATGGCGGTTGAGCACAAAGGCAGGAACGCGGTGGCGGCAGAGCTTCAGCTCGTGGTCATGGCGGCGGTGGCTCGGCCTGACGGCGGCGGTGGCTGCAGCGCCAGCACAAGGAGGAGGAAGGGCGTAGGAGGGAGAGAAGCTGGGAAGGGCTGCGGCGCTCGGCTCTGCTTTGCTTGTGCTCGAGCTCTGCTCTTGCGCTAGGAAGACAGAGAGAGCGAGGGAGACCGAGAGTGAGCAGGATAGAGAGAAGCAAAGCGAGCGCTCGGGCTTCTTCAAGTTGGCATGACGACGCGTGGGTGCAAGGTGGCGCAGAGACAGTGAGCGCGAGGCCACGCGGCATGAAAATCCTGTGGCTGGTCGGCCATTCCTACTGCTCCATACGATTCAAATTTCTAATTCTACCTCAAACATACGACTGAATCCGCCATATTTCGCCCTCCGTATCTCTCAACCCAAGCGAAACTAGCTCAAGAAACTATGATAACTTTCATAGAGCTACGTGAGAGGAACAACTTTTCTTTAAGAATCCTGGGCTGATTCGGCGTGGTTTATGAGATAAAAGGCTACGAAGTAGGGTACCCAAAACTGAATACCGAGTTTCAGTTTCAAGTCAACTGAAGCTGCATTTTCTCCACTTCGTAACTCCTAAACAGAATGATGATTCGGCTAACCAATTATTTCTGATGATAGAGCTATATGAGTACTCCAACATTGCTTATAGGAGTTTGCCCAAAATCAAAATGGTTTGCAAACTAAACTTTGCCGAAGGTGGGTACCATGAAACTGAAAACTACAAGTTCAGTCTACACTTAGCAAAATTTCAGGGTTCCAGAAAACAGCTCGGGATTCAAACTTTGACCCACTGTTTGGCTTCCTTAGAAGCTGAACTAGGTTTTAGTCCTTAAACAAAAGTTGTTGTCCTTAACATGTACTACAACTTTCATTACAGGATCAAAGTTTGGATCCATCTATTTTGCAAGATGAATAGCTCCAAACTAGGTTACCCGAAGTTAAACCTCAGTTAGGACTGTTTTGAATCTTGTGAGCTCTATTTGACTAAGCTAGAGACCAAACTAGCTCTTGATCATTAAACAAAGTTTGTTCCTCATGATAAGTACTACAATTTTTATTTAAGGCCCATCATCAAAACATGCCCAGAACCTCTAGTTCTACTTTGACCAAAGTAGGATCCCAATAAAGGTTAAATTATCTTTTTTTTGATCCATTGGAGCATTTTCTTGGCATTTGCTCAACATGAACCCTTCACGACTTTTGTTGTAGAGTTCTTCCAGAGTCATTTGAACAAGTTTGCAAGGTTTGGTTGATGATCTATAATTCCATTCACTTAATAGTGCGATTCAAGCACTTAGTAAAACCATTCCAAGAAGGGTATGACTTATCATTTCATGTGACTTTTTGATTCCAAACTTTATGAAACTTTTCCAGGGATCAATATAGATAGGTACCAAGGTGAGACACATAAAGATATTGCAATAACGCCACCCAAACATATATCTTGAAAAGGGGCATATATGTAAAGCAATGGTGCAACATCCAACTTTAGGTTAGGCTCATCTCCATAGGTTGACCTTGACATTGTCAGCTCCACTTAATCTATCATGTTTGAGCTCAAACCCACTGCTTAGTGAGTGACAAACACCTGGGTGTTACACCACATGTGCAAACACTACTCTACGCCCTCCTGATCACCTCTCGCAAGCTTCGCCACTATTTTGAAAGCCACAAGATTATTGTGGTAACAGATTTTCCACTCGGAGACATCCTACATAATAGAGATGCAACATGGCGTAAATTTAAGTGGGTAGTTGAACTTGGCGCTCTCAACGTCGATTTCACCCCACGAACAATGATCAAATCTCAAGCCCTTGCTGATTTTGTTGTCGAATGGATAGACATCCAACAACCTACGCCAGATGCCATCCTCGACCATTGGAAGATGTACTTTGATGGGTCACTCAAACTAGGCGGAGCTAGCGCAGGTGTTCTCTTTATCTCTCCAGACGGAAAGCAACTCAAATATGTCCTTCAGATATTATGGCAAGCCACAAACAATGAAGCAGAGTATGAAGCACTCATCCATGGGCTCCGGGTAGCTATAACTCTTGGAATCAAACGACTACTCGTCTACGGTGATTCAGCAGTGGTCATCAACCAAGTCAACAAAGATTGGGACTGCACCAAAGACAACATGGGCGTCTACTGTGCTAAAGTACGCAAACTAGATAAATATTTTCAAGGGCTAGAAATTCTACTTGTCTTGTGTGATTCAAATATTGCAGCAGGTGTCCTCGCTAAGCTCGGATTGGATAGAGCGAAGGTCCCACCCAGATGTTTGTAGAGGAGTTGTCAGCTCGCTCTATCAAACAACCTGGTAAGATAACCCCTAAACTCCTAGCTCCCATCACCCAAATCTTAGTAATTACTCCGTCATGGACTCAGGTTTTCATTGATTATATCAAAGAGAATATGTTGCTAGCAAATAAAGAAGAAGCTACTTGAGTTGTTCGAAGAAGCAAGAATTATGTTTTAGTGGGAGACAAACTCTACAGACAACTACATCATCAGGAGTACTACTCAAATGCATCATGGCAGATGAAGGCAAAGAAATTCTAGGGGAAATCCACTCAGGATGTTGTACTAACCATGCTTCCTCTAGAACTCTAGTAGGCAAAGCTTTCCGTTCACTGTTCTATTGGCCGACAGCTTTAAAAGATGCAAAAGAACTCGTCAGGAAGTGTAAAGGATGCCAAATGTCTGCAAGATAGGCTCATGTCCTAGCACATAATCTTTTATGCATCTCACCTGCTTGGCCATTCTCCTGCTAGGGGCTGGATCAGGTAGGGCCCCTCAAGAAAGCCAAGGGTGGTTTTGAGTATATTTTCGTGGCCATCGATAAGTTCACCAAATGGATCGAGTACAAACCACTTGTCAAATATAGCGCAGCCAAGGCAGTCGAGTTCATCCAAGACATCATGCATCATTTCAGCATACCTAACCGAATCATCACGAATTTGGGCTCTCCATTCACAGCTATTGAATTCAAAAGTTAGGCACAAGACTAGGGTATCAACATTGATTACGCATCAATAGCCCACCCCAAAGCTAATGGGTAGGTGGAAAGAGTGAATGGCCTCATATTTGCCGGTTCGAAACCTAGATTGTATGAAGAACTAGAGGACTATGACTCCAAGTGGATTGAAGAATTACCTAAAGTAGTGTGGGGGTTACGGACTCAAGTTAGCAGAGCTACCGGGTATTCAACTTTCTTTCTTGTATATGGATCAGAAGCGGTACTGCCATCAGACTTGATCTAGACCTCACCGAAGATAGAGCAGTATGATGAAGGAGAAGCCAAACACACCCGAAGACTAGAACTAGACAGCACAGAAGAAGTCAGAGTCAATGCTACTCTACAGTCCACTTGCTATCTCCAAGGTTTGAGGCGCCACTACAACAAAAACACCCAACCACGTACCCTTCAAGTCGGAGATTTGGTACTTCGTCAAATTCAAAAATTAGATGGACGCCACAAACTACTCAGCCCACGGGATGGTCCTTTTATCATTGCCAAAGTCACTGGGCCAGGATCATATGAGTCGATGACTACAGGTGGCATACCAGTCAGAAATTCATGGCACATCAACCAGCTACGAAGATTCTACACCTAAGAACACAGGATTGATTTTTCTTTAGCACAAAACACTATGTAATCAAGATTCATGCTCAAAGTAATAAAGATAATGTTCCTCATCAACACTTGTCTTACTGAGATCAACAAAACCTATCTCGAGTTGTTTTCACAGTGCGGATGAGAGCCAGATAGCGCTCACCCTATCCCGGAGTTATTCAACCCGGATGAGAGCAAAAGAGCTGATCAAGCTTGAGCTCACCCTATCCCAAGTCTTTTCTAGCTTGGATGAGAGTAAGAAGGCTGATAAGCCAATACTCGACCTATCCCGAGTTGTTTTTACAGCGTGGATGAGAGCCAGATAGCGCTCGTCCTATCCTGGAGTTATTCAACCTGGATGAGAGCAAAAGAGCTAATCAAGCTTGAGCTCGCCCTATCCCAAGTCTTTTCAGGCTTGGATGAGAGTAAGAAGGCTGACAAGCCAACACTCAACCTACCCTGAGTTGTTTTCACAGCACGGATGAGAGCTAGATAGCGCTCGCCCCATCCCAGAGTTATTCAACCCAGATGAGAGCAAAAAAGCTGATCAAGTTTGAGCTCTCCCTATCCCAAGTCTTTTTAGGCTTGGATGAGAGTAAGAAGGCTGACAAGCAAACACTCGATCTACCCGAGTTATTTTTCACAGCGTGGATGAGAGACAAATAGTGCTCGCCCTATCCTAGAGTTACACAATCCAGGTGAGAGTAAAAGAGCTGATCAAGCTTGAGCTCACCTTATCCCAAGTCTTTTAAGGCTTGACGAGCCAACACTCCACCTATACCGAGTTATTCAGCTTGGATGAGAGTAAGAAGGCTACTAAGCCAACACTTGACCTATCTCGAGTTATTTTCACAACCCGGATGAGAGTAAAAAGGCCACTAAGCCTACGCTCAACCTATTATAGCACTCTAAGTCACAAATCTGATACAGCAGTATGGCACGTGCCAAGTCCAAGATTGATTAATTAAAGTGGATTATTAAAAGAACAGACAAATGAAGACATCAACATAAAAAGCGAAATGGAGAACTACTTTGGAAACGTCATATTTACAAAAAATGGACAATGATTGGTTCTACAAAAGAGCCAAAGGACTACAAAGCTCATTCACAGATCAAGCACTATCATCAGGAGGAGGGATGTTGATAGTCAAATTCCCAGCAACCTTCTCGGCCAGCTCATTGACTTCGGGCTCCACTTGCTCAACAGCATCCATGTAGTCTTGGCTCTCAGCTTCTTCTGCGACTCTTGCCAAGGGAACATCTAGAGTAAGAACCCCGACCTAGGCCAAGACATTACTAACACAGACCTAAGCACACCTCTTGACAAATTCCTAAAAATGGGTGGGGATCAGCGGCACGAACTGAGCCCATGACTACGCGTCATCCGTCAGAGTTCAAAGTAGGTCGGCGATCAAGCGAAAAGATTGCCACAACGCATTCCAATTCTTCGTAGCCACCGCTAGCTTGCCAGTTAGGTCTTCTATGGTCTTCTTGGCCTACACAAATTCCCGGTCAGCTCCGCGCCTAATCAACCTGGCAAGAGCAAGTTCCTCCTCAGCACGTTTAGTTACCTCTTCAACCCGGTTGTACTCAGACCAAAGTGTTTCCTTCGTAGCCTCGAGATCATCTGAGAGCTTCTTGTTGATCTTTTGTAGAGCTATCCTCACCAAAAAATGCAAGTCAGAAAACCAACAGACAAAGAAGAAGATAGAAAGTTTAGAAGAACTTGGATACCTTCAAAATCCTTCTTGAGGCTGTCGGACTTCTCAGATGCTTCCCTCAAAGCAGCTAGGGCATCGTCTTTCCGCTTCTCCGATTTGGCAACTTGAGCGTGGAGGACTTCCTCCAAATTCTGATGTTCCTGGCGCTCGGTTTCAATATCAACTTGTTTAATGGCCAATTCTGCCTTCAGGCGATTCACCTCAAAGACCAGCTTCTTCTCGATCTCGCCTGAGCCAAAGAAGCTGGATTGGTCCCGAGAAAAGGCCTTACATAAAGAAGAAAGAAAGTAAGAAAGAGAAGGGAAAAAGAAACCTAGACACCAAATCAAAAAAGAAAAGGAAGAGAGAAAGTGAAGGCAATTACCTATAGCATCTCTCCATAGGAAGCCATGCCAGCCGTCAAGTTTGCCCATGCGGCGGACAACTCAGACAGACGATGGGTGACATCAAACTCCTGCACCACCTCATCCGCTAGATGCTGGTCATCTATAAATTGACCAGCAAGGGAAAGAGGTGGTGAAGAAGTCGATGCCAAGACCAAGACTATGTCTAAGGCAGTAGAAGCCCCGGCTGCAGTCGCAGCCAGGTTCTCTACCACAGTCATGGCCTCCTCAACCCGAATAGACTCCACAGTGGGCTGCTCAACCTGGGTCGCCGCCTCTCTTGCCACCGCCTCGCTCACCGTCCACTCTGAGTCCTGAGAACTAGTAAGCAGAGGGGCACTACTCGCCAGCAAAGAACTTGGCCGGGGGCTAGGGGAAGGCTTTGACAACGACCTACAAAAGTATAAAAAGAACTCCTCATTAGGAAAAAAGACCTAAAGTAGAGAGACAGGCAAACAAGTTGGAATAACTTACTTGACAGTTTTCTTTTTTAAGCCAATACCTCCAAGTCAACTAGATGGCTTGGGCGGAGGCATGGCAGAAGATAAGATATCAGCACCTGCCTGTATTGAGGCTAGCAGGACAGGCGCTGTGGCTCCACCAGAACCCTGGCCTAATCCTTGGCTACCAACAAAAGAAGCATCAAAAGAAAAGAAGATGGATCATCAAAAAGAAGTCAGATCATTGCAAAATAACATGGATAGGCACTTCTACTACTCATCGATAGGTGATAAGGGCCGCACTGTCATCTTCCTCCTCACCTTTGAGAAGCTCCACCACATTGCCAGCTAGACAAACAGAGAACTCAGGTAAAGAAGGAACCACAAAAGAGAAGCAAAAAAATCAATTATATGCTCACCTAGGAGCATGCTACCTGAGATTTGCGCACTCGAAGAATGAAGCCTCTTTAGAGTGGACGCACTGATGGTCCACCAGTACCCTCTTCCCGGTGGATCGGGCAGTGCGAGGCATGACTCGGGGAACATAGTCCACGTATAGCGAACTGGGTTCAGCCAAAGAAGCCCCTTGTAGGCTACCCGCGGCACTAGACTCACCTGTCCCCGCGAGGGCCTCTTGGTCCCCACCTTCCCCAACCCCAACCGGGTTTCTCTCGGGAAGTGGTAGGGCCATGTCATCAAAATTCTGCCCCCACTCCTGCATCAAGTTGACTCACATCAAGATACTACACAAAGAAGACAGAAAAACAATGAATTTAAAGAACACTTACAATAGGAGGTGGACTGGCAGCAGTGTACTCGTCAACCCTATGTGGTACAATTCTCACACCCTTCAAAATCTTCTGGAGATGCTCCAAGACTTCGTCCTCTGTCAGCTCCCTCGTCGGAACCATCCGGGATGGGTCCTCAGCCCTGACATACTCAAAGCCGTAGGTTTCCCTCGCCTTCAAGGGTTGAACCCGGCGACGAAGGTAGCTAGCCATGATCCCAAACCCGATCAAGTCCTGTTATTTCAAGGTCTTGATTCTGTCAAGGAGTGGCTTGATTTTCTAGAGCTCTTCGGTCGTCAATGGAGTTTTCTCCCACCGGTCATTAATGACTGGGCCGGAATCCGAATGCGCAGCAAGGGGAGGATCCATATTCCTAGCGTAAAACCGCTCAGTCCTCCAATCCTTCACTGAGTCAACTAAGGTATTATCGAAGTACCCCTTCTGCTTGTTCTGGTGAAACTGAATACCGCACCCACCAAGGACAAAAGTGTTGTCAGACCTAGGATGCAGTTTCAGATAGAAAAGATACTAGAAGAGAGTGATAGAAGGGAGGATTCCAAGGAAAGTTTCACAAAAATGAACAAAGACAGAGAGATGTAGAAGCCCTTTGGGGTGAGATGGTTCAGGGAAATATCAAAGTAACGAAGGAAATGATGAAGGAAAGGAGAAGCAGGAAGACACAGGCCAGCACGAATGAAAGATAGGAAAAGAACAATTTCCCCAGGGTTGAGATAGGGAACTCGGTGCTCACCAGGTGCCCTCCACTCGGCAAGACCTTTCTCCTAGATCAGGCCCTCGTCGGCCAACTCCTTCAACTGCTCTCTTTGGTGCTCGGAGCAGGCCAACTGTTCGTCGTGGTCCTCATAGTGATGAACTCTTGGTTCTCGATCACCTTGAGAGCCTTCTCATGGTCCACCTCGACAATGTTTCTCTTGTTGCCTGCTGCCTTCTTGCCCATACACAAAGGAGGCTCTCTCGAACAAGATGCACGAGGGATGGGCAGCGGCGGATAGGCGGTGATGGTGGCGACGGAGACTCTCTGGAAAACTATACTAGGGTTTGCAAAGGCTGGAATGCAGAAAAGGCAAGAGCAAGTGAAGACAGAAGAAGAGGAAGGGGGCCTTTATACAGTCACAACGGTAAAAAATGCACCCCACACGGCCCGTTAAATGCAGGATGAGAATGCAACGATTCGACTTCCACAACAACACAATAACTGACTAACGCGGCTGAAGTGACAACAACACGGGTTTTCACGTGGAACAATGCAACGGGCAGATTTTAGACTTATCCATCCATACAAATCGTTGTCGAGTAGTTTCAACCCGGAATACTTAGAAAAGAACTCAGCAATTAGAATATTGGCAAAGTAGTTTCAGAAACAACCCGGAGATCATTCAAAACTACCCAAACAGAGGCACAAGACAACGACTCCAGACAACAAGATTTTTCTATTACAAATATCTTTAAGGGATACAAGATTACAGATCTCACAAGACCCAACGAACTCGGTACTACAATAAACAAGGTAGCAACAAGGAAACTGGCAGAACTCAACTCTGGAATGACTATGTGTTTCTAGTTGCTACTCGGCAGAACACACTCTACTCTGCTACACTATTTTCTTCAAAGGAAGGGCGCAGTGCATCCAAGATTGGTGTCAGCGGCACAGCAGGACAACATGGACCAGGTGAAGCTCACAAGCATCAGTCTACCCAAGTCTAATGTGATGCTGGATCCGGTGCTGATTTGCATTGGATAGTCGCGAGGTAAACTGGAAGGATCAACCCGGAACTACTGGATGAGGGAACATATCCCACATCACAAGACTTCTTTCATCTGCCAGAATGGACTATCTAGCGCAATACCACCGAGAGATTAGTCTACCTCTAACCTCTATCACAAGACTTCTTCCATTTACTACAAGCAATACAAGATTTCCAACTCACGCCTAGGGCTGCTCTACCTCACAAACCATCGTATTCATGAATACAAGCTTCAAAGATCTACACCAAGACTTCACTGGTTTACAACAGCTCATCAGGAGGGTATTTATAGACCAAGGAGCAGTATACACAGACCAAGTCCACCAACAGATTCAACCTGACAGCCACCAAGAAAAAGCACAATGCAGTGAAAGCAAGTCAGAAAAAATGACCACATTTGAATCTACAGTACACCAGGACAGCATATACAAAGGAATATTCCAACACTATGTGACCCGTGACCGCGCAGCATTCAACCACACAACGACCAACTACCACCTACCTCTGACAAACCACTTGAGAATATGACAAATGGACCATCTGTCTGATTCTTTCTTCAAAAAAGAACCCGGATACAGGCTCGGGGGCTGCAAGGTGCATATCCTCAGGAGAGATTTTTAGTTTTTTTAGCTCGAAAGATTCAAGATCCTCCAACTTTTTGTTCCAAATAGCAAGAGACTCGGGGGGCTACACTCAATGAGTACACTTTTTCTCCGAAAAAGCGCACATCACCCAATGATTTTTTCAAAAAAAAAGACCACTTCAAGGTTTCTCTTCAAAAGAACCCGGACCAGGCTTGCTTCTCCTGGCAAGACTTGAAGAAGCAAGGAGGCTTTCAATTTCAACCATGAAACGCTCAGGGGCTTGTCGATACGGGACCCACAGGGTTCCTCGTCAGAACAATTACTGGCAATGGGCCTTGGTCAGGCCCACCGCCAGACAGAAGAGGCGTGATGAGGAACAACGCCGATTCCGAGTAGCATAGGCCAAACTAGCCAGACTCCTAATAGAAAGTACCTTCTATAATTAGATCAGGACACCTTCTTTGGATCCGACTAGGAATGTAACTGCACCATAGTCGTCTCTACCTATATAAAGAGAGGCTATGGGCACCCCCTAAAAACACAGTATACCAATCAATCCAACGCAAAAGGCTAACGCCGATTGGACATAAAGGCTATTACCCAATGACGGTCGAGGGCCCGAACCAGTATAAATCGACTGTCTTGCGTTCACTGTTGAGTTTTGCACCCGCCAAAACCCGAACAACTGTCCCGGGTACCCCCGTGACAGGATATCGGTGGTAAAACATCGACAAACCTATACTATGCCCAAGTGCTTACCTAGAAGCAATCGATAGTTTAAAAACATAGAGCCATCGTTTAAATGTTTTTGCCCAAATTTAATTGTCAAAAATAGCATTGTTAATTGCTCTTTCCAACTTAAGAAAAATTCATTGGCTCAATTGAACTACCAGTCATTAGCATTTTAACTACAATCTTTAAAAGGTCTAAACCTTTAATCTCAACTCACAAGTGTTCCAAGCAATAGTTCACACTTCTAACCAATAGAAACAAAATATTTAAGCACTATCTAATTACTTTGCTCAATATAATTCACCAAAAATGGTACTTTCAACATAAGTTCAAGCATTGCCGTTTTAACAAATGTGACTTAATTCCCGGTTTGATTTCAGAGGTCCCCAAAAAATACTAACCAGCCATTTATATTCTCCAAAATAAAAGTTGCACTTTCATAAACATAACTTGCTCAATTTATATTTTATGTGTGCTTATAGAAATTGTTTTCTGTGCCACCCAATTAAAGCTATTTATTCTACTTTTCTTGCTAGGATTTTATTAGCACTTTTACGCATTATGTAACTAACTTATAGTACTTATTTTGATTTTTCTCAGCCACAAGGGTGAAGTCACATACGATTCATTTATCATTTCACGTGAGTTTAAAAATTCTTTTTAACCCAAGGAACCTATTTGATAATTCCTCTAAGGTATTAATCTAGGTGCTAAGAGTGCTTGTAACACCAGGGGTGTTACAACCAACCCCCTTAAAAGAATCTCTTCTTGAGATTCGGAGCAAGAATCTGAAAAGGGAAAAACACGATTTCACTATTCAGAGCAGAGATTACAATAGGAGATTACACGACTTCGAATACTAACCACTCAAGGATATAGAGACAACACAGGGATAGTGGAAGAGTAATAAGAAAACGATTATCCAGAACATGGCGTTTGCCCAACAGATCCAAAAACAAGAGGGTGAGAAATAGATCATCGCGAACCCAAAACCTACTAACCAGATGTGAACTTGAACTTCTTCAATAGAAACCAGATCCCTTCTTCTTTTCAAGTCACATCATCACCCCTGATTGGCAACCCTAGATCTACGAGCACAGCTAGATCTCGCAGCTCTGGACCCAACTACTCCTTCCCGACTGCTTCCCGAGCTTCTCCCACCTGATCCCTGAAGGAGGGAATCGATTCTATGAGCTCTACTTTGGATCTAGGGTGGAATGGAGGAGAGGCAAGCAAGGTGGCATTTATAGCCTAGAGGACGGGGGCGGTGGTGCAATGCACTGGTAGTGGAGGCGGCCTGGAGGGGAATCACCGGTGGGTCACGAGGTGGGGAGAGCGTCGGCCATGGTGCGCTCCCTGTGTGAGCTTGAGTGGGGAAGAGGAGAAAAGAGGGGACAAGGTTCGCTCGACGAGGAGGCGTGCGAGCGACGGTGCCCATAAGAAAAGAAAAGAGGGGGTCTAGTATGGGGACGAGGGCGGAAATCGAGAGCCGACAAGGGTGCCGGGAAAAAGAGGGGTGTACTATGCAAGAGGACGAGCCGAGTGCTGCACCATGCCACGACCATGCGAGAGCGGGCACAAGTGGACCTAGGTACTGACAGCATTCGTAGGCATGCAATAAGAGTGACCCGACGTGCGTAGCGTCGTCAACTGGACACAAGAACGATGTCAAATCGACGATTCAATCTCTCCAGCCTACTTGAGGACTAACTTTTCCCTGTCGCTCTTCTCTTTCTTCTTTTCCTTTTGAATCCAACATGTGCCATCCTTTTGTATAGACTGAGATTAGGACATATGTACTTCCTCCAAAACCCCGCTATCACAGTCACTTTGTAAGAGCACTACTCGAACCCATTGTGGATTTCCTGTTAGAACACCAGAATATTTTTACCAAGGAGAATATTTGTAGCAAGAGCAGTATTATGGTGTAACTTGGTAAAAGCGCTTGGTCAACAACCTTGATACCAGCGCGCACCGAGCGGCATCACCATAAGCTATTAACCAGGCAACTATTACCAACTCACTCATAGTAAAGGTAGTAGGGTCATAGATCATAGGATCAGAGGAGTATTGCAAGAGAAGATTCAAGCAACAAGGATTCTATCACAGAACTATCCAAATTATAAGAGCATAAGTACAAAAACAATCACCGAAGTGATCAAATTCTCACACTTGAGTCCATATAACTTCGGTAGTCCAATGAAATCACGAGGGATTTCAAACCAACCAACATACAAGCAAAGATCATAGTGATTCAACATAACAAGTCACATGTTACATCCATTTCACAAGTAATTCAATATACATCGGAGTTCAACATAGTTATTACAACTTAAGCTGAAAAGTAGTGAAAGCAAAGTAATTTGAAACTAACATTACTCTTATTTCAAATATATGCCAACACCAAGGTTAACTTCCAACAAGAGCATTAGAGACAAGAGAACTCAAAAGGATCATGCCCATGATCACACTCCGCCGCTACGGTAGGAGCCATCCAATTCTTGCAGTATCCATGATACATCACACCCTGCAACAAGTGGGAATAAACTCTGAGTACGAGAATGTACTCAGCTAGACTTACCCATCAAAAACCAGAAATAAAGTGAAACCAAGGAGTATGCAAGGCTGATATAAAGTGGGGCTAGCTTGACAACATTTTGCATAAAAGCTTAGTACAGATAAGTAATCATTTAATGCTTAAGCATCAAGTTAATCATCATGAACCTGTCATCTAGATTAGCACCTGTACTATAGCAATCACTTTATTAGGAGCAAACAATATTAACCATAGCAGGTATAATAAGGCCATCATCATCATCATCATTCTTGAACCATCAAGTGATTTAGTGAGATCTACGTTGGGGATAATCCCGTCAAGTTCTCACTAACTGGGAGAGACGGCGACTCGAATCGAATTACAACTCAGTTGAGGGGGTATTCCTAACTCTCACCCATGACTTCCCCCATCGAAGAGCATTAGGTCACCTTTGGGACAACTCAGGAACCAACTTCGTGAGTTCGGTCAGCGCCAACACTCTCAGGGATTACCCTTCTGCCAGGACGATCAGGACTTTTAAATCACCTGCCCTTGGACTCACGCCTACGGCTCCCTTCTGAGGCAAACTTTATACTTACCGGAGCCCAACTAGAGTTGAGCTACTTGGATTCACAGTCAAGCACTCAGGCCCGACCAGCTAAGAGAGAGGCATGCGTTCAACATGACAAAGAAAGGCTCCAAGAATTGGTCCCTAATGGACACAGATGGAGTCACTGCAAGCCTACAACCTTACAAGCCCCTGCCCGGTCTTCATTCAAATATACCAGGTTCTTTTCCACGATAGCAAATACAGCCAACCGTGCCATATGTATCTTCCTATAGCTCACAGGTGACAGGAAATCACCTGACTTCTACCGCATTTAAGCAGGGCTAAGCATCTACACGAGCCTGAGCTATATAGGATTCAGGGTGACAATATCTGGACAAGGATTGGATATCATGCAACAAGTGTTTTCATCCAACATCTACCACTTAATGCAATAATATAGATATAACATAATACTTAATTGTATTTCAGAAATTAGGAGGCCTATAATGCTCCGAAGCTTGCCTGGGATCCAACACTAAGTCAGTGTTTGTCAGACACCACTCGCCGAGTACTTCCATCTTCGGGATAGTTCCACCAAACACTGTCTTTGGGTTTGGCTCCAACACCACATCCTTCAGGCGTTTCAGCTAGCATACCTAAATGAGGTGCAACAATGCATATGTATGAATACATAGAAATACCACAAGCAACCATTTATGCAAGCACACCAAGTTCAATATAAGCACCTAGAGCTATGTAACTTAATCATCACTAAAGTACAACATAGAAGATAATAAGGACATCAATCATGACCAAGTCACACAAGATCTCAGGTGTACCAACTCAGTTTCATCAAAGCTATGAGTCACACATAGCACCACACAAACATAGCAAAGTGAATCAAAGCACTAAAACTAGAATCTTCCACTTTCTGGACATCAGAACAGCAGCTGAGTAATTTAATCATAACTAGAGATCTACAACTCCAAATGTTGTGCAACAAGATATTTTGGAAAGCTTATGAAATTGTATACAATTCATTTATAAGCACCTAAGCCTGATTCCCAATTTTAATAAGTCTAAAAGATGAAACTACAGAATCTGATCTGCTCTAAACAGAGAGTAACCGAATCTGTACCTAGACTTTAAACAGCTATAACTCAAAAACTACTTGGCCAAATGCCACCAAAATTTAAGACAAATTAGATTAATGAGGTATCTATAACTTTGTTATAGACAAGATTCATGGAAAACCTCATCTTCACTGTGTAATTTGCTTATCCCTAGAAACTGTCCAGAAAGTCACTATAATTCAATTATAAAGCAAAATATCATTTCACCACACATAAGAAGTGGAAACTGGGCATAACCAATGTTACCCAAAAGGTTGTACCCATCAAATTCATGCTAGCAACATCATGGCCAGGCCCAATTCATTTATTTAATTGCCTTTATTAATTTATTTATATATATCTAAGTGGAATTATAGACATATACCAAAAGTGCACCATAAATTCTATAAAATTACATCAGCTCCCATATACTCCCAATAGACTACTGTACCAATTTCAGATCATTTGCATGAGTAAAACAACCTTTATGAAAAAAGACAAGTAGCTTAAGCTAAATAACCCTAGAGAGCAAGTTAAACCCATATCTCACTCATACAGCATCCAAAGCTCAAGCAATTTTAACCACAGTTCCCACATAACCTCAGGAGACTACCATAAAAATTTCACCTAAATTGGAGCACCACAACTTAAGATATAAAAATGACAAGCAACACAATGTAGATTCTCTTATTTATCAGGGTCAAATCAAAACCTGAAGAAAACAGTAAACTAATATGTTTAATATTTTTCCTAGCAAGTACATGTTATTACAAAACTAACAAAATAAGAATCACTATTTTTGGACTCCTAAAACTCAAGATGTGGCTCTGGTCAACTTAAAAGCATTTCTAAAGGCACGTTTAGTGAATAAATAACACAGCACACAAACCTACATGGACCAGCATATTTTATAGATCTACCATGAAGAGAATTTCATAAGGAAACTAGCAAGACTAGTTTCACTATTTATGGAGCTCCTAAACCCTAGATATGAATTTTACAATATGTAGCACAATTCTGGAAAGAAAAATAGGAAAACCAACTTAACCCTAGATTTGCTAGGCGCACCCGGACGTGTACCCAACACAACCTCTAGGGGCGCTGCCATCAGGGGCCCGCTGCTCAGCTGTCCCCACATGTCATAGAGAAAGAGAGAGACCAGGACTCTTTCCCCTTCTTCTTCGCCGGGACACAGGGAGCAGGGGAGGTGGCCGACTCGCGGCTCCGACCGGCAGGGGCAGCGCCGGTCGCGAGTGGTAGGGCCGTGGCAATGCCCTGGCCTGCGCGCACCTACGCAGGGCTTTGGCTCGGCCTAGGGCGGCCTGTGGTGGCCTGGCCACGCACTGGAGTGGCAGCAGCGGCGGTGGCTCACTGACAGCGAGCCAGCAGGGTCGTCGTGGGTGAGGAGGCGGTGCTGGAGAATGGTGGCACCTAGCTGCAACCGCAGGTGGCTTTGGTTTGTAGCGCGGTAGCCTAAGGCGGCTTGGCCACGATGGCCGGCGTGTCCTCTACTCGTCGGCCATGGAGGCGTCTGCGGCCGAAGCTCTGGCAGCGGGGATGGCTCAGGCGAGCGTGTGCGTGGGTAAGGCACGACGAGGTAGTGGCACTGGTGCATGTGGTGGAGTGGAAGAAGGGCGTGAAGTGTGGAACAATGCTGGCGGCAAGCTTGGCCATGGCGGCCATGGCCACGGCGTGCATGGCGAGCAGCAGCAAAAACCAGAGAAGGAGAAGAGGAGAATGAGCTCGAGCGCGTCCATCCTGGTGTCGGTGTGGTGGAGGCAATGACTGACAAGGTCCAGAGGAGCTGGAGGCTCAATCCTGTGCATGGACGCCATGCCCTCCCCTAAGGGGACAGTTGTCGAGTAGGTGGCGGGCACAGGTGAAGCCAGGTGGTGACGCTGTTTTTGGCATATTCCGAGTAGATTCTGTCTTGGGTGCCTATAGCAAAGTTGCTTCCCTCCTAATCTACAACTTTGCATATGGGGTCATGGCTATTAGTGATCTGGATTAGGAGATAACTAAGTGCCAATATGATAGTGTCAGTGATTTGATTAGGGTTAAGTCTTTCTCGGTTTAGGCTCCAATTGGTTGGCCAAAACATGTCAAATCAAATCCAACTTTTGGTATGTCCTACTTCAAAATGTAAACTCTAACTTTTGCTTTTGGGTCAACTCGAGTTGCGTAGCAAAATTTTGAGAACACACGATGCCAACGTCGATGACACTAAAATCAGGGTTTTAAAATGCTAAGTGCTGAAATCAGCCCCATTTCTGACTTGTGGGCCCTTTTTGAGCATGTTCCACACATTTTCGTGACTTGACTCTTAAACAAAGTTTGTTCCTTATAAAATTATCTATAACTTTGTCAAAGCGTGCATAGCCATGCAGAGTTTCTAGGTCACACTTTTTAAATGGTCAAACAAGAGTGTTCTTGGGTCCACGCATGGTCAACCATCGCTAAGAAGCACAATTAGGCAAAATGATCAACATGAACATTGTTCCATTAAGTGTCCTAAGTGTAGTTAAGGTGTTGTAGAGGCTAAACATACACACCATGCATAGGTTGCACAAAAATGTAGGCCTCACATGCACTGAAAAATAGAAATTACTATAATTGAAGTGCTTGTTTCAAAGCCATGTTTCAATTGTTTCATTGTTTTGTTGCATGGTACAAGTTACCAAGGTTTCCCTATGTTGTTCCACATGTTGCACTTGTATGTTGCATGAGCTCTAGTTCACATATAAGTCACACATGAATTAGAAAAACATGTTTCAGTGTTTCGAGGACATGTTTCCGCTATAATCCAAACAAGACTATAACTTATCATTTCATGTGACTTTTTTATTCCAAACTTTATGAAACTTTTCTAGTGATCCATATAGCAAGAGATGGATGTGAGACACATGAAAGAACATGTTTAGCATTACTCAAGTATATACAAAAGGTCCCATACTAAGCACAATTGTTTTACTTTAATTACAATTTTGCCAACTCGAGCTCATGATCGTCGCTGAACATATCCGTTTTAGTCCACATCTAGTGCCTAGCTGGTGACTAACACCTGGGGTGTTACAGGTTCCTTTCAAAACAAGGAACAAGGAAAGTAAATCCCAAGATGGATTTAAATTAAAGGAATTCAAGCGTTCTGCTGGGACATCCACAATTAGTTGATATAGTGTCCTCTGTCATCCAATCACGACTGATCTGCTACATCCGAATAACTATTCCGCTTGTAACCTGCGTGCTACCGTCACGAAGCAAATCTAACGAGGCCTAAGGGTAAATCGATGTAACAAACACAATGACATAAGCAAAATACACGTTCCAAATGCCCATAAACGGGTACCAACATACATGCCTTCACTCTCCCATTCACGACACATCACTTGCATCCTACAACCAGGCGGTCTTAACAACTATGGGCGAAACACAACGGAAAGATTACAACACTGAAGGACAGCAACGAAAAACACTACTAGCTATAGTTACATCTCCCCTAGACAACTAATCTACTTTGTCAGACCGAACGACTACATTCCTAGGCTCTTGGGGTTTTTCTGCTGCACTAGGTTGCAGATCTACTTCCTCTCTTGGTGGGGGCTGAGTGAGGGGAAGTAATGACTCTACTTCTGATGCCTCCGAGGGTGGAGGTGCTAGCGGTACTACCACACCAGTTCTCCTTCTCTCCGATGGATGGACAGGGATTCCCTCCAAGATCAAGGGTTCCTACCTATCCATCCAAAGCGTCCTACGCTTGGCCCTTGTGGCAAGAAAGGCGTCCTCCAACTCCTGGGCATGTTGATCTTCGTCCACCTTGAGGGCTTCCGCCATGGCAGTCTCTCAACTTTCTACAGCTGCTACATTGGCGTGGGCCTCAACAAGCTGCAATTCAAGCATCCTGGAGAAGATCTAGGCTTCCTCAACTTGGCGGAGGCACTTCCTCAGCTCCGAGGCCTGTGAGTCATACTGCTCATCCAGAGCAAGCAAGTATGTGGTTAGGTGCACCACAATCGGGTTGTCTTCTTGCATGTCTTCACCCTGCAAAGCCTCCATGCAAGCCCTCCATACCCACCGATTCTTGTCCAAAGGTGGAAAGAACCGCATGGGGGTACGAGCAATGGGCTCCTCATAGATCTGGCAAAGATACCGCAAGGCTTTGCGGGCCACAACTTGGTAGGTGTTGCTAAAGTGAAACCCGGTTGTGGTCACATTCTAGGCTTCAGTGATGTCGAAAAACTCCTCACTTTTGCCAATGTAGACCATGACCTCACATCTCTTAGTATCATGCTTCATGTACTCATGGCCCTCATACTCAAGACGATCCTTAACTCCGAGCTTTTGCAGGGTGGCATATAGGATTTTGGGAAAACCCTCGGTGCTTAGGCAGTAACTGCTAACCCAGGCTCCTACCATCCTGGGTGAGTGGTGGTTGGTGGTTACAAGGAAGGCTTGAGCGAGAAGTTTGCTCAAAGGAAAAGAACTAAGTGAGCTGGGATGCACCGAATGATGGTTCCCAGTGGCTAGGCCTGCCCTTTTGTAAAGGTAGAGCGGTCAGTGGTCCTGACGCAGTCCACCCTCGAGCCTTGTGTGGAGACCAGTAAAAGTAAAACAATAGAATTTTTACAAGCACGAGATGAACGGTGTCTGAGGTCATCAAGGACTAGTACGGTTGCAGGGCAGAGGTCCGACAAGAGCGTAGAAAGGGTTACAAAAAGCTTATGAGCTAAGGCAAGCGTGCACCAACAGGCGTACGTGACACACGAGACTATAGTACCATCGTGGCTTCACGAACAATGACTGGTCGACCTAAACAACAAATGCACAAATAGGGTATGCATGAATGCACGTCCTATCCATCCTCACACCATGACAACCATATGGCAACCATTCTCAAACTTTTGGCACATCATGCTCTCCCTGTAGCTAGTTGATGCTATCGAACTATGCTCGGGGTTAGGGTACCTGCAGAAAACTTGATTAACCCTATTTAAGTCAGCAGAGTGCCAGCTATCCTGGAAATATAACCATAGTAATAGGACTACTTATATAACTTCGCATGCAAACGTCCTAACTTTTTGAAAAGAATTTGTTGTCAAATTTTTAATTTAGAAAGGATTTTGACGCTTTATCTCCTCATTTATGCACTAATACCACCTATGGTAGAACCGCCTAATCTAATGCCCTCCCAAGTATACTTGTCTTCCATTAGACACTAAGTACCCAAAAGAGAGCATTAAACTATGCAGTTCCGTCGAGCACACCCAACGAGAGAACTCAAAAAATCCACATTTTTCTATCAGGATCATAAATGAGAGAATAGAGCTTACAACATTCTTTTTTTAGCCATTTCTTACATCACTTTTGATACAACACCAGAGTAATTCATCAATTGGTTATGACAGTGGAATATAACAAGATTATCAGAGTTTCAGCGGAAATGATAATCGTTGAATAACAAGTTAACATTAACATGATGAACATTTATATACATGAAATGATAACAGGTTATAAGTTTTCTTTTGTAAATTGTTTTTGTGGAAACTTTAAATAAACTCTAGATCCGCAACGTAAAGAAAATCCTTGCTGAGCCCACCAGGAGGTTTCCACACACAAGTGTCGGCTGCACCTGTTCCTGTCACCTGCAGCAGGGTAGAACAAACCCTGAGTACTTAATTGTACTCCACAAGACTTACCCGTCAGGAGGAAAGAAAAAGACTCTAAAGATATGCAAGGCTATTTGATTGGTGGGTTGATTGCATCTGCAGGAAGCATTACTAAATGTACATCCTTATATTCAGTTTTATTAGTAGTAATCTTTAGTTCATTAACTAACCATCCTATGTAAGCACCTGTGCTACTTCTAAGCATGTGGTAAGCAATCAGAACTATTTTATCATCTTTCATGTTTCAGTTATTACTACGGTGCTAGACCATAGCCAAGTTGTACCATCACGTAGAAACGACAATTCGCGAATCAATGTAGCCTAACTGGGTACCCCAAAAAACACACGCCTTGCTTGTACCCTAGGCACAAGCAAGACCAACCTGTTCCACTCCTGTCAAGGGGTCCAGGTCTCCGTCCAAACTGGGACTCAAAGCCCCCAACACTTGAGGTTTGGTCTCAGTGTGGTGCTTAGACCTCTTATCCAATAATCCAACATAACAGTCAAGAGAGTAACAAGCCTTCCCACTCCCATAAGCAAATATGTGCTCGTAATAATAAGTCTGTGACCTGACTAGTGTCCACAGCAATGGACGGTCCTCAATCGACACAGGCAGGACAAATGCAACCAGAGCCCTACTCTATTGCCCAACCAAGTCCAAGTCCATCCAAGCTGAGTCTCGTCTAGTCTCCAATTATTATTCATATATATTCCATCTGATAGTAATATGCTAATAATAATAATAATATATTTCCTATCTCTCATGAGTGACACGTAATCACTCGACTTCTATCGGGTCCTTGTAACGGATCAACATGATTATACGAGATTAAGTAAGAAAATCTTCCACCGAAGCAGATAATTTATCAAACTTAAACCCGTATAACCCGAGATTCTGTGAAATCACGAGGGATTTCAAACCAACCAACATACAACCAAGATCGTACTGATTTAGCAGCCACAGTTCACATGCTACATAAGTTCACAGCACAAGTTGAATACATCGGAGTCCAGAATAAAAGTTATTACAACACAGTTCAAATTAACATAGCGGAAGCAAGTAGTTTTAAACCACACACACTTAGTTCAAATACAGTGCCATAAGATAGTCATAGTCCACAAAAGCATTAGATAAGATGAACGAAGTGACCATTGCCCATGATCCTAGTTGTCGCCCATCGCCGAATGCAGACAGTTGACGCAGTAGCCATAGTACATCTAGCCATCTGCAACAATAATGGGAACAACGCCCTGAGTACGAGAATGTTCTCAGCTAGACTTACCCGTCATAAACCAGAAATAATTTTTCACAGAACATGCTCCCCAAACATTTTTCCTAGAAAGTACATCACTAAGAAAGATTAATGCAACAAGAATCACATTTTTCTCATTATTATTTTATTTACTACACATTTTCTAAGATATCAACATTTATAGTAGTTAAATAAATCTGCACAGAAAAGTGTCACAAAACTAGCATACCACATTTTTAAACTGTAGATCTACTCATAATAAACACTACAAAATTTGTTTCATAATTTTTGGAGCTATAAATCTGGAGATATGATTTTCCAAAGTAATTTCATAAATTCTAAAAAATCATTTTCCAAAACTCTTAAAAAATCAGTCGGTGAAATTGTTGGATGCACCCGGTGCAGTGCACCCACACTCGCTGGCACGCGGGACCCTCGGGTCAACGGGCCCACTCGCCAGCCGGAGCAGAGCGGGGCGGCGCTGACCGGTGGCTTCCTCGCCACTGGTGAGGTCTCTGGTGACGGGGAGGGCACCAACGTGCTCCCCGCACCGAGGCGCACCCAGCGCACCAACCCCGAGCAGCGCGGGAGCTCTGAAGGAGGCTCACCGGCGGAAATGGCGGCACGGCAACGCTGGAGCACGTCGGCCGGCCAGTGCAGGTCACGGGAGCGGCCAAGAAAGCGCGCGCGAGCACCGCGAGGTGAAGGGGAAGCTGATGCTCAAGACCGGAGGAGGCGAAAAGGGGTAGGGAGCTCCGGCCACGCACGCCGGCCAACGACGGCCATGGCGGCAGCGGAGGAGAGGAGCGGCCAATTTGCCCTCACCTGAGCTCAAGCGGCGGAACTGGCGCGAGCACGAGATGGAGGGAGACGGAGCTGAGGCCGGGAGGAATTGGCCGGAGGAGTGGCTACGGGCGCGTGCGGCGGTGGCGGAGCTACGGAATCTGGCAATGGCGCGGCGGGGCGCGGCTGCTGCTGGCACGCTGCTGTGGAGCAAGAGGAGGGAATGGAGGGAGCAGCCAAGGCGGGCGAGCGCGTGGAGGGAGTAAGCGAGCGGGGGGACGCGGGGGCCACCGGAGAGCGCGTGTCGCGCGGCGTCGCCGTCGCTCGGCCACGCGGCGGCCAACTCCTGCCGCAGCGCCACGGCGTCGCGCGCGCGGGCGAGGGAGGGAGACAGGCGCGGTCGCGGGTCGGGCCGCGAACGCTGGCGGGCCGAAAGAGTGGCCGCGGCCCGTTAAGGTAAGGAAAAAGCTTTTCTTTTTCTAAATAAATTTACAGATTTTCTACTTTGATTTAAATTCAAATTTGAAGATGAAAAAGAGGTTTTCACAATTTTTGCCCAAAATAAAAGTTGTTCAAAATTTAATTCTCTACAACTTTCATGTAGGACACTTTTCAAAATTCTAAATAGATTTTGAATTTAGGATTTAAAGCTAAATTTTTAAGTAGAAATTTACTTTTCTAGAATATTTTTAAAAGCAAAATTTGAGGGAATTTTGAATACAAGAGTGGCTCCAAAAATCATGTTTATTTATTCTAGATTATCTAAAATTGTCATTACACAAGAGTTTACCACTTTTTAGCACTTAAATTCATAATTAGGGTTTCAAGTAATTGTTTATCCACTTTAAATTTTTAAAGAAGCTTATATTGCATGCAATGATAACATGTATGTGATGTTTATGCTCAATGCTTTGGATGTTAATGCATGCTTAACACCCAGGGGTGTTATAGTCCTATAGCATAGCAACCTACATGATCCTATCATACTAGTAAGTCTCATAGGATCAGGTTATATATATGCAAGTGGGTTTCATTCAACTCCTTTAAACGTAATGCACAAGCATAAAATAAAGTACAGAATAATAGGGGTTATACACCGGGGCTTCCTTGGGTAACATGCAACCAAAGTTTAGCACTCCATCCTGACATGATCATCGGAACACCATCTTTTCCGCTGCGCCAGATGATTCCACAGTCCATCATCATTCCTATTATGATGTTTGTGGATGTAACGTAAAAACGTAAATGATTAATGGAAACTGCAACTCGCAACTATGAGATACGGTTACGCCTCTTAACTAACGAGCGAGCTCTAATGGTTAACGTGCTAAGATACGTACCCACGACGTCGGATGAGACATTATTTTCCAACACATGTTTTGTTATACAAACCAAGGTGTTGCTTCATCATTTTATCGACTAAACACATGTATTCAAATTAGGGTTCATTAGCTACCCTAACAAATTAATTATTATGGAGCCACAAAAATTACAGTGAGCAGCTAATAATGTTAGGGATTTACTGTAAAATTTCCAAAGCCAGTACTATCATCATTTTGCCATAAAAATTCCTACAAGTTTATATTCTAGTAATGTTAAGCATCTTGGTTTAATTATAGTATTCCTAAAGATATTACAACACTATATGAACAAGATATACTATCTGATAGACCATGATTATAGGATCCTAATAAAATTAGTTTCACCATTTTGGGACATCTACACGATTTTATATCGAATTTGAAATTTTATTACAGAAACTAAATCAGGAAATGCTTTTGAAATCAAAAGGGCCGACGGCAACCCAAGTGGCCCAGCAGCTGAAACGGCCCACAAGAAGCGTGGCCACGCTCTAGCAGGCCAGCCTAGTAGGCCTGTTTCGCTACCGTTTAGTGCGTTGAGGAACTTCATCATCAGCTTGGGACAGCTGGATGAGAGTGGATCGCGTGTGGAGATCGAGCACGGGGTGCTGCGCATCTGGGATCATCGACACCGGCTCCTGGTCAAGGTCAACAGGAGCAACCGCCTCTACGTCCTTCACGCACAGGTGGCACAACCTCTTTGTCTTGCAGCCCGCCGCGATGACGACGCTTGGAGGTGGCACGAGCGCTTTGGGCACCTCAACTTTGAGGCTCTGAGGCAGCTCGGCAGCAAGGAGATGGTGCGGGGCATGCCGCACGTCGACCACGTGGAGCAGTTCTGCGACACCTGCGTCCTCACCAAGCTACAGCGGCTCCCTTTCCCTTGCCAAGCGAGCTTCCGTGCCAAGGAGAAGCTGGAGCTCGTACACGGTGACCTCTGTGGCCCCGTGACACCGGCTACACCTGGAGGCCGGCGCTACTTCCTCCTCGTCGATGACGTGTCCCGCTATATGTGGGCTGTCCTGCTCGACGCCAAGGCAGCCGCAGCGGACGCCATCAAGCGCCTTCAAGCTGCTGCGGAGGCGGAGTGCGGCCGCAAGCTTCGGGTCCTACGCACGGACAACGGCGGCGAGTTCATGGCGGCCAAGTTCGCGGCGTACTGCGCCGATAAGGGGATCCACCGCTACTTCTCCGCGCCGTACACTCCACAGCAGAACGGCATCGTCGAGTGCCGCAACTACGGGGCCGACCTCCATCTACGGCTAAAACGTTGACGCTGGGCGGTGATTTGGAGCATGGAGCCACACTACCATGAGCCACAGCGACGGGTGGAGGTTCACAGTGGCAGCGCGTCCATTCTGACGATCCTACGGGCCAACGAGGCAGTAGCGGTTGCGAGGGAGCAACAGTGGCTTACCACGAGGATGGCCGTGCAACCGATCGAGGTGGAGGAAGGCCAAAGAACTCTGGCCACGTGTGCCCACACCACGCGGCGGCGCTCCGAGCCGGGCATCCTCGCGTCACCTCGTCACCGATGGCCGGCCTGGTCAAGATAACACAATCATCAGAAAGATGGGGTCACGGTGAGTTCAAGGACACAAGCAATCGAATTGCTATCGATCACACGGGACATACCTCCCAACCTACCCACCAAGCGGCACACGTGACCGGCGGTGAGCCCAACACCAAATTGGCCGACCACAAAGCTCCCCGGAGGTTTAGTGCGGGTTAGGCTACTAGATAATCACCTAAGCTACTTGCTGATGCGAGGAATCGGGCAGCGAAACCTCGAGCAAAGGGAATAGGAAGGGCGGGGAGCGCGGTGCCCTAGCTGTGGTCATGTCGCAGAGCGGCACATGGCGAGCCGAGCGGTTAAAGACAGCAGCTCCGGTTGGTGGCAAAGCGAGCGTGTGGTGCAATTGATGAGACAGGGAGGCTTGGCGCGACGCACACGGTATGGAGCAGCAAGACCGAGCGGGGTCACCGGTGTCGGCTAGCGGGACAAGGCGAGGCAGGAAAGTGTCCCATCGCAAGTATGATCGGGTCAATGACCAAGCATGGCAGCAGTGGCATACATCCAGGGACTCGACGCAGTAGGTGGATCGAAAGGTGGAGCGAGCGCCACGACGGCCATGCAGCGGCAACTGCAGACTCGCCTTGGCCCTGCGAGCTGCATAGCGGCTCAGCGTGGCCTGGCCCACAAGAGGGCAAGGCGAGGTGAGAGGCGTGCTGCGACGTCGGCCCGACAGGTGGCACGCGTGCGTGCGCTGGCCCGCAAGGAGAGGCCACGTTCGGCCATGGCCGAGCCCGGCGCCAGTGGTGCACACACACACGGTGACCGCGCCCACGGGGCCGAATGGCCCAAACCGATGATACGCTCGCTTTTTAAAGCGACACAAAAACTGCTAGCGATCACGTTAGAGATTTGACCAACTCCTCTAACCTAAAGCCAGCAATACCAACTTTTATCGAAGCAACCGCTACAACCAAGAAGCAATTAAAGGAGGAGATAGCAGAGTGCCAACATGGGCTTGCCACGCTTGAATGGCAGTTCGCGGACAGAGCGCCATTAGCATGGTTACAGCGCGCTCTATCGATGTTCGGTCAATTAATAAGAGGGCAGCGTGACCCCAACTAAACCACAACCTATACTATGCCCAAGTGCTTACCTAGAAGCAATCGATAGTGTAAAAACATAAAGCCATTGTTTAAATGTTTTTGCCCAAATTTAAATGTCAAAAATAGCATTGTCAATTGCTCTTTCCGACTTAGGAAAAATTTAGTGGCTCAATTGAACTGACAGTCATTAGCATTTTAGCTACAATCTTTAAAAGGTCTAAACCTTTAATCTCAACTCACAAGTGTTCCAAGCAATAGTTCACACTTCATACTAACCAATAGAAACAAAATATTTAAGCACTATCTAATTACTTTGCTCAATATAATTCGCCAAAAATGGTACTTTTAACATAAGTTCAAGCGTTGCCGATTTAACGAACGTGACTTATCTTAATTCCCGGTTTGATTTCGGAGGTCCCAAAAAAATACTAACCAACCATTTATATTCTCCAAAATAAAAGTTGCACTTTCATAAACATAACTTGCTCAAGTTATATTTTATTTGTGCTTATAGAAATTGTTTTCCGTGCCACCCGATTAAAACTATTTATTCTACTTTTCTTGCTAGGATTTTTATTAGCACGTTTACGCATTAAGTAACTAACTTATAGTACTTATTTTGATTTTTCTCAGCCACAAAGGTGAAGTCACATACGATTCGTTTATCATTTCACGTGAGTTTAAAAATTCTTTTTAACCCAAGGAACCTGTTTGATAATTCCTCTAAGGTATTAATCTAGGTGCTAAGCGTGCTCGTAACACCATTGGTGTTACATCTGAGTACTTGATGGAGACTGGTTTGGATATCCCACTAATGAGATTCAACTACCATAACTCTTGATTCCCAAAGGCTATGGTGGTCAATGAGTTCTTGTTGGAAAACTTATCATGTTTAGTTTCCAATGCCACTAGGTTAGGCTAGTTTGGATTTACCAATGTTGAGATTCATCTAGTTTAGTGACAAATGGTCAAAAGGTCAACAATATTCTTGAGGATTTATATATGTTCAACTTCCCGTGCAAAATTGTACCATTCTGTAATGTTTCATGGTGCATGTTGCACATGGTGGGAAATATTATCGAGTTAACTTTCTACTGCATCAAACGACACAACATTTGGACTTCCTAAGATGGAGCAATTGCCAAATTACTAAAGACTGCTCAGAAGCCCAACAACCACTAGAGACTTGTTCATGAATTTAGTTATAGGAGACCTTTTCACATAGTCTATCTTCTCTTTCTTGTTTTATTTTCATACCCATCTAGGAGGATTGTTTCTAGTATAAATATCCCTTTGCTTCTTAGCAAATAAAGACTTTTGATAATCGAATACAAACCCCTTAGTTGACTTGTGTGCTAACAAACTACTAAGAGTGATCTCTACCTCTTTGCTCTTGTGTTTTTCTCTGTGAAACTTATAGAAACGTCCGCATCATCGGCACCCAATCTGTGCTCCTGATCCATTGATTACATGTTGCGTACGTTAGTTCTTTGAAAGTGCGGTTGAGCAAATCCTTGGTTTAGGCTACCGTTTAGAAATGGTGGTTGGCTCCTTGTACGTGTCGTCAGGTTGCAATAGTTATCACTACTTGTAGCAAGTTATCTAGCTGTTCTAGAGCTAGTTATCAAGATTGTGGTCCTACTTCTTCAAGATCGGGACCAAGGCTTCATCAATTGTATATAAAGAAAACCCTAGGATAGCTTTTTAGAAGATTCAGTTCACCCCCTTGCCATCTTTGGGTCTTAAGTCCTATGTGCGGCCTATGGATACTACTCTATACTAGATCTATATCTAATATTAAAGAGGCAAAATTTATCTCTATCTATTTTTTTTTGTCCGCCCTCCTCTAACTAACTGCGTGAATAAGAAAATTGTCTGTGTTCGCAATCCTAATCAATTGATTTCGCCGGTTTCAATTTCTTATGTCAGCAAACAACGATGCCCTGGCCGTACACAGACCATGGATATGTGATAGTGTTGGCGTCCGTTTCGTTTTTGCCCTCCACGTACATCACTTTACTTCTACATACTTCTTTTTTTATTTTTCATAAATATAAATATCATAATAAATGATAAATATAATAATTATGGATCTTTGAGCCCTTGACTCATTCCTTAATAAGTAGAGGTTTTCACCATCAATTTTTTATCATAATTTTGACTAGAAATAAAATCTATTTTATTATAACTTGGTTTAGTCCCACTAATCAAATTAAATTAAATGAAAGCTGAAATCTTGAGCAATTTGTTGTGTGTAGTCCATTACCTATATCTATCGATACCTAATATTAAAGAGGCAAAATTTCTGCCTTAATTTTTGTATTGCCTCCACATTCATCTCTAACCATTCACAATCCGAAAATCAACTAGATTTCGTCTGGTCCCCCAAATCATACCAAGGATTTTCTACATCGGCGAACAAGGTGCAAGGGACCAAACCGAGACTATATCAAAACTACCACATCGATCCAAATCCAAACCAAAATCATACTAACTCTAGAAAGACAACAATTTATAAATCAAATCAATAAATTTGTTGTTTCTTCAACCGACGACCACAACAATAACCAAAAATCAACAAAAATCAATTCCTTCTCCCTTTGTACACGAATCGACCGAAGAGGAAATAAGAGAAAGAATTGAATCGAGAAAATCAAAGAAAGAATCAAGGAGGACATTAGATGGGGTCGCGTCTCCAGGCTGCTCAGGGCGCCCATGCCGCTGTCTCGGCGCTGCTGGCCAGGGTGCCCATGCCATCAACTCCCCGCACGCGCGCGGCTAGGTGTGCCCACACCACTGGTGAGGTCTGAGGCGGCGCACCGTTGCTGGGATGTCCTCCAGAGCGCATGTCATTTTCCATAAAAGTTTGATTGTTTTATCCCGTTGCAATGTACGAGCATGTTTTGCTACTGGTTTGATAAAGTCGCCCAAATCGTTAGACTTATGCCTTGGCAGATGTTGAACCCTGTGAACTCGAACGGTCCGAGACCCTATCCCGATAGAGCCAATCAGCTACATGTTACATGTTCCTACCTTAAGTGTTAACCCTTAGTCTCTACTATGTTCTTGCTTATGTTGAGTATGGTGCTCACCCTCAAGGCCACACTTTTTGAGTTTTTTTTGTGTTTGACACATCTTCAAGTCAACACATACCTTCCATCGTCACAAACCAGGAATCAGACCACCCTTATTAGTTATTACACGAGAAGTTTCACACTCAACTATACAGGAAACGTTCATATGACTAGCAATCTGTTGCAATGTACGCCGCCGCACGGCTTAGCAGTCCCTTGATCATGTTACGAGCGATGAACCTATTGGCAGCCTCGGTGAAGTGGATCCCGTCCCAGGAGACGAACTTGGACGGGTCGGCGCACGTCGTCGACGCCGGCGTGCCACAGAACGCGATGAAGTTGAAGTTGTTGGGGCCGCCGCCGCCCCCGCAGCACGCGGCCAGCGGCGTGTCGCCGAAACCGTACAGGGCGGGGGACGCGACGGCCTTGAGCACGGGGCGGTAGATGTCGGCGTAGAGGAGGGTGAGGGACCTACCGTAGTTGCTCCGGAGCTCCCTGAGCATCATCCGCAGCATGTGGTTGTGGTGCTCGGCGAGCACGTTGAACCGCGTGATGCAGCCGTTGGTAGGGTCGTAGTCGCCCGGACCGCCTGGGAACAGCGCCAGCTGCTGCGGCTCGCAGCCGATTGGTAGCATCCCCGAAACAACCACCGTCCTCGCCCCGGCAGCGATCATGGCCTGCGCAGCAGGTCTATTAGATTAATTTTGGGCCCGGAGCGTTGGATCACGCTGAGACCTGATGCGACGACTGAGCTGTGAGTGGACTCAGATGCTTACGGTCAGGGCCGAACGGATGGTGTCGATGATGTGTGGCACCAGGCTCAACGCGACGTCGACGGAGTTGTTGCTTAGGGCGACGAAGTAGTCATTGACACCGATCTCGCCGACGTAGAAGACCGACTTTGCCATGATCTTACGCTGATCTGTTACACGAGTTTTAGTTCAGAATTTCAGATCGATCGACCCACTGACTGTGACTGATTCAGCTAATTAGGAAGTAGTTTTAACCGTAGTCTGATGCGTCGAGTAGCTGCAAAACGTTCTGAAACCAGCTCGTCTCATTAGTCAGAGAGATGGGCACGAACGGATTTATCCCCTTGGTTGCTAAGAACGCCTGGTCGAGCGCCGTTGCACCACCCAGCGCGAAGTTGGCCCCGTTCACAAAGTCGGCGGCCGTCATGCCGGCGAGGTACGGCGTCGGCTGCGGCACCTTCAGCTCCTCCACTGCATATATTTATACGAATGCGCTTGAACGTGATGAACACTACTGAGGAATGAATGAAACGTACGTTTGATGGTGATGCCATATATACGTACCGAGGAAGTCGAGGATGAGCCTGCCGTTGGAAGCCCGGCCGCTGGGATGACCAAAGTAGGTCTCCCCGTACGGCGGCTGGGTGGAAGGCCCCCCTGCAGTCACCGGGAAGATGGCCCCGTTTCCGGTGTCAGTGAGCGAGTTGCCGAACGCGAACAAGCGGGTGTGCCGCCTGCGGTTGCCGCCATTGTCCGCATAGGCGGGGGTTCGTGCGCCGCCGAGAAGGATTAGCAGAAGCGGCACGGCCGGAAGAAGACGTGAGAACGGCGCCATTGAGAACGGGAAGCGCGGGTATGGGCTTGCTTGCTGATCTTTTTTTTTTTGAACTTGTGCTTGCTGATCTATTATTACTAGTATTTGTAGCGGCATCGTGTTTGGCGAGATTGTCATGTCGGCATCAACATGATTTGACCTTGATCAAGAACCCTCTTGCATGGAGCTGAGGAAAAATAAAAGGAGATTTGGAACTTCCATCGTGATTCACATGGATGCATTATTATATTGTTCCTGGGTCCCATCTCCTTTGACATAGTATTACAATTTCAAGTGGCCATTTAATTCGCTGCATGAGCAACAGGGAAACAAGTTATGTCAGTGAGAGCAAGTACAATAATTGCCTTCAAACCAAGCAAATATTAACGTGGATGAGAGAAGAGAAGCAAGAGGAGAGGTGGGGGTGTTTGATCCAGGGACTAAGGTTTACGAGGTGTCATAAGGGGGTGTCGTATGGGTGTTCAGATACTAATAAAAAATAAATTACAGAATCCGTCAGTAATCCATCCGCGAGATGAATTTATTAAGCCTAATTAATTTATCATTAGCACATGTTTACTATAGCACCACATTGTCAAATCATTTTTTTTACACAAAAAGACCGTGGGGGAGTTCCCCACGGTGCCAAACTTTTTTATAACACAAAACAAAGAAGAAAGATTACAAGACAGAGGGGCTAACCGAGAGCTAAAGAGGGTGGGGAGGGGAGGGGGAGGTGAAAGAAGAGAAAAGTTGTACAAGGCAAAAGGTACAGGACTAGCACAAAAAGAACAAACAGTTACAAAGTGCAAGCCAGAGGATAACAACATTTCTATCAGCATCCTTGATACAGTGGGATTGAAGGGCAGCCTCATCTTTGAAGTTTCGTAACCATCTGCTGAAGGTAGCCTGGACACCATCAAAGACAAGCCGATTTCTAATTTTCCAGAGCTCCCAGGCAGCAATCAAGAAGATTTCCATAAAGAAGGGTATACCGGCCAAGTGCTTGGTACGCTCAATCCTTCTGTGGATCTCCACATCATTCACCCAATTGATCCCAATTCTATCCCAGCACATCTTGGCAAATGGGCAGTTGAAGAAAAGATGATCAATGGTCTCCTCAGAACCATCAACACATAGAACACATAAGCTATGGGGCTGCACGTTGAAATGTCTTCTCACCAACATATTTTTGGTATTTAATCTGTCTAACAGAATTAGCCATGCAAAAAATTTGACTCTAGGGGTAACTTTGGACTTCCATACCCATCTGAAGACTGCTGGGGTCTGAGCATTTGAGAAAGCCAATATATAAAGTTTGGCAGTAGAAAACTTGCTAGTGCCCCAACAAAAGATTCTCTGGTCAATACCACCCGGGATGGTAAAGTCTTGAATCAGGACCCTAATCTCTTCAAGCTCTGAGGCAGCAAGCTGGGAAATGGGGATATCAAATAGATCATCCAGGCTTTCAGCTTCGTCAACCTCTTTAATAGACATATATCAAGCTGTTTAGCATAATGAGCAATATTAGGGAATAATTCAGCCAAGCAAGTACCAGTCCAATTATCTGTTCAGAACAAAATTGAAGACCCATCTCCTATCTGACAGAAGGTGATACCCCCATATAAGCCCTTGTTTAGATGACATCAAAATTCCAAGTTTTTTTACTCTCTCTCCATCATATCAATTTTTAACCACTTGCATGGAGTATTAAATATAGGTAAAAAAATAACTAATTACACAGTTTAGTTGTAAATTACGAGATGAATCTTTTGAGCCTAGTTGGTCCACGATAGGACAATATTTGTCAAATAAGACGAAAATGGTACTATTCATCGGTTTGAAATTTTTTCCCAATCTAAAGAAGGGCTAAATCCTTGAGCTTCATAACATCCCTCCACCATATACCGCCGAGAAGGATTAGCAGAAGCGGCACGGCCGGAAGAAGACGTGAGAACGGCGCCATTGAGAACGGGAAGCGCGGGTGTGGGCTTGCTTGCTGATCTTTTTTTTTTTGAACTTGTGCTTGCTGATCTATTATTACTAGTATTTGTAGCGGCATCGTGTTTGGCGAGATTGTCATGTCGGCATCAACATGATTTGACTTTGATCAAGAACCCTCTTGCATGGAGCTGAGGAAAAATAAAAGGAGATTTGGAACTTCCATCGTGATTCACATGGATGCGTTATTATATTGTTCCTGGGTCCCATCTCCTTTGACATAGTATTACAATTTCAAATGGCCATTTAATTCGCTGCAGGAGCAACAGGGAAACAAGTTATGTCAGTTAGAGCAAGTACAATAATTGCCTTCAAACCAAGCAAATACTAACGTGAAGGAGAGAAGAGAAGCAAGAGGAGAGCTGAGGGTGTTTGGATCCAAGGACTTAGAATATGTCACATGGGGGTGTCGAATGGGTATTCAGATACTAATAAAAAAAATAAATTACAGAATCTGTCAGTAATCCACGAGACGAATTTATTAAGCCTAATTAATCTATCGTTAGCACATGTTTACTGTAGCACAATATTGTCAAATCATGGACTAATTAGGCTTAAAAAACTCGTCTCGCAAAACAGTCTCAATCTGTGTATTTAGTTTTGTAATTAGTCTATATTTAATACTCCATACATATGTTCAAACATCCGATGGGATAGCGACTAAAGTTTAGAAGGAGAAAACAAACACCTCCTTATTAGCTCTTATGCACGCAACAAGCTAGACATGGAAGCATTGCAGCGGTGGACCCATACAATAAAGTGAATGCGAGAAGTACAACAAAGTGAATGTGAGAAGGATTAGGAAAGAAAAATTAAGATATAAGTAAAAGTAACAAAAAAATATTTATTATAAACAAATAAGAGACTACTATTGCATAGGTTGGCTTTACAACTTAGCTAATAGCCAAACATTTGGCTCTGTTACTGGGCTTACACTTAACACTACGCCAGGACTACTAATAACTGTTGGATCGGAACCCTTCATCACAGTCGGAATTCAAGCCACCAGAGGTTAATCTACAGTGATGGGGTGGTCCATCACTACCCGTTTGGCGACCCAGCTGTGATAATAGAGAATCACTGTCGGGTCAAAGTATCAGCCAACAATTGTATCCATGACTACCATTGCCCAGTTGGCGCATGAACCGATAGTGATATTTTGATTGTCACTGCTGGGTTGACGCATAAACAGACAGTGATATCGAGTGCCACTGCCTGTTTGAAACATGGCCCGGCAGTGAAACTTAAGATACCACAGCCAGCTGGTTCTTGAACCCGGCAGTGATACTTATTATATCGCTGTTGGCTTGGTATCTCACCCGGCAGTGAACTTGAGTGTCACTCCGGCTCAATACCACACACCCGACAGTGTCACTCCCTCGCCACAGCGTTTGTTGTACGCCAAAGAAATAGACGTTTCCTTAGGAGACGCTGACCGGGGGGAGGGGAGAGGGGCATCTTTCCTCTGCAAGCATACAAGATTTGGGACTCCCCCAGTTGTTCACATGCATGCATTCAGCATTCCTGTAGTCTGTACATCAGCGTACGCCGGACTTCTAAACCCTCTGGCAGCATTTTTCCTGGGCCCGTCTACTTTCACATATTATACATCGTTAAGTGGCCATTTAATTTGTTGCATGAGATACATGGAAACGAGTTACGTTAGTTAAGCTCATGTCACTCTATTTATACCATGGTTACTAGTATACATGTCAATTTATTAATACACATCTCTGCATGTACATCAGCTAGCTATTAGTACGGATAGGTCAGAAATGTCGCCATGGTGAATTTATGGACAAGTACTTATCTACACCAGTGGCGGAGCCAGGATTTTACGGCAGGGTATTCCATATAATTTTTTTTGCAATGCACGTATTTTGGACCATACGTCCATAACAATAATCAAAGTGCACTAATGATTATAACAAATCCATAGTAATAACATAGTGGCATTGTAGCAGATTTCTAATAATTTAGAAAGGTTACAAAACAGTAAAGGCTATTACAATTTTAAGCTTTGCAGCTTTTGTAGCTTTCTCTCATAATGCAAATATGCTAGCTAGTACCCTTCTTCTCCATCTACATTAATGCAAATATGCAAATATGCTAGTGCAAATATGCAAATATGCTAGGAATTACAATTTACAAAGAACAGAATGTAAAAAAACTAAACAAAGTAGCAAGCAGCCAGTGAACAGCAGCAGCAAGAACAAATGAATTAGAGCAGAAAATGGAATCTTTACCGGGTGTAGTGGTCTGTACGCACGCAGCTGGTGGCTTGAGCCTCGACCATGTTGGCCTGCTCCGCTGCGAGCAGTTGGTTTGTTGGCTTTTGTATACTGTGTATATTTATTTTTTCACCTAAATCTTGGGTATTCCCATGAATACCTAGGCATACCCCTGCCACCGCCCATGTCTGACATAGAATATATGAAAAGGTTACTTGGGATTTTCTTTCTCGAATCACATTGAAATCCAAGGCTACATATTGATACCATTCTGTGTTCAGCAAATCTGATGGCTGATGTATCCCCAAAAGCTGAGTACAACACATACAAGTAATTAGGTATTACTAGAATTTATCTTCTTCCTGAATCTTGACAATTTACAATTGATCAAACTTTTGCAATTTTGAACATCTGAAACTCTGAATGTTGGACTGTTAATATACATATACCCTTCTGTGTGAAGACTATTTTTCACTGTTTTTGCACCTTCAGTTTTCAGAAAAAAAAATTCAGGGCAGGTTAGTAACTTTACATTAGGTTCACATATTCTGTATGATTGATCATTGGATAATTAATAAATGAGAGATTGCAGGTATGGCTTGTCCTTAGGTTTCTTTAATCTTGGTGGATATACTATTTTATATATTATGTATGATTGATCATTCGATAATTAATGTTATTATAAAAATATGAGAGATTGCATGTCTGGCCTGTCCATTAGGTTTCTTTAAATCTTGGTGGATTTACTATTTTATATTTTTCTAAAAAAATATTTTCACCTTCTGCTAAATGTACCCAGTAGCTGAGACTGAAGTGATTGCAGTAGCAGCAGCAGGAGGTGGCCACACATAACATGAAATGCGGACCCATTCTCACACAAATATCAAAGGGCATCTCTCCCTTCAATCCTTGGCCCTGGCATCTCCTTGTGGCCATGTCACCCAAAAAACGCCCAGGTGTCCACGTCGCCCAAAATTGCCTCTCTTGGACACCATTGCGCCACGTCGACCACAAATCTCCTCCACATAAATAACACTCTGAGCCCTGGATGGTTTCTGGCCAGCTGCCCTAATAAGCGCTGACGAGCAAGAGCGAACAGGGTGATATCTCCATGCTCTCCTCCATCCTCATCGCAAAAAAAACCCCGCCCTCTCTCTCGGCAGCGGACCGCCGCGGCTCCCCGCACCGCCGCCCCTTCCTCTCTCCCTCTCTCTCTCCTTCTCCCTCTCTCCCGAGGTGGTGGCGTGTCGGCCGTCCAACGCCGGCGCCTTGCTGCGCAGCACGCTGGTGGAGCGACGGTGCCATGCCGCGCGTGCGCCCCGGCGGCGGCTGTCCCTAGCCGCGACACGTCGGCGCTGCCGCGGGGGCCCAGACACGGCTTCCTCCCGCCGATCCGCGTCTGCTCATGTGCTGGACGAAACCCTAGCTGTCTAGGCTCAACGACCCCGGCTGTGCGTAGCCTCTTCCTCGCTGGAGGTGGCGGCTCAGGTTGGCGGCGCGGTGAGGCGGGGACGGCGGCGCTCGGATCGTGCGGCGGCAATCCCCAGCATGTGTAGCACCGTCGCGCCTGGCCCTGACGGTTGTGGCCTTCGGTGGCTCCGCTATAGTCCCCCAGCTACCCCACGCCACCTCCTGTATTCGCGGCTCCACTTTTCGTCGATGCATCCGCTCGCTGGTTTGCTCTCTCCCTCTCACGCTCTCTCTATTTTGCTCCGTACTCTATGCAGTGAATCTGCCATGTGTGGTGGCCTTGCTTTGTGATTTCTTGCCAATCTTGTTGTAGTGGTAACAATTTTAGTAAAAAAATGCTCGCCATACCGGTCTAAGGTTGTGCGGTATTGCCTTTGCTGCTTGCTGCTATATATGTTCCTCGACTCTAGGCCTGCTGCTTTATTTATTTGGCTATTTCAGACCAATTACATTGTGCTGTCATAGCTATGCTACATATGGGAATTTTGGATTCAACAGAAACATTTGTTACGTAAATAATGGTCCGTTGACTGATACAGATTTTTATTGTACAGTATGTCGCATGGCCTCTTTTATTAGTCCAGACTTCACCCATGAAGGGCAACATTCAAATGCTTTAAAATCTTAAATTAGAGCCTTCTTAATAACCTAAAAGAGACCTATCAATTCAGAAGGGTCCTAAGGACATGTTATCTAGAAGATTTTCTTCACTATTCTATGATAGAATTCTGTCAAATGGAGAAAGTTGTGACAGGGATTGGCTTGTTTATTCTAAGGAACTTGATAGAGTTTTTTGCTTCAGCTGTAAATTATTTACAAAAGGTCATCGAAAAGGTCAGTTGGCAAATGAGGGTTATAATGACTGGATACATCTTGGGCAGAGACTCAAAGAGCACGAGACAAGTGCAGATCATGTTTTGGTACTACATTCACTAAAAAAAGAAAAATTACAAGAAAGAGGCATCACGATGAGAACCCAGAAGACACAAATATTGCCACAATGTCTCCAGAGGAGTTATTTAGAATAGAGTATTTTAACACTCTTATTGATCAAGCTATTGTCTCTCTGGAAACAAGATTTGAGCAGTACAAAGAATACCAAAAAAATTTTGGTTTCTTATTTACTTCGGAAACATTGCGGTCGTTGGAAACATTGCCGAACGCGAACAAGCGGGTGTGCCGCCTGCGGTTGCCGCCATTGTCCGCATAGGCGGGGGTTCGTGCGCCGCCGAGAAGGATTAGCAGAAGCGGCACGGCCGGAAGAAGACGTGAGGACGGCGCCATTGAGAACGGGAAGCGCGGTTGTGAGCTTGCTTGCTGATCTATTATCTATTGTTACTAGTATTTGTAGCGGCATGTGTTTGGCGAGATTGTCATGTTGGCATCGACATGATTTGACCTTGATCAAGAACCCTCTTGCATGGGGCTGAGGAAAAATAAAAGGAGATTTGGAACTTCCCTCGTGGTTCACATGGACGCATTATTATATTGTTCCTGGGTGCCATCTCCTTTGACATAGTATTACAATTTCAAATGGCCATTTAATTCGCTGCAGGAGCAACAGGTAAACAAGTTATGCAGCTAGAGCAAGTACAATAATTGCCTTCAAACCAAGCAAATACTAACGTGGAGAAGAGAAGAGAAGCGAGCTGAGGGTGTTTGGATCTAGGGACTTAGAATGTGTCACATGGGGGGTGTCGAATGGGTATTCAGATATTAATAAAAAAATAAATTACAGAATCTGTCAGTAATCTACGAGACAAATTTATTAAGCCTAATAAATCTATCATTAGCACCAGTTTATTGTAGCACAATATTGTCAAATCATGGACTAATTAGGCTTAAAAAATTCGTCTCGCAAAATAGTCTCAATCTGTGCATTTAGTTTCGTAATTAGTCTATATTTAATATTCCATGTATATGTCCAAACATCCGATGGGATAGTTTTGACTTAGATGGTTTTGACTAATCACTGACCTCTTAGAGTTGCAATTTCATTTTAGTGGGTATATGTCTCGATGAAGATTCCTACACGGTGTTGTGGCTTCAAATATGTTCTGCAGTTGGAAGGAGTAAGGTTTGTCACTAACATGCCATGTTGCCTATGTCCCTTATTTTTGCCCCAAACATGCACTTTTACCTTTACCTTTGATACCTACACTATGTTTAATTTCCCTCTATAAAAATATGTTCTCCTATGTTCCAAATTGAGGCAGGAAACATATTTCAATGAGCCTAATCAGGTTATTGAAATGAACAAAAGGAAATGGAATAGTGTTGTCGTACATGTTTCCCAGATTTATAATCCGACCATGACTGAAATAGATTAAATGAAAAGATTAAGTTTATCAGTTGTTTGTGCTGGTTAGGTGCTGTAAATTGGGTTCAAGTTATTTTTTGTTTGTTGCAGTGGGGGATAGTTACATTGGATGGATTTGGCTATTTTTATGCCAATCATTTTTTCCTGGAGGTTCTGTACATAAATTTACCACTAAGCTTATGAATAATGTCTTAATTGCATAGTTGCATGCAGTGACAAAAATATAGTCCTTTCACATGGGTGCAGCCCAGGAAGACACGAATACGCAAATAAGATAAATGTCATTTCCTTACTTCTTTCGGTTTCTAATTCCTATACGACTTTACAGAAAATAACATTAATACTCAGGGTTGATGGTCTGGTTGGCATGAAGAAAAAAAACTTTAGAACATTGCTCATGTAGTGTCAAAACCTGAAATAGTTTTTTGCATTGGCTATTTGGCTTCTTTGTTTTTGCTAAGACATGTTATATATCACATTAAACAGTACATTGGCTTCTTTAGAGCTACAAACCTCGGGGTTTGGCCAGAAGGTCCCCACTTACGCAAAAAAATACTTACACCATCCTATCTAAATTTATGATTGTTGTTCACCAACATATTGTCCAGTCGTTAGGACTCATGTTCCTGGGTATGACTACTCGGAAATTTCAATTAATCGAGCTCTCTTTCTGTTTCCATCTGATCAGATTTGCTCTTAACACTACTTTTGAAAAATTATGCCGCTATTCTATTTGCACATAAGATGACCATGGCTTCCTGATTAGTGCATATACTTAGATGATCCTAACCAGCATAGATCCGGAAACATGGATTTTGATTTTTTTTATAATTCCTCTTTTTTCTGCAAGATTTAATATTTCATACTTTTCTCATATAATCCGTTTCACAGTCCTCATCATTAGTAAGAATATGTTGCTCTTTGACATAAGTAGTGAGACACTAGTGAAAAAGATCCGAAATGTACAAATGATGTAATCCTTTGGCCCTGTTCATCCGGCTTATAATCCGTACTTTTCAGCTTGTTTTTTCAGCCAGAATAGTATTTTTCTCTCACAACAAATCAACCAACAGTGTTTTCAACCGGCTTATCAGCACAGCCGAAGTTGTTGAATAATATAATGCTTCAGATCTATGGCTACTTCCTACTCATATATATGTTGCTCATCTACGCTCTTTGTTGCCATTCTATAGCTAACTATGTATTCTTCTGCTCTTTTGTTACTATTCCCCTGGAGAAATGTCCGCTGGCCAAGCAACCATGTACCTGTGTCCGTGCAACTGCTTTCAGTGTTCTGACACACAGCTCATACCGTCGCCGCGTTACCTGATCATCGACCGCAAACTTCATCACACCATCTGGTGCCATGAAAAATCAAGCATATCATATAGCTAGCCATGTGTAGTATGTGGAGCCTATATGTCCATATCCATAGCCGTGGTCAATAGGCTGGCGGCCAAGAGCAGGTTCCGCGAGGAGAAGCCGGACAAGCAAGCCAGGAAGATACTGATGAGGAAGCTGGGATACGACGTCGAGACGGAGCACCCGGACGAGGCCACGTTCCAGGAGTTCCACGACGCGGCCTTCCAGGTCGCGCTGGTTGGTGAGGCTGAAGAGGCCATGCAGGTCCTACTCCGTGGTGGGCGCGCAAACGGCGGTCGGGGCGGTCCAGGCCGCCTGAGGCTCGGCGTGTCCATCGTCGCACAACAAGTTTGCCATGTCGAACGGCAACATCTTCATCTGGAACGTCCGTGGCCTTAATATGCGTGCGCGTCGTGCTGTCGTTAGCGAGTTCCTGTTGCAGGAACGCGTCTCCGCGCTTTGTCTTGTCGAAACTAAGATTGATGTACTTTCTAGGGCCACGGCCAATGACCTAATGGGGAACATGTTTGACTACGTCTATTTGCCGTCGGTGGGAGCCTCGGGGGGGTATCGTCGTTGCGTGGCGTCGCGACTGTTGGTCGGTCGCGGGGCATGTTATTCGCTCTTTCTCTATAACCGTAGAGCTCGCCCCGCTTGACGCCCCGGACAAGCAGTGGTCCCTTTGTGCTGTCTACGGGCCCGTGCTGTTTGAGCTCAAGCGGTCGTTCCTTGACGAGCTGCGCACAGTGCGCTCTGCGGCCGCTAGTCCATTGCTAATATGTGGGGACTTCAACCTCATTTATCAAGCAGCAGACAAAAACAACGACCGTCTAGATTTCTGCGTGATGCGTCGCTTCCGCCGGTTGCTTGACGACTGTCTCCTAGAGGAGCTGTACCTACACGGTCGTCTTTACACATGGAGCAACGAGCGACGTCGCCCGACCATGGAGAGGATTGATCGGACGTTCGCCTCGGTGGACTGGGTCGACGTGTTCTCGCACCACCATCTCCGATGCTTGTCGACTGACTGTTCCGACCATGCACCTCTATTGCTCAGGCTGTGCACGGTGCCATGGGCAAAACCTCGTTTCAGATTCGAGTGCTTTTGGGTCAAGCTACCTGGCTTCGAGGACGTCGTCAAGCAGGCATGGGAGGTGCCTGTGCCGGACGTGGACTCCTGTCGTCTACTTGACCAAAAACTACGCAACACTGCCAAGGCGCTCAAGACTTGGAGTTTGCAGCAGATCGGCAGCGTCCGGGTTGAGCTTCGCCACGCCAGGGAGATCGTTGCTCAGTTTGACGCAGCCCAGGAGCATCGCGTACTGTCGGATGGGAAGATCCAGCTGCGGTTGCAGTTCAAGTAGCGCTGTCTCGGGCTCGCCTCTATGGCCCGTACCATCGCACGACAGCGCTCCTGGGTCAGGTACTTGGAGGATGGGGATGCCAACACAAAATTTTTCCACCTACCGGCGTCGTGCCGCAACAGAAAGAATATGATCCCCACGCTCTTGCATGATGGTGTGTGGATCTCGGCCGATGATGAAAAGGCTGTTGCCATCTATGAGTACTACAACCGGATCCTGGGTAAGCTGTTCAGGCGTCGCCACGCTATTGACTTGGGTCGTTTGCTGCCGGAGCTCGACCTCACCGGTATAGACAGCTGCTTCTCAGAACAAGAGGTTTGGGAAACCATCAAGGATATGCCGTCGGACCGCGCCCCGGGTCCCGACGGCTACAATGTTCTTTTCTACAAGGTTGCGTGGCCCGTCATCAAAGTCGATGTCCTCAACGCCATCAACGCTCTATGGTCGCTGGATTCAAGAAGCTTCCACTTGCTCAATGATGCATTTATGATCCTTCTCAGGAAGCATCAGACACCAACCTCTCTCAAGGATTACCGACCGATCGCCCTGATGCACAGCTTCAGCAAGCTCTTCGCCAAATGCCTAGCAAGGAGGCTCGCGCCATGGCTCAAACGCATTGTCGCCAACAATCAATGTGCGTTCATCAAAGGTCGGGTAATTCACGACAACTTCAGGGCGGTTCAGCTTGCGTGCCGGTGGCTCCATGCACGAAGATTCCCGGCCGTCCTCCTCAAGATCGACATCACCAAGGCATTCGATTCGGTATCGTGGCTGTTTCTCATTGAGATCATGCAGACCATCGGGTTCCCCAGACGATGGACGGAGTGGATCTCCATCTTGCTGTCCACAGCAAGCACTCGCGTCCTCATCAACGGAAGGCCGTGCCGAAGGATCGCGCACGCACGGGGGCTAAGGCAGGGGGACCCGATCTCCCCTATGCTATTCGTCATGGTAATGGAGGTCCTGAACGCGTTGCTTAGGGAGGCGGATCGTCGGCGGGTGTTGTCGCCGTTGCCTGGTAAGTGCATCACGCATCGGGCTTCGCTGTACGCGGACGACGTCGTCGTGCTCCTGGCGCCCAATGTCGCGGACTTCACCTGTTTGTCGCAGATTTTAGACCTCTTCGCCGGGGCGTCCGGGCTGGTAACCAATGTCGACAAATGTCTAGCAACGCCGATCCGCTGCGACGATGACGCTGTCACCGCCATTCAGGGGGTGTTCCCGTGCTCGCTTGCTCCGTTCCCGTGTAAGTACCTCGGTGTTCCGCTATCTCTTCGGCGATTGCGACACGCGGATGAGCAGCCGCTAGTTGATGTCGTCGCTGCCCGGATACCGACATGGAAGGCAGGGCTTCTCAACAACGCTGGGCGTGCGCTGCTGACAAAGGTTACCCTGTCGGCCATCCCCGTTCATGTCAGCATCGCTTGCTGTCTGTCGGAATGGGGCATCAAGCAGATCGACAAGCGGCGACGTGCCTTCCTCTGGACGGGCAAAGAGAGCTGCTCCGGTGGGCGGTGCAAGGTCGCGTGGCCCGTGGTATGCCGGCCCACAGAGCTCGGCGGCTTGGGTGTGCTCGACCTGTGCTTCTTCGGCTACGCGTTGCGCCTCCGGTGGGAGTGGCTAGTGCGGACGCAACCCGGCTGCTTCTAGGCCAAGCTCCCGTCGAAGACTGAGAAAGTAGTCGCCGCCATGCGTGACGCCAGTATGACCATCAAAGTGGGGAACGGGGAGAACACGCTTTTCTGGCTTGACAACTGGGCGCCGGTCGGTCCGTTGTGCTCCTTTGCACCGGCTTTGTTCGCCGCCACGACGCGGCCGGCGCGAAGAAGGGTGCTCCGCGAAGCCTTGCAGGACCACCGGTGGGCTCACGACCTATCAGGTGCCACCACCGTCGCCATGATGCGGGACTTCTTCCGCATATGGATGCTCGTGCGTGATGTTCACCTTTCGCCATCACAGCCAGACGTGTTCTGCTGGAAGTGGTCTTCTGACGGCTCCTACTCCGCCTCGGGTACCTACCGAGCTTTCTTCAATGGCGCGTCCGAGCTTCGGGGTGCACGACAACTGTGGAAGGTGAGGGCACCACCGCGAGTCAAGATTTTCTTCTGGTATGTGCTGCACCGACGCCTGTGGACATCGGAGCGCCGTGCGCGGCACGGCCTGCAGCAAAGCGACACCTACTCCTTGTGCGACCAGGCGTCGAAAACTTGTGCGCACTTGTTTGCTGGCTGCGTCGTTGCACGGCAGGTTTGGCACGCCATGCTCTCGTGTCTCCAGCTCACTGGCCTCATGCCGTGCCATGACGACGATATAGTGGAGTGGTGGCTGAGGGGAAGACAGCGTCTGGACGCAGTGGGTAGAAATGTCACGCAGTGGGTAGAAATGTCTTCGATGCGCTGGTGCTGCTCGTTTCCTGGAGATTGTGGAAGGCGCGGAACGCGCGTGTGTTCCGGAGCGCGCCGGTCGACGTGCGCACAGTGCTGAAGGGCGTCGCCAAAGAGGCCGACGATTGGGTCTTCGGCGGCTGCGCGCCTATCGCGGCCATCCAACAACTACTGTCGCAAAATGGTGTGGTTGTGTAATAGACCTTGTTGAGGATCCAGTAGCTAGGGCTGTGTTTTAACTGGAATTCGTGTTGGTGGCTTGCCAACATCGTTGTTCCAGCTTGTTTACTAAACTGTGTTTTCCCCTCTTAATGAAAAACCGATGAAGTTGAAAGCCCAAGTTTGGTTTTGGTAATTAATGACACCAAGTTGCTAATGCTATTGTATCAAGTGTGATTAAGCTAGGCATAAGCAACATGTGATGGAGGTGGAAATGGCATGGAGAGATGGCCACAAGACCACATGATTTGGTGAATGAAATGATGAGCAAGATCATGGTGGAGACGCACTTAATATGATGGACATGATGATCAAGTGGAAGAGAAGGATCTAAGAGCGCAAGGCAAAGGTATAACCATAGGATTTTCCTTTTGCCGGTCTAAGATGAGTAGAGAAGTGATTGACCGGGTTTAGGATACATAGCCGACTATCAAGAGGGGCAATCACAGTTAGCTTGGGAATCAAGTGCCACTAGATCAATGTCTTGAGCATATGCATTAGGATCTAGTTGAGAGCTAACATAACGCCTTGAAAAATGTTTGTGAAATGCTAACACACATGCACATTGATGGTGTACACTTGGTGGTGTTAGCACATTTGCGAAGGCGGTGGTGTTTGAGCGGTAGTAAGGGGTTTGGGGTTCGCTCTCCCTCCCACCGAGCTTGCGAGCGCGGGATTCAGCCGTTTTTGAGGAAATGAAATGCCTATTTTCTATTGCACCGGAGTCTAGAAAAGGTGGCGACAGTCCAAATTGTTTTTCACTGAAAAACGGTGATCGGACGCTGCACCGGACGCGGTCACGGTTTGACCGGACGCGTCCGGTCAGTTCAAAGTGGCGCGGGCACTAGGGTTTGTGACCGGACGCTGGTCTGGCCTGACCAGCGCGTCCGGTCAGTTCACCTGTGCACAGAAGGAGAGCGCGCGACCGGCGCGTCCGGTCCCTCACAGAACCGGAGCGTCCGGTCAGGCATCCAGAGGGGCAGAGTGCAACGAAGTGCTGATCGGACGCGCGGCGCGTCCGGTCACGTGTGATCGGACGCGTCCGGTCTCGACGGGAGCTTACTGGAACGCGACCGGACGCTGGCACTGTCGCGTCCAGTCAATCGGTTGAGTGCGTCCGGTCACGGCAACGGCTAGTTCTGACGCGCACTGTTTCTTGCTATCGTGTAGTGACCGGACCCTGACCGGAGCGTCCGGTCAGCATGTTTTTCGCTGCGTCGTCCGTAACGGCTAGCTGCGTACCCCTTCGCTATAAATAGAGGATGTCCGGGGTTTGAGGGTAACTCTTGCACATTTTGAGACCTAGAGACATCCTTTGAGCTAGAGAACAACCCCTCCACTCATCTCTTTGCTTGGTTGCACATCTTGAGTGAGATTGAGTGAGATTCAAGTGCTTTGCTTGAGAGTTGCATTCTAGAGGCACTTGATCTTCGAGTTGCTGCGAATTTCTTATTACTCTTCCGTGTTTCCCGACATGGTAGACGGCTTGGAGCAGCGGAGGTGATTGAGCTCGCAATTGGAGATTGTTGGAGCCCTCACCAAGTGTTGTAAGGGGTTCTTGATCCTTCCCTGCGGGAGTTCACAAATTGGATACTCTAGTGGAGCTCGTGGCTTGGAGGATCCCCATCTTGTGTGCGGTTGTGCGGCGCCCGCCGAGGGCTCGACTCTTGATAGTCAATTAGCTCGCGAATCGATAAGTGGGTGCATCGCCACAACGAGGAGTAGCTTGCCGGGAAGCAAGTGAACCTCGGTAAAAAATCTTGTGTCATCTCTTTGCCGAGGATTTCTCTTGTGGTTGATTATTGTGATTGATTCTTCAAGTGCATTACTTCTCTACATCGTTGGCTATTCACCCCCCCTCTAGCCATTTGGACCTTACAAGTGGTATCGGAGCCGAGGCACCGTTTATTTGAGGCTTAACAACCTACGGTGAAAAAGAAATGGCTCAATTAAGCTTGCACATTAACAACACCAAGAAGGAACCTCACTTTGATGGCACAAATTATGCATATTGGAAGGTTAAGATGACCGCACACCTCAAGTCAATCAATAGAGAAGTGTGGAAGGTTACCGAAACAAAATTTGAGGTTGCTAATCCGGAAGCACCTACACCGGTGGAAGAGAAGAAGCTCCAATGCAATGACATTGCCATTAGTGCTCTTCATGAGGCATTAGATGACAAGACATTTGAGCAAGTGAAGAACATTGAGATTGCTCATGATGCTTGGGCCAAGCTAGAAGAAACATTTGAGGGCACCGAAGGCACAAAGGCCGCTAAAGCATATATCTTGCAAGAAAAATTTTCAAGCTTCAAGATGCAAGATGATGAGAGTGTACCGGAGATGTTTCATAGATTGCAAGTCATTGTCAATGAGCTCAAGGCACTTGGTGAGGAAGTTAAGGACAACCAATTCTCTATGAAGTTCTTGAGAAGCTTGCCCAAGAGGTTTGATACATTGATCACCATGCTAGTGAGGACTACATTGAAGGATTCAACTCCTCAACAAATATTTCAAGAGGTAATGACCGATGATTCATATAGAGAAGATGATGAGAAGGATGAGTTGGTCAAGAAGAAGAAGAAGGAAAATGAGAAGAAGGATGATGAGAAGAAGAAGAGTGTGGCATTCAAAGCCACCACATCCAAGGGCAAATCTAAGATTGAATCATCAAGTGATGAAGACTCAAGCTCTTGTGATAGTGATGACATTGATGAGAAGATGGCTCTCTTTGTCAAACAATTTGGCAAGTTCATGAAGAAGAAAGGCTTTCGTGCAAGAAGGAGGAAGAACTCATCAAAGAAGAATGAGCATAACATGAGATGCTTTAGATGCCATAGCAAGGACCATCTCATTGCGAAGTGTCCTTATGATAGTGATGATGAAGATGCTATCAAGAATGAGAGGAAGAAGCAAAAGAAGAAGCAAGAAAAGAAGGAAAGTTCTCATAAGAAGAAGAATGATTCTCATGTTGCTACATGGGATAGTGATGATTCCTCAAGTGATGATGAGGATGACAACAAGAGCAAGAAGAAGGGACATGCTAGCATTGCCATCCAAGAGAAGGTCTCCCTCTTCGACACTCCATCGTGCTTCATGGCTAAGGCCGCTAAGGTATCATCCGATGATGAGAGTGATCGTGATAATGCTAGTGATAGTGATAGTGATGAAGAAGAATTCACTAAAGATGAACTAATCACTATGCTAGAAGATTGCACTCAACATTTTAAAGAATCTAGAAAGGAGTGCAAGGGCTTGCTTAAGGAAAAGAAAAACCTTATGCAAGAACTTGATGAGCTTAGGGCATTTTATGAGAGTCTAAAGGTAGACCATAAGAAGCTTCAAAAGTTTCACACTAAGCTTGAAGAAGCTCATTCCTCTCTATTTGAAAAATGTGAAAACATGTCAACTAATGTTGAGAAGGCTAAAACTTGCAACATAGGCATATCTTGTGATAAAATTGATGAATCTTGTCATAAGCCTATTGTTGTTGCTCCCACTAACCCTTCATGTAGCGCATCTACATCATCCTCATCTAGTAGTGATGGTTTCACTTGTGACTCCTCACTTATAGTTGAGAATGAGAATCTCAAGAAGGAAGTAAAAGAGCTCAATCACACCTTAGCTAAGGCATATGGTGGTGAGGACCACTTGCTTATGTGCTTGGGTAGCCAAAGGGCATCTCTCTATAAAGAGGGATTGGGTTATAACCCTAAGAAAGGCAAGGCCGCTTTTGCTCCTCACAAGACTCGTTTTGTGAAGAACAATGGTAGCTATTGCAAAAGTTGCAAGCAAGTTGGTCACATAGAGCCACATTGCATGAATAAGAAATCAAATGCTAATGTATCCTCAATTAAGTTTGATTCTTTCTATATACTTACCAAGGGTACAAATGGTGTTCATGCTAAGTTTATTGGTGCACCATGGATGGGCTCAAAGAAGAAAGCCATTTGGGTACCAAAGAGCTTGGTCACTAACCTTGGAGGACCCAAACAAGTTTATGTACCTAAAAAGAATTGATCTTATCTTGTAGGTCAATTACAAAGCCGGAGGAAGGCATTGGGTGCTTGATAGTGGGTGCACTCAACATATGACCGGGGATTCTTGTATGTTCAAATCTATTGATACAAGTCAAAATGGTGGTTTTGATGCTATCACTTTCGGCAACAACAAGAAAGGCAAGGTCAAGGGGCTTAGTACAATTGCTATCTCAAATGACATGAGCATATCAAATATGTTGCTAGTTGAGAGCTTAGATTTCAATCTTTTATCGGTGGCACAACTTTGTGATCTTGGCTTCAAGTGCATATTTGGTAGTGATGATGTTGAAGTCATAAGTGTTGATGGATCAAATTTGATATTCAAAGGATTTAGACATGGTAGTTTATACTTGGTTGACTTCAATGATAGTGAGACACAATTGACATCATGCTTGCTTAGCAAATCTAGTATGGGTTGGTTATGGCATAGAAGGCTTGGTCATGTTGGAATGAAACAATTGAACAAACTTTTGAGGCATGACTTAGTTAGAGGCTTGAAAGATGTGACTTTTGAGAAGGATAAACCTTGTAGTGCTTGTCAAGCCGGCAAACAAGTTGGAAATACACATCCTAGTAAGAGTGAAATGAGCACATCAAAGGCATTTGAGCTATTGCACATGGACTTGTTTGGGCCAACTACATACACTAGCATTGGTGGCAACAAGTATGGTTTTGTGATTGTTGATGACTACACTAGATACACTTGGGTGTTCTTTCTCTATGACAAGAGTGATGTCTATGATCTATTCAAGTCTTTTGTCAAAAGAGTGCAAAATGAGTTTGAAATCACCATCAAGAAGATTAGAAGTGACAATGGTAGTGAGTTCAAGAACACAAGAATTGAAGATTTATGTGATGATCTCGGTATTGGACATCAATTCTCACCAACATACACTCCTCAATCAAATGGTGTAGTTGAAAGGAAGAATAGAACTTTAATTGACATGGGTAGATCAATGCTTAGTGAATACAATGTGAGTCATTCATTTTGGAGTGAAGCTATCAACACGGCTTGCTATTGTAGCAACCGTCTTTATTGCCATGGGAAGCTTGGGAAGACACCATATGAGCTATTGAATGGAAGAAAGCCCAACATTGCATACTTTAGAGTGTTTGGTTGCAAATGCTATATTCTCAAGAAAGGCACTAGATTGAGCAAGTTTGAGAAGAAATGTGATGAAGGGTTCTTACTTGGCTATTCTACCACAAGCAAAGCATATAGAGTTTGGAATCTCACAAATGGCACCTTGGAAGAAGTTCATGATGTTGAGTTTGATGAAACCCAAGGATCTCAAAATGAAGCTCAAAACCTTGATGATGTGAGAGGAGACCAATTGTCAAATGCAATGAGAAACATGGACATTGGTGATGTTAGGCCAAGGCAAGTTGATGATGATGATATTCATGTGATCAACCAAAGTGTGCAAATTGATACAAATCAAGTAAGCTCTAGTGGTTCTCATGATGAAGCTCAAGTTCAAGGTCAAACAAGTGGAAGTAATCAACTCCCAATACTCCAACCTACTAGCATTGCAAGAGATCATCCATTGGACCAAATCATTGGTGGAATTCAAAGTGGTGTTCAAACTAGATCAAGGCTAGCATCTTTTTGTGAGCACTACTCATTTGTGTCACTTGAAGAACCTAAGAAAATAGAAGATGCTTTGAAGGATTCCGATTGGGTAAATGCCATGCATGAAGAACTAAACAACTTCACTAGAAATCAAGTTTGGGAACTTGTTGAGAGGCCAAAGAACTATAATGTGATTGGCACTAAGTGGGTCTTTAGAAACAAGCAAGATCAAGATGGTATGGTTGTGAGAAACAAAGCAAGATTGGTAGCACAAGGATATACTCAAGTTAAGGGTCTTGACTTTGGAGAGACATATGCACCGGTTGCAAGATTGGAGGCAATTAGAATCTTATTAGCATATGCTTGTGCACACAACATCAAGTTCTATCAAATGGATGTCAAGAGTGCATTTCTCAATGGCTACATCAATGAAGAAGTTTATGTTGAGCAACCTCCCGGTTTTGAAGATGATAAGAAGCCCGACCATGTTTACAAGCTCATGAAGGCATTGTATGGTTTGAAGCAAGCACCTAGAGCATGGTATGAGAGGTTGAGGGACTTTCTTCTTTCTAAAGGATTCAAGATGGGAAAGGTTGACACCACTCTCTTCACCAAAAAGATAGGCATTGACTTGTTTGTGTTGCAAATCTATGTGGATGATATCATTTTTGGATCAACCAATCAAGACTTTTGTAAAGAGTTTGGAAAAATGATGGCAAATGAGTTTGAGATGTCCATGATTGGAGAGCTTAGTTACTTCCTTGGACTTCAAATCAAGCAAATGAAGAATGGCACTTTTGTAAGTCAAGGCAAGTACATCAAGGACATGATCAAGAAGTTTGGATTGCAAGATGCTAAGCCAATGAGTACACCAATGGGCACAAATGATCAATTGGGTGTTGATGCTAGTGGCAACATGGTAGATCAAAAGCAATACTGGTCTATGATTGGAAGTTTGCTCTATGTCACCACTTCGAGGCCGGATGTGATGTTTAGTGTGTGCAAGTGTGCAATATATCAAGCTTCACCTAGAGAAAGTCACTTAAAAGCAACCAAGAGGATATTGAGATATCTTAAGGGCACTCATGATGTTGGATTATGGTTTCCAAAGGGGTCTAATTTTGAGTTGATTGGATATTCGGACTCCGACTATGGTGGATGCAAGATTGATAGAATGAGCACAAGTGGCACTTGTCAATTGCTTGGAAGGTCTCTTGTTTCATGGTCATCAAAGAAACAAAATAGTGTTGCACTGTCTACCGCCGAGGCCGAATACATTAGTGCCGGTAGTTGTTGTGCACAATTGCTTTGGATGAAGGCCACTTTGAATGACTTTGGAATAAAATTCAAGAATGTGCCATTGTTTTGTGACAATGAAAGTGCTATCAAGATGACTCAAAATCTGGTTCAACATTCAAGAACCAAGCACATTGATATTAGGCATCACTTCATAAGAGACCATCAACAAAAGGGTGATATTAGCATTGAAAGCATTGGCACCGAAGATCAACTAGCCGACATCTTCACAAAGCCACTTGATGAGAAAAGATTTTACAAGTTGAAGAATGAATTGAACATACTTGACTTCTCCAACTTAAGATGAGTGCACCCCCACATTCTTATATGACATGCCTCTCCTCCAACATAGCAAGGTAAAGTTGTTTGTCATATCATTCATACTTTGCTAAGGACTTGGTTAGAACATATAGACACATTTGCATGAAAAATAGGCTCATTCATGAAAATCAAATGAGTTTAATGTATATATGGTACCACTATTGCTTCTATGTTTTGATTGATCTAGTGGTAGCATATGACATGTTTGTGGGCTTGCAAACCTAGTGTTGAATCTAGAAAATGAGCTCATGATGTGTAATTCAACATGGTCAAGATAACCCTTATACTTTATGAGGTGTAAAGAAGCTTGTCCTTGGATCAAACCGAATTACATATTCTAGGCAAGTGATCTAGATTGAACCATAATTTGGACTCTCTCATATTGATTGACTTAATTCTCACTAAAATTGGCACCTTTTTGGTGATTATTGACAAAGGGGGAGAGAAAAGTCACAAAGATAAAAAGTTAAGTTGCAAAGGGGGAGAGAATGACATTGGAAAGGGATCAATTAAAATTATTAAAATTGAGCACACAAGTAGGGGGAGCAAGCTCATGAATTATTTGTTGCATTTGTATGTGCATTAACATGATGTACTGTTGCATTGCAAAGCTTAAATTCATATTCATGATTGTACGGTGTTTACTAGAAATAGAACTTGAATGATGATTTGTTGTGAGTAGCTTTACAAGTGGTATCTAGACACCTTTGCTTATAATATTGATCTCACGGGGTACTTTAGTGTTTGTGATCTTTACAAGTGATGAATTACAAGTGGTGTCTAGCTACATCGATGCTAAGGATGGTATATAAAGGCAACTCTGATTGGTATCATGCTTCAAAGGTCCATTCTATATACCTTAGCATCAATTTGATAGTAGTAACTCTCCCAAAATTCAAATCCATACATATGTGCACAATTGAACCAAACTCATGGTAGCACATATGTAGGGGGAGCTAATACTATCGAAGTTGAAAATTAATTTCATTTCATATCTTTGTGACGGTTGTCATCAATTACCAAAAAGGGGGAGATTGAAAGCCCAAGTTTGGTTTTGGTAATTAATGACACCAAGTTGCTAATGCTATTGTATCAAGTGTGATTAAGCTAGGCATAAGCAACATGTGATGGAGGTGGAAATGGCATGGAGAGATGGCCACAAGACCACATGATTTGGTGCATGAAATGATGAGCAAGATCATGGTGGAGACGCACTTAATATGATGGACATGATGATCAAGTGGAAGAGAAGGATCTAAGAGCGCAAGGCAAAGGTATAACCATAGGATTTTCCTTTTGCCAGTCTAAGATGAGTAGAGAAGTGATTGACCGGGTTTAGGATACATAGCCGACTATCAAGAGGGGCAATCACAGTTAGCTTGGGAATCAAGTGCCACTAGATCAATGTCTTGAGCATATGCATTAGGATCTAGTTGAGAGCTAACATAACGCCTTGAAAAATGTTTGTGAAATGCTAACACACATGCACATTGATGGTGTACACTTGGTGGTGTTAGCACATTTGCGAAGGCGGTGGTGTTTGAGCGGTAGTAAGGGGTTTGGGGTTCGCTCTCCCTCCCACCGAGCTTGCGAGCGCGGGATTCAGGCGTTTTCGAGGAAATGAAATGCCTATTTTCTATTGCGCCGGAGTCTAGAAAAGGTGGCGAAAGTCCAAATTGTTTTTCACTGAAAAACGGTGATCGGACGCTGCACCGGACGCGGTCACAGTTTGACCGGACACGTCCGGTCAGTTCAAAGTGGCGCGGGCACTAGGGTTTGTGACCGGACGCTGGTCTGGCCTGACCAGCGCGTCCGGTCAGTTCACCTGTGCGCAGAAGGAGAGCGCGCGACCGACGCGTCCGGTCCCTCACGGAACCGGAGCGTCCGGTCAGGCGTCCAGAGGGGCAGAGTGCAACGAAGTGGTGATCGGACGCGCGGCGCGTCCGGTCACGTGTGATCGGACGCGTCCGGTCTCGACGGGAGCTTACTGGAACGCGACCGGACGCTGGCACTGTCGCGTCTGGTCAATCGGTTGAGTGCGTCCGGTCACGGCAACGGCTAGTTCTGACGCGCACTATTTCTTGCTGTCGTGTAGTGACCAGACGCGTCCGGTCACCCTGACCAGAGCGTCCGGTCAGCACGTTTTTCGCTGCGTCGTCCGTAACGGCTAGCTGCGTACCCCTTCGCTATAAATAGAGGATGTCCGGGGTTTGAGGGTAACTCTTGCACATTTTGAGACCTAGAGACATCCTTTGAGCTAGAGAACAACCCCTCCACTCATCTCTTTGCTTGGTTGCACATCTTGAGTGAGATTGAGTGAGATTCAAGTGCTTTGCTTGAGAGTTGCATTCTAGAGGCACTTGATCTTTGAGTTGCTGCGGATTTCTTTTTACTCTTCCGTGTTTCCCGACACGGTAGACGGCTTGGAGCAGCGGAGGTGATTGAGCTCCCAATTGGAGATTGTTGGAGCCCTCACCAAGTGTTGTAAGGGGTTCTTGATCCTTCCCCGCGGGAGTTCACAAATTAGATACTCTAGTGGAGCTCGTGGCCTGGAGGATCTCCATCTTGTGTGCGGTTGTGCGGCGCCCGCCGAGGGCTCGACTCTTGATAGTCGATTAGCTCGCGAATCGACAAGTGGGTGCATCGCCACAACGAGGAGTAGCTTGCCGGGAAGCAAGTGAACCTCGGTAAAAAATCTTGTGTCATCTCTTTGCCGAGGATTTCTCTTGTGGTTGATTATTGTGATTGATTCTTCAAGTGCATTACTTCTCTACATCGTTGGCTATTCACCCCCCCTCTAGCCATTTGGACCTTACAGAAGTCCGGGTCGCGAAAAAAGAGTCAGCAGAGGCTAGCGTCTAGTGAGCGTGAGTCAGAGTCGAATTAGACCGCAGCGCACGTTGATGATGTCGCCTTGGACGACAGCATGCCGCTCTTCTTGCTTGCTGCTCCCAGCGTAGACACGGCGTCATGTAGATGACCCTTTTGTTGGTCGTGGCGTCGTTAGGGCCTGCGGCCGCCGGGATGCCGTGTCGATGATGAGGGCTGGCGTGAGCGACGACTAGGGAAACCCTATGACGCCGACGCCGACGATTACCGCGCTGTGGATAACCATAGATGCGCATGTAGATACACAGAGATATAAACATGCAATACGATACGAAATTGAAAGAAAGGAATAAGACTTACCTTGCCAACAAGCCGTCGGGCGTGTTTGTGCTTGCGACCTCCATGCATGCATGTTGAATGTGTATATACTCCCGTATATGCAAATTTGCATTGCATGGCGCTGTAGATCGTGCCTCCTTTTGCTTACACTACTACAATCGCACTGTAAGGGCGGGTCAGAAGGCACTGTAAGGGCGGGTGGCCCAACCGCCCCTCCCAGGAGCTTTTACAAATTAGCCCACTGTAGAGGCGGTTGGCATAACCCACCCTTACAAATGCATTTGTAAGGGCCGTTGGATCACCAACTGCCCTTACAAATGGTATTACCCTTACAAATACCATTTGTAAGAGCGGTTGGATCTAGAACCGCCCCTACAGTGGATTTTCTATAAAAAAATTCAAAATCAAATACAATTCTGACCATAGAATATAATATAGAATAAAAATTCAAATTCAAATCTGACCAGATATACACATCCACAAACACACAAGTAAGATATAAACCACAATTACAAACTATAATTCACAAGTTCAAAAGTCCAATTCACAAAGTCCATCATTATCACACTACATAGCCATAATTCATAAGTTCAAATAGTCCACAAGTCCAAACCATCACAAGTTCAAAAGTTTCACAAGTCCAAACCATTCCAAATTGTACTCAATGGCCTAGAGCTAACCTATGAGTCTCACAGAGGTGTTGGTACATAGGATTGCGACCTAAGTCAGATGATCGATCATGGTAATCGCCTCTGGAAGAAACAACCTGGTCAATGATGAAGTCGCAAAGGTCACCGATGAGCTCCAAGAGTTGATCATCCTTATATACGTCCCTTTGCTGGTCAACCTCTTCTTTCCACTACAAGAGAACAAGTTTAGGTCTAGTATTTCATAGCATAAGCTAAGTATTTATACTATGAGAGAAGAAAGTGTCAAACTAACCAGATTGGGGTGTCTCCTGTAGGCACTAGTGTTACTCATCATACAACATACATAGTATCCACAATGTAGACTCCCAAGCCTCTACTTGAGACACTGTGTGTTTCACATATGAAATGTTAAGTAATGCTATTGACAAAGCACGTAATGGAGTGTACCGATGTAAGTTATACGTACCAGACATAGAGTTTTGATACCCAAATCGTCTCCCCTTACTGGATCATGCCTTCCTATGTTCATTCACATAGTGCCTAAATGCCCTGCTTGAATGGTTTTAGCAAATGCAACTTGTTAGTATCAAAAAAATGAAGTTTATAAGTATATATACAAACTAATATAAGCTAATTAGGATTATTGTCGATATGTACGTCTTGCAAATCGCTATGAAGTCCATGTATGACTAAGCGCATAATCTGTTGAGTCATAGACAACTGCCATGCTCATCCCAACATCGATCCCTATAAGAATCTAGTGCGCCCTGCATGAATTTAATCATTGAAGAAACAAATAAGCTCTTTTACATCGAACTAAGTATATCGAACAATGCTTTATTTAAGTATAGAGTCAAACTTACCCAAAGTGGTATGGTAACCAAACCATTTCATTATGCTATAGTTTCTTAAGATATTTGGCAATTCGGCATGCAACCTTAAGGCCCTCTCTATGCATCTTATCTGCCCAGATTTTCTCTTTCTCCTCAACGGTCTCTCCGGCAGCTAGTTCTTCACCATCTAATTTCCAATGCTTGGGGTACTGGAAATTTGATGCACATATCAACCAAGGGTCTATATACCTGGCTCTTAGACTTGGCATTTTCTTCACAATACGTGTTTGCATTCTACAAATCACAATGTGGTTAGTTACAACAAAATACAAATATTTCATTCATATCATATCGAGAGGGCTTGGACTTACAGGCACCACAAGCGAACTAGACCCATTTCCATCATTCTGAGGTGAAAGCATTCCTGCATGTCTTGGAAGTCAAATAATATTTTCCCAACTGCGCCTCCAAATGTGTCTTCACTAAAGGCAACTTTTATGTCGTTTAGTCCTGTCGACTGAGCACGCAAGTACCAATCATGGAACTTTTTCATTCCAATTGGCATGCACTGCATGATTCTATTTGGTAGGAACTTGTTGCCTCTTACATATTTCTTCGGGCAATCATTTGTCCATTTGATGCCTTCAACACTTGGATACTTCTTTACCAGTTGGTGTAGTTTGCTAGTGTCGGGCGGCTCAGAAGCACGTGCGTAGACTTCTTTAACTTGGTTCTCAGGCTTGTACTGGTCACGAGCAAACCACTTGTCAATCAAGGGGACAGTTTTCATCGACTCAAACATTGGCCTCGTATGGATGAGAATCTTCTTTCGGGCCTCCAATACAGGCACGCGCTCAACTTCTTTTTCAGAAGGTAGACCTTGTTTAGGCCCTTGCTCGGTTGGACAAGGCTGCGGCATCACTTCATGCCCTTGCTCGATAGGACGAGCTGGAGAATGTTGTGGCATCACATCATACCCTTGCTCAGTAGGATGAGCTGAAGAGTGTTGTGGCATCTTATCATGTCCTTGCTCGGTAGGATGAGTTGGAGAGCGTTGTGGCATCTCATCATGCCCTTGCTCGATAGGACGAGCTGGAGAGTGTTGTGGCATCTCATCATGCCCTTGCTCGCTTCGACGAGCTAGAGAAGTCTGTGGCTCATCAAGCACGTGGTCCCTAGGAGTCAGGGAAGAATGTGCCACCTCAAGCATGTGGTCTCCATGGGCTGGTGAATACACTTCCTTGTCTTGATCAGCTCGCTTCGAATGTACATCAGTTGGAGTTGGCGAAGAAACATTCAACACAATGTCCTTTTTGTGCCAGAGGATGAACTGTTTCATGACTGCTCCAAGCTCACGGAGCTCCTCAGGAGTTGGGTGATCTATCTTCCATGTCACAAACTCAGGCTTCACAGTATGCACCTCAACCCTAGTGTAGTCCTATGGGATTTCACAAAACTCCAATTTGCTCATTAACCAACCATTAAAACTTCAATTAAAGGGTTAGAATAACATTTTTTACCTTCTACAAGTTTCCCACCAAAGGAATTGAGCTCAAAACCTCCCCCTTAGTAGAGCAACTTTTTGGGAGGAGCCCAAGGCCTCCTAACCTTTTTTTGTGAGATGAAGTGTGTGGCTCGAGGAGGAAGAAGGTGGGTGCAACCACTTATACAGCCGTCATTTGTAAGGGCGGTTCAATCACCAGCTCCCCTTACAAATGGATTTGTAAGGACGGTTGGTGATTGAACCGCCCTTACAAATTAATTTGTAAGAGCGGTTGGTGATCCAACCACCCTTAAAAATCAGACCATTTGTAAGGGCGGTTGATATTACCAACTGCCCTTATTGAGGCATTTGTAAGGGCGGTTGGATTACTGGGCCCCGACCAGCCCACTGTAAGGGGGGTTCGTGATTGAACCGCCCCTATAGTAGAATAGGGCTGGCTCTTACAAATCATTTTTCACGTAGTGCTTGCTTGTGGTCGATTAATCGCCTTGTGTATATGGTGCATGCATGCTTTCGATCTTGATTAGCCAGGTGTTGTGTGGTGTCATTGCTGATGGCATCAAATCGGGGTCACATGGGGACACCCTAGCTCATTGGCTTCGCTTCCTCAGCAAGCGCTTGCTGATCCGATCTGCCAGGAGGGCTCGCACGGGAAGCACAGCGAGTCCCGTTGTAGGTCATAGACACTGTTGCCGAAGGATGTTGCCACCACCATGAGAAGCCGAGTTGCCACGGATGGCGTTGATATTGAGATACGCCATCTGGTTCGTCATGGGATCAACACGCACACCCTACCTGGTGTGCCAACTGTTGACTAAATATCGTCGATAGTCCACCGAGGGGTATGTCCATGATGGTAGATTGTTTGATAGAGGTGCGCGTGATCAGGAACCGGATGGTAACAGAGACATAAGATACAAGATTTATACAGGTTCAGGCCGTTAAGATGACGTAAAACCCTACGTCCTATGCTCTATTGGTTTATATTGATCTGGATGACCATGTAGCTGTCGACTAGGAGACCCCTGCCCCTCCTATATACTTTGGAGGGGTAGGGTTACCTGGAAAGTTTTCTAATTGACTATATGCAGTGGCGGATGCAGGATGAGAATCAAGGAGGGGCTAAAACAATGGAGATGTTGATTTGCATGAAAATTTAATGATGATTTAAGATTTTGCTACAATATTTTTAGTGGTAAATCAAGTCATTAGGGAGGCTGGAGCCCCCCTATAAATCCGCCATTGGCTATATGATAGGTATTCTACTAGGATTACAATATTTGTAAGAGTCCTAATAAATCATATCTGTAAGATGTCTTGCGGTGTACGTCGACCAGTGTCATGCGCCGCAAGTCTTGATCTGTGGGCTGGACCGTCTCTGACCGTGCGGCCCATGTCCCTTGTCGTGGGTGCCTGGGGTCAGACCGCAAAGCTTCGGGTCCGAACGGCCGGACCCGGACATCGCACCGAGTGGGAGCACGGGAATCCATGGCCCGACGGAAGCAGGTACGGTAGTCTTCTTTTTTCTTATTCTTTTTATTTCTTTCCTTTTTCTTTTCTATTTTTTCTCTTTTTCTTTTCTCTTTATGTGCTTCATTTTTATTTTATTTTTTCTTTCCTGTTTCTTTTTTGTTTTTTTTTTCTTTTTTCTTTTTCTTTTCTTTTCTCTTTTTTTCTTATTCTTCTCATTTCTTTTCTTTTTATTTTTCTTTTATTTTTCTTTTCTATTTCTTTTTCTTATATTTTTTGCTTTTTTCTTTTCTTTTCTTTTCCTTTTTTTGTTTTCGTGCTTCATTTTTTATTTAAATTTCTAGTTTGTTTTATGTGATTTCTTATTATTGTTTTCATTTTTTCCATTGTTTATATTTCTTTTATTTTTTTATTTTCTTTTCTTATTTTGTTACGTTTCTTCAATTTATTTTTTTTATTTTTTGTTTTTTGTTTCATTTGGTTTTTCATTATTTTTCATTTTTATATTATTATTTATTTTATTTCTTTTTTGCTTTAGTATGATTAATTATTTTGTTTTTTATTTTATTTTATTTTTATAATGTATTCTTTTTTGTATTTTTTCCTTTTCACTTTTCTCTTTTTGTTTTCTATAGCTTTTCTAATTTTTCTACTTTACCTTACTTAATTATTTTTTCATGTTTAACTTTTTATTTTCTATATTCTATGAGATGTGATGTTCTATGATGCTTTTTTGCGATGTTCACGTATATATATGTCATGTTATGTGATGTTTATATAGTATACATGTATTATTATATGATTTTTTTATGATGTTCACTTGTTATACATGTGATGTTTTCTGATGTTTTTTGTGACGTTCATATAGTATACACGTAATGTTCTATATTATTTTTATGATGTTCACGTGTTGTAGATGTGATATTCTATGATGTTTTTTAATGATGTTCGCGTGGTATATATGTGATGTTCACATAGTGTACAATGATGCTTTATAGTATTTTATGATGTTCACGTTATATACATGGAATGTTATGTGTTATATTTTGTGATGTTCGCATAATATATATGTGATGTTATAGATGTACTTTTCTAATGTTCACATAATATATATGTGTTGTTCTATGTTGTATTCTTTGTGATGTTCTTAAAGGTATACATGTGGTGTTTTACGATATATTTTGGACGTGCACATAGTACAACTTTAATGTTCCATGATTATCTTTTCAGTGCTCATATAATACTTATGAAGTGGTGTGTGATATATTTTTTCTGATTTGTTATAATAATAAAAATATTTATTTATATTGATTTATTTTTTTATTATAACTAATTATTATGTTTTTATTTTATTTTTATATTTTATTTATTAAGTATATCTTTCTTTTTCCTTTTCCCTTTTGTCCTTATGTTATTTGTAGATTTTTTATTTTCTATTTTACCTTATTTAATTATTTTTTCTTGTTTAATTTATTATTTTCTGTATTCCATGAGATGTTATGTTCATATAGTATAGAAGTGATTTTTTATAATGTATTTTGAAATATTGACGTGGTATATAATGTCATGTTATATGATGTTTTTTTGTAATGTTCATTTATTATATATGTGATGTTTACATGTTATACATGTGATGTTCTGTGATGTTTTTTATATTCATGTGGTATACATATAATCTTCTATGATGTATTTTGTGACGTTCGCATAGTATATACTCCCTCCATACTGCTAAAGGAGGTTGTCTGGGCTCAGTTTGAAATCAAGCAAAAGAAGTTGTTTTGGTTTCGAGGGAGAAAAGTGGACGCCGGTACCCCTCTGCTTTGGCTCCCGTGTCCACGTTAATAGCGCATGCGCCGCTGCATGCCACAATTCCAGGAACCTTGACTCAACGCCTATTGCTTCGCCTCCTGCATGCTGCTATTAATCGCGCACGCCGCCGCCGCATGCCGCGATTCTAGCTCACGGTCGCAGCTCGCCCCTCGCCGCTAGCTCTTCTTCTCCACGCCGCACACCAGCTCGCCCTCGCTCCACGCCGCACACGGCTCGCCCTCGCCCTAGCAGTTCCATGGATGCGGCAGACTCGACGCCGGATCAGTTCGCCCCGGACTCCGTGGCCGCGGACTCGGAGATGATGGAGGAGGTTGCGGACTCCATGGCCGCGGACTCGGAGGAGATCGTTCCTGAGTCGGAGGAGATGATCGTCGTGCCAGAGTTGGAGGAGATCGTCTTGTAACACCCCAGGTGTTTGTCCCTCATTAAGCAGTGGATTTGAGTTCAAACATGACAGATTAAGTGGAGATGACAATATCAAGGTCAACCTATGGAGATGAGCCTAACCTAAAGTTGGATGTTGCACCATTGCTTTACATATAGGCCCCTTTTCAAGATATATGCTTGGGTAGTGTTATTGCAATATTTTCATGTGTCTCACATCACTCTCTATCTATAGTGACCCCTGGAAAAGTTTCGTGATGTTTGGAATCAAAAATTCACATGAAATGATAAGTTATATGCTTGTTTAGATTATAATTGAAACATGCTTTTGAAACAAGGGAACATGCCTTACACTTCATGTGAACTAGTGTTTATGCAACATACAAATGCAACATGTGCAACACATCTAGGACACATGTGGAACAACCTAGTGAAACATGTGTAGAATATACCTTGAAACAAACACATGAAACAATTGAAACATGGTGATGAAACAACTATAGCATTTCACTTGATTTCTATGTTTCAGTACATGTGAGGCCTACACTTTTGTGCAACCTATGCATGGTGTGTATGTATAGCCTCTACAATACCTTAACTAGGCTTAGGACACTTAATGGAGCAATGTTCATGTTGACCATGTTGACTAATTAAGTCTCTAAGTGATAGTTGACCTTGATTTGACCTTGTTTGACCTTGAGAGCACAGTTGCTTGACTGTTTTAAAAGGGTAGCTAAAAGTGTTTTCCTATAGCTGCACCCTTAAACAAAGTTATAGAAAATTTTATAAGGAACAAACTTTATTTAATAGTCAAGTCACGAAAATGTGTGGAACATGCTCAAAAAGGGCCCACAAGTCAGGAATAGGGGCTGATTTGACACTTGGAAAATTTGGCTAAGTCCTAACTACGGTTTAACTTCGGGTAACCTAGTTTAGAGCTTTTTATCTTGCAAAACAGATGGATCCAAACCTTGATCCTATAATGAAAGTTGTAGTGCATGTTAAGGACAACGACTTTTGTTTAAGGACCAAAACCTAGTTTAGCCTCTAAGGTAGCCAAACAGTGGGTCAAAGTTTGAATCCTGAGCTGTTTTTTTGGAACCCTGAAATTTTGCTAAGTGTAGACTGAACTTGCAGTTTTCAGTTTCATGGTACCCACCTTCGGCAAAGTTTAGTTTGCAAACCATTTTGATTTTGGGCAAACTCCAATAAGGAGTACTCATATAGCTCTATCATAAGGAACAATTGGTGAGCCGAATCATCATTCAGTTTAGGAGATACGAAGTGGAGAAAAATGTAGTTTCAGTCGGCTTGAAACTGAATTCAGTTTCCAAGTTTTGTGTACCCCACTTTGGAGCCTCGTATCTCTTGAACCAGGCCGAATCAGACTTTGACACTTAAAGCAAAGTTGGAGATCTCACGTAGCTCTACAACTTTGGTTACTATATCTCGTGCCAGAACTAAACAGTTTATGAGTTACGAAAGGAGGAAGTTTGATGTTCAGTTGTAATTTCGCGGTAGTATTAGTAGCTTCTTCAGAGTTGAACTGCTGGTGTGCTCGTGTGCTCGTCATGGCCGACCGGCCGTAGCCCTTCTCTGCCGCGTGCCTCGCGCGCTCGTCGCATGCTCGCCACGTCGCTCCTCCAAATGGGGAAAAGCCGAGGCCCAGCCCTGCCTCCCTGCTCTCTCCATTCTCTTCCTCTTGCTGTCTGTTCCTCTGCTCGACAGTCATGGTCGAGCAGTGCAGCAGCCCGTAGCAGCCGTCGCTTCCTCCTCCATCTTCCACTACGGCCGCACCCCCAGGCACCACCACCTCCATGCCGCGCCTCCTAGCCGCCGCCGCTGCGGTCCAGCCGCTCGCTACCGCTGCTTGCCGGCCATGGCAAACAGCCACGCGCCGCAGGCGCCGTGCGCCCAAGCTGCCAAGGGCAGCCGCGGTCCTAGCTGCGGCCGTCCGTGGGTGTGCCTTGCCACCTCAACACACCCGTGACCCTTCCCTGCTGCTGCCTGCCGTTTCCGTCACCGTGGCCGCCACCATCGGAGCAGCTGCCGCTGCTAGTCACTGCCTCCGTGGTCGGCTCGCCTCGGACCCTCGCGGAGCAAGGCAAGGGCACCGGCAGGTGCGTGGAGACCCCCTGGTGCTCCCCCGCCCCTCAGCCGCGGCCGACAAGTCTCCTACAGCCGGCTTCCGTGAGCTCCAGCGCCCTCCTCTGTTCCAAATCCCATCAAGGACCACGAGCTTGAATTAGGAGTAAGGGAGGGGCCTATCTGCACAGCTGTAGACTCAGATGAATAGTGCCACGAGGACTGTTTTGTGATGATTTTGCAGGAACTTTAAATTACATAGTAAATCATAGAAAATTCGTAAAATAGCAAATGAGTACTTTTTAGAATCCTTGTGAAATTCTATATGCAGTAGATCTATAATATGGTATGTTTTAGTTTAATATTTTTGCTGTAAAAATAGATTTTTCAGATTAGGTTTTTAATACTAGTTGTATTTGTCATTTTCATAACTGCAATTGTATGGCTCCAAATGAAGTGAAATTTTTGTGACATGCTACTCCTATGATGTTTGATGTGTGGTAAAAATTTCATGAATTTTGGTGGTAGTATGAGTGAGTTATTGATTCATCTTGCTCTCACATGAATTCTTGTAATAGTAATTTGTCTTTTTCATAGAGGTTGATATACATGTCCAAATGGCTTGAAATTTGTACAGTAGACTACTAGGAGCATATGTAGGCCACTGTAATTTTGGTAGAATTTATTGTGCACCTTGGGTAGGTGTTCATAATTCCACCTAATTATATAAAGTAAATTAAGAAATGTATTAAAATAATTTATTTAGCAATGGACATTATGTTTTCTGGTGTTCATTAGTCATGTGTGAAATGTTGGTAAAGTTGGTTTTGCACAATTATATGTTTGCAACATATGTTAATAATTATTTCTTGCAATTATTAGTTTCTAGACAGTTCTGGGGGCAATGTAGATTACCCCATGATAATGATGTTTTCTGAGCACCTTGTCTATATCAAAGTTGTATATAATTCATGTATCTAGCTTGTGTTAAAATTTGGTGGCATTTGCCTAAGTAGTTTTTGAGTTATAGATGTTTAAAGTCAGGTCTCAGATTTGGTTGCTCTCTGTTTGGAGCAGACCAGGTTCTGTAGTTTCATCTTTTTGACCCATTAAACTTGGAAATCAGGCTTAGGTGATATTAAATGAATTGTATATAATTTCATAAGCTTTCCGTAATGTCTTCTTGCAAGTTATTTGGATTTATAGAACTCCAGATATGATTGATTTACTCAGCTACTATATGTATGTCCAGAATTGTTGAAAATATATGGATGCTTGGTTACTTTGCTTGCTTGTTGCTAAGTGTGATTCATGTCCTTGGTGATGAAGTTAGTACACCTGAGGCTTTGTAAATCTTGAGTTATGTTTGGTATTGCTTCCCTTGCTATCTTAGCATAATAGGTGGTGTGATGTTTATTTGAGCGATGTGAAGTGCTTATGTGTATTTAGCGTAACCTTGTACTTGCCTTGATTAGTGTGTGATGCATCATCTATTGCATTCCCATATATTCATACACTTGCATCTTGCATCTCATTTAGATACGCTAGATGCACCACGTGAAGGACGTGATGTGGAGCTAACCAGAAGATGGTGTTGGTGGACCTATCTCGGAGATGGAAAGATCGGACAAGTGCTAGAATGAGGGAATGATCGCCAAGCGAGTTTCATCTGACAAACTCTGACTTGAGTCGGATCCCAGGCAAGCCCCGGAGCATTATAAGCCTCCTACCTTCAAAGTAATTAATTCTATATATGTTATAAGTATTGTTGCATTAAGTGGTAGGAGTTGGTTGAAAACCTTGCTGTATTATATCATTCCTTATCCAGATATATGAATCCTTGAATCCTACCTAGACTAGGATCGAGTAGATGCTTAGCCCTGCTTTAAGTGGTAGAAGTCAGGTGATTTCCTATCACCTGCGAGATGTAGGGATATTCATATATGGCACGGTTGGCTATATTTGCTATCGTGGAATGGAACCATGTTTTAATAAAATAAAATGAGACCAGGCGGGATGACGATAGTGAAGCAACAAGGCATGGAGGTCTTGGGTGTGGATCTATCCCCGTCTGAGTCGTTTAAGGATCGATTCGTTGTACGTCCTTGAGTCATGTTGAACGCAGTCGAACACTTAGTTGGCCGGATAAGTCGTTCCGACCGCGAAACCGAGTAATACAGTTCAGGCCGGGAATCGAATGGTAGGTTGCATCTTGGAGGAGAGTAAGGATGTGTTTGGGGACATTAGGTGAGACCAAGGGGGGTTAGAGTCCCTAACACCTGGCAGAGTGTTGCCCTTGGGGATGCGACATTAGTCGGACCCGCGGCTCCTGAACTGTACCAAAGGTGACCTGAGCAGCCCTCGTCAGGCGTGACTCGGTGAGTGTTTGAAATACCCCTCCAGCTGGATAGGAATTCGATTCGAATTGCCGTCGCTCCCGGTTAGTGAGCACTTGACTTGAGCAGCGGCAACGTAGATTCAATTAAATTGAACGGATGGTTAATTGGATGACAATGTATATGTTGCCTCAATTTATACCTGCTATGGTTAATATTGTTTGCTCCTAATAAAGTGAGTGCTCTAGTACAGGTTCTAATATAGATGACAGGGTAATGATAATTTACTTGATGCTTAAGCATTAATGATTACTTATCCATATTAAGCTTTTATGCAAAATGTTGTCAAGCTAGCCCCACTTTATATCAGCCTTGCATGATCCTTGGTGTCACTTTTTTTCTGGTTTCTGACGGGTAAGTCTAGCTGAGTACTTTCTTGTACTCAGGGTTTTATCCCCACTTGTTGCAGGTTGTGATGTATCATGGCGACTGCAAGAGTTGGTTGGCTCCTACGGTAGTGGCGGAGTGTGATCACGGGCATGATCCTTCTGAGTTATCTTCTCTCTAATGCTTTTGTTGGAAGTCGACCTTGGTACTGGCATGTATTTGAAATAAGGGTGTTGTTAGTTTCAAATTAATTTGCTTCTGCTACTTTTGAACTTAAGTTGTAATAACTACGTTGAACTCCGATGTATATTGAACTACTTGTGAAATGGATGTAACATGCGACTGGGTATGTTGAATCACTACGATCTTGGCTTGTATGTTGGTTGGTTTGAAATCCCTCGTGATTTCATTGGACTACCGGAGTTATATGGGCTCAAGTGCAAGAATTTGATCACTTCAGTGATTGTTTTTGTACTTGTGCTCTTATAATTTGGATGGTTCTGTGACACGTCTCGCCGAAGTCGGAGGAGATCGTGGTGCCGGATTCTTTGCTGCCAGGCGCTTTTATTTGTGGCACCTATCAAGTCGTTCATCTTAACCGCGAAGCATGGGATCGTGTGCACACTGGGCGCTATCCATGCTCTCACTATGGTCTCAAGCACGCAGACTACTTGTTCTTCGCTATTGTTCATGGCTTCGATTATATGGAGTGCGAGTTTTTCATTCTAGATGTCAAGAATGTCGTGTTCGGAGTCAGCATGGAGCAAATCATGCTGCCTGCAGACGTGCTCAAGAAGGTTGAAGAGGAGGCTAAGGAGAGGCGCAAGCGTAAGCTCGCTGCCAAGAAGGCTATGGAGGACGCCAAAGCCGCACAGCGGTAAGATCATTAAAATTGAGTTCATTACAGCAACAGTTCATTAAGATCATTACAGCAAGAGTAACCATCAATCTACTTCTTTCATGCAGCCAGACTATCCTCGGCTTCAACTAGGAAAGATGGATCACAAGGAATACAAGATGGCAGCAGACCTTGTCTTTCCAATGCTCCTTTTTCATGTGAGGTATCTTGAAGTTGTTGCAACCTTTCTTTTTCATAGCTTCCATCAAAACACCTTGTAGTGTTAGAAACATTCGGTTTGCAAGGTGTGGTGAGTACTCCATGAATGCCTACAATTGTATTGCAAGTTTAATTCGGTTAGCAAATTGTTGTGGGATAAATTGTAATGCAAGTTTAATTCGGTTGTGAACAATTGTTGAGCAAATTACCTCTTGCACGGCTGGAATGAGAGCCTCCATTGTCTTTGCATTCTTTTGATATTGAATTGCTTGTATAGCTCGAAAAAAACCCAAGTCAAGAATGTTGAAATCTAGAGAGTTTGGTGGTTGACATATTAAGCGAATATCAAATCCTCCTAGCTTAGCTGCCTCACAAAATTCTGGGTCATCCAATTTCAAGTGGGAAGGTCCATTGTCTTGTTGAATGAATATTGGTCTACCCACATCTTCTCTTGGCCACTTAGCTCTAATGGCGGGCAACACTTGGTTGATCATAAAACCTCTAATCACTTCTCTAGTGATCGAAGTTATGGGCTTCATAACCAAGTCTCCACGGACACGACCGGTCCTCTCATTACCTCTTTGAGCCGGTTCATATTGAACAAGTGAAAAACAACCAATCCTACCATCAAAAATACAATTCTCATCCCTAAACCTTGGCCGAGCACAAACACACAAGAACATGAGCCTAGGGATGTAGTTCTTATTCTTACAAGTCCGATGGGGATCATCTTCTTCGGGTAGCAAATAATATGTTTAAGATGTTTGATGTAGGTAGAACCATTTCTCATCAATGAACACAAAGTCATACAACTCCTTAAACCTTGGATCATCAAGCAACTCTCTATTAACCATGTCAACACACCATTGTAACCTAGACTTCTTGTTAGCTTCTGTGAGATATGGTTTGATGCTACTAGAGTGGCGCCTAATCAATCCTTTTTTCAAATAATTTTGAACCCTCCATTTGCTCATGTTTAGTTTGGCACACACATCCTCTATAGTTATTCTTTCCTTAAGATGAATGTTTCACAATGCTTCCAAATCAAAAGGTATTGCTTTACGTCCAACTCTACCCTTCTTTAGACTAGAAACCACAACCGGTATATTGCTACAAAGTTGTGTTTTACCTCGGTTCCAAACACGTTGAGCTGTCCGTCTATGGATGTCAAATTGAGCAGCAACAAACGCGGTGTCTTCCTTGTGTAGTGTACCATTGTTGCTTCTAGCCAACAAAGCTTGGTAAACTTGTTTTCGGACCTCTTCACTCATTTCTTTCCTTCAGCTGTGTGGTTGAACTTGTTCTTCCACGGTTGGATTGTCCACAGCTTGTTCTGTTAAAAGAAAACAACCATTCACGGCATGTTCTATTTATAGAGAAAAAACACAAGGACATGTCATGTTTGCCTACATTCACGGCATGCATGGTCCAGTACTTATTCACACGGCATGCATGGTCCAATATTTATTCACGGCATGTTGTATTTTTAAGATAAAAAGAAACACATTCACGGCATGCATGGTCCAGTACTTATTCACACAGCATGCATGGTCCAATATTTATTCACGGCATGTTGTATTTTTAAGATAAAAAGAAACACATTCATGAACTGCTTGCACGTTGCGGTAATGCATTCATGGCATATTGTAATTATAGGAAGAAAAACAAACATTGTGACGAAAAGAAGTTACCAGCTTGATTTTGTATGTAGTCGAAATCAACAGCACCGAACTCATCTACTGGTAAGTTCAAATCAAGTACTGTAAAAAAATGAAACAAATGATGAGAACCAAAAATAATCTGAACAACGGAAGGATACAACTAAGTGATGCATTACCTCCGTGGTGATCGTCTAGTTGCTCGCCCAGATCAAGCACGGCGTCGGCATCGACGGGCTCGTTGAGATCAAACACGTTGCCTTCATCATCTTGGGATGCCAGCAAGTTGAGATCGAACCTAGGAATATAATCCGACATTTGTAGCTGAACTAGCTAGCAGCATAAACAGGAACACAAGGAGACGAACAGAATGCTCGTTTGGAGAGAAGAAGACTATTTATAGAGTGGCAAAGGCTAGCAGCACCAGGCGCTTGATCGATGAAAATTGAAATAAAAAAAGCAGCAGCAGTCGGCGCGCAAGGCAGCAGCAGCGAAAACATGGAAAAATTCGACCAAAACCGGCAGCAGTCATGCGCGCAAGCATCAGCAGCGAAAACACTGCTAAAAATGCCGCGGGTGGCTAAAACGCGCGCGCGAACCCAGCCCTCCATGCGACCAGCACAGTGCCATGCAAAATGAGCCAACAAAAATAGTCCCTGGTTCGAGGAGTCGAACCAACGATCTCCTGCATCGGGACGCGGAGGCATAGCCGCTCGGGCTACTCATCACTTCTGTACAGGAGGCAACCGCACCGCTATTTAATAGGGGCAGATATGGAAAAATACCCCCTATTTAATCACTCTTTGGCACTCCTTGGTATGCGCAATCATATCCTAAATGACTTCTAATACCAGTATGGAGGGAGTATGTGATGTTCTCATAGTATACATGTGATGCTCTATGTTTTTTATGTTCACATGATATAAATGTTAATTCTATGGTGTTTATATAGTATACATGTGATGTTCTGTAATGTATTTTATTATGTTCTATGACGTATTTTGTGACGTTCATATTATATATATGTGATGTTTTGTGTTTTATTTTGTGATGTTCACATAGTATATATGTGATGTTCTAGATATATTTTTTCTGATGTTCATGATATTCTTGTATTTTTTTATGATATTCATATAGCACACATGTGATGTTGTATGATATATTTTTTAGATCACTTTACCACAACCCACATTTAGCATTGCGCGATGGGTCGTTATAAGCTATTTCAGCGACTTACGGTCGGTCATTATAAATCTATAGCAACACTTATATCAGCCATTGATACTGGCGACGTTGTAAACTTTTAACGTCCGACCTACTTTTAACGACTTATCATCTAACGTTATGTAAAAGATATAACGACAAACTTTCTGACGCATTTTATATACTTATAACGACACACTATCTGATGATATATATTTATAGCGACCAACTGTCCAACACTATGCATACAAAAAATTATAGCGCACAATTGCAGTCAATTTGTGGCGACGCCCTGTGGGTCGTTAAAAATATGATATAACAACCGCCCAACGTTAAAGTCAAATAGAATTAACGACCGATAGTTTGTAATTAAAACGAGATATAACGACCGACATTCCGTTAGAAATCTTTAATGTCTAACCTTCTGACGTGAAATCGACATTTTTAACGATCCCCAAGTGACGTTAATTTTAGATTGTGGTGTAGTGGATGTGCATATAATTTTAAAGTTCTATGATTATTTTTTAGTATTCATATAGTATTTATGATGGTATGTGATATATTTTTCTAATTTTTATATGGTTTAATAATTCAAATATTTTGTATCTATCACAAACATTAATGTGTTGTAGTGGTAGGGGAATGACAACATAAACTATGGGGTCTCGGGTTCAAACCCCTACAATCTCACTATTTTTACTATTTTCTAAATGTTATTTTCTTTCCCTGGAGAAAGAAGCAGGTGGATGTAGTCTTTCGTCTCTATGCCCATGCACTCCCTACAACCACCGTATATGGTTGCAGTCCACACATGTAGTTCGGGTTCGGTCACGGTACGGAGAGTAGGGACCACATACACTCGCATGTGTTTTAACTATGGTCTGAATCAAATATTTTGTACAATCTCACTATTTTTACTATTTTCTAAATGTTATTTTCTTTCCCTGGAGAAAGAAGCAGGTGGATGTAGTCTTTCGTCTCTATGCCCATGCACTCCCTACAACCACCGTATATGGTTGCAGTCCACACATGTAGTTCGGGTTCGGTCACGGTACGGAGAGTAGGGACCACATACACTCGCATGTGTTTTAACTATGGTCTGAATCAAATATTTTGTACAATCTCACTATTTTTACTATTTTCTAAATGTTATTTTCTTTCCCTGGAGAAAGAAGCAGGTGGATGTAGTCTTTCGTCTCTATGCCCATGCACTCCCTACAACCACCGTATATGGTTGCAGTCCACACATGTAGTTCGGGTTCGGTCACGGTACGGAGAGTAGGGACCACATACACTCGCATGTGTTTTAACTATGGTCTGAATCAAATATTTTGATGGCAACAAAAAATTGATCCTCCAAGAAAGAAAGAAGCAAGCAGCCGAGTAAACAGAGGAATCAATGAATTCATAAAAGACATTGATGTGCTTTCTCAAGTGAACCACAGAAATATTCTGCGTCTCAAAGGATACACTACAACACAGAAGGACATAACTGACGGTTCAAAACCCCCCTTCACTGGCGGATTTTGAACCGCCATAACCAACTCGGCAGTGATGAGCTGATCACATCACTGCCGGTTATGCCAAACCGGCAGTGATAGCTCATATATCACTGCCGGTTCGTGTTACAAACCGGCAGTGATACTTGAGCCATCACTGCCGGTTGTTTTAACCAACCGGTTGTGTAGATTATATTATTACTGCTGGTTTTCTTTGAACCGGTAGTGATATACTTTTCACAATTTGCATTTTAATAATTGTTTTATTTTCATTTCGAGGGGAGGTGGTGGGGTGGGAGGTCGGGGAGGTGGAGGTGGTTGCTATCGATCAATTTGATATCGATGTGAAGGTGGTTGTTGATCAGCGACAATACAAACCCATCAACATTTATATTATAAAAGTTTCAAAAAAAACTTTAAGTATCGAATTAAGAGTCGCATTACAATAGCCTATCAATGTGGTCTCTTCCATACTGCGCCTTGTACTTCTTAGTCCTCGCAATGGAGAATGATCCTTTCTTGGTCAGTATCTCGTCCATCACAAACCTTGCTATCTCCTCTTGAATTCCTCTCATCTCAAAATCTAGCAACTGGTTGTGATTGTTTGCTTTGTGCTGTAATTGAAGCAAGATGATATTGAGATGCACAAACGTAAGACAAAACAATAGAAATGGGATGCCTACGTACCATGTCATCTCCCTTATTTGTTTTTGCGCCAAAGTATTTTAGCATTGCCCACATCACATAGAACCCGCATTCGTTGTTCCCCATCGGTTGATCTAGGGTCTTGAGATCCTCCATATACTTTACACTGAATGGGGCACTCCATTGCTTTTGCATCTTGCTATTGAGATTTTTCCAATTAGGTAATGCCTTCATTCTATGTTACATTGTAAATGAAGTGTGAAGACCGAGGACATTACAATATCCTATGTGATTAGAAAGTGTTGTGATATTGGGTTCACTTACTTATTCAGCACTTTGACTAGGGGGTCGATAAGAGAAAGTGGCTTTTTCTTTGAGTCCCACACCTCAATATGTGAATCTTGAAGATAGATATCTACGAGGATGAAATGGTTGCTGCAATCACAAAGTCCATGTTATTGAATGACATATCAAGAAAAGAAACACTAAAATAAGGGTCGAGAACACATACTCGCAGTTGTAGGGTAGGAGTACGTTTGTTTTGTTGTTTCTGAACATCCTTTCAAACTCAATCTTCAAACTTGTTGGTACATAGTCATCTTCACCAGGGGCGGTGCATGTTGTCTCATTTACAAATATGGGATCCAAAAAGTCTATATTGCTCAATTGCTTCTTTAGGCACCATTTTGCCATACACCTGCATAATAAACATATGATATATTCAAATGCAAATCACGTAGTTTATTATAACGTTGTGAGGGTAGGGTACTTACATAGACCATATCATCAAAATCTGCGTATCGAGCGAGCGCCATTGGAAGAGCTGAAAGAGGTGTTCATAATAAATAATATGTACCGTTTCTTCAGGATGATTAAAAACCAGTCCGGGAGGGATGCAAACTTCAAAACCGACACAGTCTCCGTTGGCAGTATCCAGGGAGTAATAATCATGCAACTGTCGCATGTATGTTGGCAAATCTCTATACTCTTGTTCGGTGGCGACCAAAGGATTGCCTCTTGAATACTTGTATGCGACCGTGGCTTTTTCAAAATCTCTCGTTCCGTAATACAACTCCGTGGCCCTCTCCATGGATATGCCCATGTTGTTGGCCAAGTTCTATATCTCTAGCAATTCTTTGGTGTGTATTTCTCTAGCTCTGATTTGATTACTCTCTTTATTGTGTTGCCTTTCAAATTCGGTCTGTTGTCTCCACTTAGGTAGACTGGCTATTCGATTAAAGAAGGCAACGGAGGCTTTCTTGCTTGGAGGCTCCACAGTCGGGTCCTTCATCTTACTCGTAATGCTAGCATCCACCTTCTTTTTACTTGTCTGGGGAGCATTACCAACCGAAACTGATGACCTCTTGTGTTGCGAGGTCGAACCTGATCGCACTTTGGATTTTCGCGGAGGAGGAGGAGGTGTCTTCTCCTTTGGCTGTGGAGGAGGTGGAGGAGGTAGAGGAGGTGTTTTCTCCTTTGGCGGTGGAGGAGGTGTCTTCTCTTTCGAGGCAGGAGAGGGAGAATGAGGATCTTGCAGAGGAGAGAAACCTCTTGGCGGCGGCGATGCCGATGATTCACTGTCATCCTCATCATCCGAAGATGGCTGCTCATCCAGCTTGATGAAGCTTTTGCACCAAGCCACATGAGTGCCCAAGTTGTGAACAAGACGCGGCCTATCTTCCTCCACTGGGAAATCAATGTGTATCTTATTGTACTTCTTATCCAAGATCTTATCAATGCTGACCCTGGCATACCCGGGTGGCATTGGCTTGCCATGAATGATGCCGCCTCCTCTTGGAAATGCTTGTTCGACCACCACCTTGTCTTTTGTCCACTGCTGACGGATGTATAACCTGACATTAATAGGTCCAGTGATGTTGTCCACCGGATGAGGAGCATTGACCTCTTCTTCGTCAAGCATAGGGGTTGAGCCGCAGCTACTGCGACCCTTGGGCACTGGGCTATTCAAAGTCAGGATGGGCTGCGGTTGTGTCGAACACATGGATTGCATAGCTGACATAACTCGTGCATCAACTTAAGCAGCTATCCGTGCTTCCATGCTATCTTCGATTTCCTTTCGAAACCTTTGGAGCTCTTCTTCTCTTTCCGTTCTAGTCCTCGCCCGGCTCCTATAGGATGAAGATTCACCTTCGAATGCTTTCACCCAAGGAACATTCCCGGCTCCTCTAGTGCGACCGGGGTGCTCCTTGTTTCCAAGTGCTTGTGTGAGCACGTCATTTTCTCTATCGGACTTACGGTTGCCTCTATTCACTTCCTCAGTTAAGGTTGAAATCCTCTAGAGGAGATTGCTGACGGGTTCACTACTGGCATTAAGGCTCCCGTCACTATTGTATTGTGCCCCCTTGCGAGTAGGTAGTTTACTGATCTGGGCTGCCAATCGCTTGTCTGAGGCCTAACGCCGCGCTGCTCTAGTTTCTGGACTTCCATTTCTCATTCCAGAATCTTCCTTACATAGTCACGCGATCCTAGGCGATGAGGATCCTTTGCCTTAAGCGAGTTTACTGTATTTCTTTCGCTTGATGCCTTGGCCTCTTCGGATAGCTTGTAAGCGTTGAACTCCTCCCAGAAGTCTCTCTGCTTGTTGTATTGACCTCCCTCAAAATTCGGTTCTTTGTCCTCCTTGATTAACTTGTACAAGGTTCCCTTGAAAGTCTTGAACGAGCGACCCATGATTTCCTTGGCCTTCTTCTTGACTGTTGCCTCGTCATAGTCATTAGGAAAAGTGAAATACCCTTTCAACTTGTTCCAAACTAGCTCCTTCTTACTTTCTGGAACCCTCCATGGGTCATCCTCACGACCAGTCCATTTCCTGTATTTGATCGGGATAAAGTCTCTTACAAGTGCCCCGATGACACTCTTGTATGGGCCTAATGCTTTAAGAGGCTCCACGGGCTCCCCTACTTGGTCGAACTCAGAGATGTGCCAATGTTTACTTGTTTGAGGAAGCTTTGTTGCATCACGCTTAGTCCTGCTGGTACCTTCACCACTTGGCTCTTTGTGGCGGAACCTGCTTCAAAATTCATAAATAAGTCCCCATCAAACTTATCTAGCGTGATTTCTTACTATTGCGTTATTAGGTATGACCTAAGTTATTACCTCGTCTCCTTGGTCTAGCTGCAGATAATGGCTAGGGCTCCAATCGTCCTGATTGTTACCACCACCATTAGTTGGATCCTGCGGCGCTCCTGTCGCAGTGCTCTCTGCTTGTGGGGTATCAGTAGTTCGGCGACGGGTGGTGAATTGGCGATGACGAGTCATGTTTCTGGACATGCATTTCGACAGGCAATTAAAAAAATAGAAAGAGTCTAGAAAATAAGGGTATCCTTAGAATTGAACAAAACGACATCGTTTTGGTTGGTGCTACTTGTATCACTTGCCATCATAATGGCAAATGTCCATCATCCTTCCCAGGCAAAACATGTATCACTTACACTCACATGATCCTTCTTGCTACTTGTATGTTCAAACAGTAATTATTATTAAAATTGAATTCTGCAACAAACTAAGCTAAGAACTCAAGTTCAGTAATAAAATAAGATCTGAATATATTCATCATTTTCTCTTGGTAAATACACACATTTCAATTATCAATTAGAACTGAACTTACATTCAGAACAAGAACTCCTTGATAGAAAATAAAAGTGAAGCACAGTGCATATGAAATACAGAGGAAAGCTATCAAAGTGCATTGGACATGCTCTACAGCTAGATTCTGATATAGATTCATCAATCGATGGGGAGGGCTGTTGGTTTTCATCACAAGCTATACAACAAAAACAGAAAAAACACATTTCCATCACATCCAGCAAGCATCAGGGGAGAAACAACATCTGGTCATGGACACAACACCTTATGGGCATTCTATCGAACACCTTATGAGCACTCACCGAGTAAGGGGTGGCGCGCTCAAAGCGACGTGGAGGAGCTCCTGGCGGCGTCGGCGTAGCTGTAGGGGACGGCGGCGTTGAGGAAGCGGTAGGGGACGGCGTCGTGAAGGGCGGCGTCGGGCTGCGGCGTCGTGCAGTGCGCGTCAGGCGGCGGCGGCGTAAGTGCACTGGCCTTGGAGCGCGCAAGTGTCGTGCACTGGCCTTGGAGCACGCTAGCGCCTTATATAACCCACGCATCACTGCCGGGTGGTTATTAGAACCGGCAGTGATGTCATATCACTGTATCACTGCCGGTTCTAGTAACCACCCGGTAGTGATGTCCCATATCACTGCCGGTTCTAATAACCACCCGGCAGTGATGTCCCATATCACTGCCGGGTGGTTATTAGAACCGGCAGTGATATGGGACATCACTGCCGGTTCTAATAACCACCCGGCAGTGATATGGGACATCACTGCCGGGTGGTTATTAGAACCGGCAGTGATATTGATTATTTTTAAACATTTTGGGTCCCCAATTGATCTCAAATGGAAAATTTGTAAACAATAAAGTTGTGGAACTCATGAATGTCTACAACTTTTATTTTAGTCATTTCTCAATTTGAGAAAGTTTTATTAGGCATGTCTCATAAAGTGCTCTGTCTCACACAAAGTTATGTCACTTTGTTGGAAACATAGCATCCGTTATATCAACAAAGTTTCAAAATAATAGTGGTAGAACTCATCAATCTCTACAACTCCATATGATCTCAAATTCGATGCAAATTACTAAAACAACATTTCATTAAGGATTACATAGTTTATGATATTCTAATTATGATGGCCTCATCGTGATCACTCCGGAGGTAAGCAGGTTCGTCACCCTCTTCAAGGATAGGTAGGGTAATGTCTGCCCCAAAAGGAGCCATTTCTTGATAACCTTTGTACTCTTCTTCGTCCGTCACTCCTTCAACACCGACAATCTTCCTTTTGCCTTGCATGACTACTTGTAGTCTTCCCTTTGTATTGTTATCCCTTGCATAGAAGATTTGCAAAACATCCTTTGCAAGGACGAAGGGGTCATCTCTGTATGCGGTCTTGGATAGATCAACGGTAGTGAACCCATCATTGTCAGTGTTGATTTCATCTAGTCAGACCCACTGGCAACAGAAAAGAGCGACCTTCAACTGTCATCCATAGTCTAGCTCCCATATCTCTTCTATGAAACCATAGTATGTTGCCTCCACCGTGTCGTATTCATCGTGGGCGTCGAAACGAACAACACTATTTTGGTTGGTGCTCTTTCCATCCTGTTTTTTTGTGTAAAATGTAAAACCATTTATATCATAACCTTGGTACATCATCACCGTAGTCGAAGGTCCGGGAGCTAAGAGATCTAGCTGACATCCCGTCACCATTCCTAGCCTGCGGCGTCGAAACCAGTCACCGAATTCCTCCTTATGTTTTTTCTCAAGCCAAGCCTGTGACCTACCGATGTGCTTACTTTGCAGTAACTGCTTGTGCTCATTAATGTATGCCATCACACCGTCGGCCTGCTGGAGAACAGTGAAGTGTGCCTGTCTGAAGGAAACCACTTCGACTATTTTGATAGCTTTCTCACCTATCGTTCCTTTGCCCCCTAGTCTTCCATCGTGATGAGATACTGGAACTCCGACCCGATTGATGTCCATATAATATGTGCAGAACTCAATGGCCTCCTCCGTTGTCCATCCTTCTACCATGCTCCCTTCTGGTCTGAATCTATTCCTAACATACCACCTGAAAACTTTCATCAACCTCTCGAAAGGAAACATCTGGTGTAGGTACATTGGGCCAAGGGCTTTAATTTGGTCCACAAGATGAACAAGTAGATGCACTGATATGTCAAAGTAAGTCGGTGGGAAATGCATCTCAAGCCTACATAGAATCTCGGTTATCTCCTGCTTCAGCTGGTCTAGCTTGGCCCCTTCAATGACCTTTTCAGAGATCGCGTTGAAGAACAAACACAACTTTATGATTGGGGCACGGACCTTGTCAGGGAGGATACCTCGTAGGGCAACTGGGAGTAGCTGAGTCATAATGACATGACAGTCATGGGCCTTCATACAACCATAGTTAAACTTAAGTTCTCTCATGTTAACTAGCCTCTTCGGGTTCGCACAGTAGCCAGTTGGCACTTTGAGATCATTGAAGAAAGAAATAAGCATAGCCTTTTCTTCCTTTTTCAGTGTCCATGATGCCACTGGAAGTTTCAAGTGGCCATCCTCAAGAGTTATTGGGTGCAACTCCTTCCTGAGGCCCAGGTGTTGCATGTCCAAGCGTGTCGTGAGAGAATCCTTTGTTGTTCCCCCAGTGTTCATCAACGTGTTAAGTGTGTTACCGCACACGTTTTTAGTTATGTGCATTGGATCAAGATAGTGACGTACACTCAAAAGTGGCCAATAAGGTAGTTCCCAAAAGATTGATTTTTTCTTCCAGATACTACTGGCTGGCGCTGGTACTGCCCCTTCCCCCTTCCCAAGGACAACATCTGTGAGTTTGCTTACATGTTTAAGTATCTGTTTCCCGTCTCTATACTTTGGAGGTCCACGTTTCTCAGTAGTCCCATTAAAACCTTTTCTATTCCTGCGGTAAGGGTGATCCCTTCGTAGGAACCTACGGTGTCCCATATAGACCATCTTCTTGTTTTCTGGTAGATGTATAGCATCAGTCTCGTCCAAGCACTCGACACACCCAGTGTATCCTTTTGTTTTCTCTCCAGACAAGCAACCTCGACCTGGCAGGTCAGTGATTGTAGCGATAAGTATAGCCTTTATCGTGACATGTTCTTTTTTGTACTCATCCCAAACATCCTTCACACCCGTCTCCCACATCTGTAGTAGTTCATCGATCACTGGTTGTAGAAGCACATCGATATCATTACCAGGTTGTTTTGGCCCTTGGATTAGTAGTGGCATCTGGATGTATGACTGTTTCATACAAAGCCAGGGTGGAAGGTTGTATATACATAGCGTCACTGGCCAAGTGCTATGATTGCTTCTAACCTGGTCAAACGGATTCATCCCATCTGTGCTCAAACCTATCCAAAGATGCCTTACCTCTCCACCGATGTTCTTATAGAACATTGTATCTTTCTTACGCTCTTCGTCGTGCCAACGCAACAGTTTGGCTGACTTTGCATTTGCAAACAACCTATGCACTCATGGAGCTATAGGAAAATACCATACGACCTTTATGGGCCCTCCTCTGGTCTTGCTTCCCTGATTTGACGGCCCTTGCTTGTATCGGGGAGCTTTACACTTGGGACACGCATCCAAGTCTTTGTATTTTTCTCCACGGTACAATATGCAATCGTTGGAACACGCGTGTATTTTCTCAACCTCAAGGCCGAGTGGGCAAATCATTTGCTTGGCCAGGTAAGTCTTTTCTGGTAACTCGCTACCCTTCGGGAGCAGTTTATGTAGTATACCTAACAAGCTATCGAAGCCTTTATCACTCAATCCATTCATTGATTTGAACTCTAATAGCATGATGTTGGCTTCCAGTTTGCTTATTGGGCAGGTCGGATACAATGGTGTTTTTGCATCCTTTCTTATGATCTCTAGTTTTTTCAACTGTGTAGCACTAAGGAATCCGCCATGCACATCATGTAGAAACTGTGAAATGCCATCATTTTCCTCTGTGTCGTCAACTAATGTATTCCTAAACACATTATCGTTGGTAGGCACAGGTACTGTGTAGCATTGGTAATCATCAATAGGCAGAAATGCGTTTAGGGATACGCTAGGCATGGGCACATCATCATTGTTTTCTTGTGCAACATTTTGACCAACTTCCCCATGCAAAGTCCAAATCGTGTAGTCTCTCATGAACCCCCTGGTAATCAAGTACAATCGTATATGCTCCACGTCGCCCCATTTTCTCGTATTCTTGCAATCTTTGCATGGACAGAATACAGGCTGTGAGTCCCCAGCATTGGCTCTAGCGAGCTTGATGAAATCGTCGATGCCCGTCAAGTACCATTGGTCTGTACATGACAGATCGTACATCCACCCTCGATCCATGCACAGGTAAAATGGGCCGGGCAGAGGAAACATAGGAAAGTTTTAATAAGAAACAATTATTGCACAATATTGAAGAACAATTATTCTACTCCATGCAACATAAAAATGGAGACACTAATTTAAAAAAAGAATAAATTTGGAGACATGATCATGAATAACAATGTAGCTCCAAACAATGCCCATATAAATTAAAAATCGCAGCCCCATAAAAAATAATTATTTCACAATATTGTAGAACAATTATTCTACTCCATGCCACATAAAAATAGAGACATTAATTTAAAAAAATACTAAAATTGGAGACATGATCATGAACAACAATGTAGCTCCAAACCAGTGGCGGATGTAGGATGAGAATCAAGGGGGGGCTAAAAACAATGGAGATGTTGATTTGCATGAAGATTTAACGGTGATTTGAGATTTTTGCTACAGTGTTTCTAGTAGTAAATCAAGTCATTAGGGGGGCTAGAGCCCACCCAGCCCCCCTTAAGATCCGCCACTGCTCCAAACAATGCATTGTTTGGTGACACATGGGTTAATTTGCTCATCAACATTTAAAAGAATCTACTCTACTCCTAAGAACCAATTATAACATCACATACTAACAATGCATTATAGCCATCAATTAGAAAAGTGCTCTGTAGAAGAATGGAGAAATAAGAATGAGAATCAAGCATTATAGCCATCAAAACAAAGCTAATTAAGCAACAAAATCGAAGGAATGGAGGCTTGTTACTAACCTTAAAGCAAAAAGATCAAGCCATTCTTCTAAATCCAAGTGGTAGCTTCACGGATTTGGGCGACCGCAACATTGGAGGGAGTGGCCCAAACGTGCACCTCTGTTCTCGGGATAAAAGAGTGGAGGAAGAAGATGACGGCTACAACCTTTTTGTGCTGTCAGGCTCATCACTGTCGGTTCTATCCTAGAACCGACAGTGATAGAATCAAATCACTGTCGGTTCTTGGCTTGAACCGGCAGTGATAAGTGGAGTTGTCATCACTGCCGGCGGGAGGCACAAACCGGCAGTGATAGTTGTCATCACTGCCGGTTCTCGCACCCCCAATTATTTTCTGGTTGTCAGAGCCTAGAACCGGCAGTGAAGGGTCATCACTGCCGGTTGTCCTAATTTCGGCAGTGATGTGGCCGGCACTGATGACTGAATCTGTATTAGTGATACTGCCTTCAGACACAAGTTCCATTCCTACTGTACAAATTTATACAATCTTGTGAATTAAATATTTCAGCATCAAAACGACTTCAAATACAAAAGTTGTGAATTACAAAGTTGCATAATTTTTTTAGATCTAGAACTTTTATTTTTGTTGTTTCTCTATCCAAGATCATTCCCTACTACAACACACACTACTAAAAAAACTTAACCACGACCTTTTCAAAACCCCCTCGGAGGCGGGCATCTAAGGGGGTCATTTTTTATTAACCAAGGCAGTTAAAAATAACCGCCTCCTAAAATCCATTAACCGAGGCGTAATATAACCGTCTCGGTTGATGCCTATTAATCGAGGCGGGCATTATAACGCAACCGCCTCGGTAAATCATTAACCGAGGCAGTTATTTTATAAGGTCTGCCTCCTAAAATCTAGCCCAACCCACTATTTCGAAGCCCAATACTAGTGTCGACTATATAAACACAATGAAACCCTAACCTACTCCTAGCCCACTCTCTCGCCGCTCTCTTTCTCCCAGGCGCCGCAGACGCAAGGCCGAGCGGCTCCCTCCTCCGGTCCCTCTCTCTCCACCACCTTCCTCTTTCTCAACCACCTTCCTCTCTCTCTCTCCGGTGGAGCGCATCAGCGGCGGGGTCCTCGCCCGCGCGCGGCGAGATGCGGCGGTGGGGCCCTCGCCCGCCCGCGGTGGCGGCGAGATGCCGCGGCGACGGTGGCCAGATGCAGTGCGGCGGATGCGGTGGCCGGCGCCTCTCCCCCCTCTTTGAGCGCGTGGCGGATGCGGTGGCCGGCGTGGCGCGGGCGGCGCGGCCCTCCACTCTCTCTCCCTCTCCACTCCGGTGTGGCGCGGGGGGCATGGCCCGGCAGCGTGGCGGCGCTGCGCGGGGGGTTGGTCCCCTGTTCCTGCAGATCCAGGGTGGCGTGGCGGCAGATCCATGGCCGAGGAGGCGCTCCACCTCCAACAGCAAGCAGCGGCGGGCGGGAAGGCGCTCCACCTCCAACAGCAAGCAGTGGCGAGCGGCCTCTCCCTCACCCGGAGCATCTCCACCACCGCCCCGGCTGGATCTAGTTTAGGGTAGCCAGATCCATGGCGGGGCCGCCCTCTGGTGGTGGATCCAGTGCCAGCGAGGCCAGATCCGGTAGCGGGGATGCGGATCTGGTGGGCGGGGAGGAGGGTCCAGTGGGCGGGGAGGCGCTCCACCTCCGGCGAGCAACGGCGGCGGCGGCCCGTGGATGGGCTCGGCGGGACAATGGATGGGCTCGGTGGGCCTATCCACGGGTTTTCCTTTTGTTGTTTTTTTATTTTATTAACCGAGGCAGGCACCAAACCGCCTCGGAAAATAGCCTATTTACCGTGACCTTTTGTCCGAGACGGTTTGGATGCCCGCCTCGGAAAATCACTTCTTCCCGCCTCGGAAAAGATTATTGTAGTAGTGACACTCACTTATGACTATAGAGCAGATCGATTCCTTGGTATGAACCCTATAAAATCTTGTTATACATATTTTAGCATCAAAACAACTTCAAATGAAAAAGTTTCAACTACAAAGTTGTAGATCTCGACGAGTAATACAACTTTGGTATAAAGTTCGTCTTCATTGGACATCATACGAGAAAGTTATAAAGTTTTTGCAGTCTATCACTGTCAGGTCATGTCCCAATCTATCACTGCCAATTCAAGCAAAAATTGTTAGTGATAGGAATCGGCAGTGATGGCCCCAATATTACTACCGCTTCAAACCACGAACCGGCAGTGATGAGCCAATAGACACTATCACTGCCGGTTCGTATGGGCTGGTAGTGAAGGTCAGTTTTGTAGTAGTGTTGTAAGATTGTATTGCCTGTTGAACACTTGAATTTGGAGGAGCTAAGCTTTACTCTTCTTTATTACTAGTGTTTTATGATGAGGTGTGAGTTTTTACCTAGCAAAGTTTTAATGAGGCAACCAGAACAATATAAATCAGCTCAATACTATTTGGCCCCCATGTCTTGTGTGGGCATGTGACAGCCTGTGAATTTTGAATTTGCGATGTAAACTTGAAGTCTTGAAGATCAGGGAGGTGTAGCTTCACTAGCAGGCTATAGGCTGGCCCAGCCTGCTGTGTCTGTTGTACCTTTAGGATGGCTCGGTACAAAAAAATAGACCAGAGTGTCATGCGTGGGCCGAGCATCAAATATGTGGGCGGACATGGCATGGCCATAATGCCTGGACCAGTGAAACTGGCCGTGCTTTTTCGGGCTGGTGGCGCTCTATTTTGCATGTGCATGTGTGTGCTTTTCGTTGACAAAGCTGAAAGCTCTGCTTTGCGGATGAGTATCGTGGACTTGCCCCTTCAACACCCGGCAAATGGTGAGTCGAAGTGAAGTGTATTTACACGCCCATGAATTGCTGGACAAGAATCTACCAACAAAGGACATAGAAGACTACGCCTAGCTACGTGCATAGCCACTGTTCCCACACACTGCGGGATAGGAGCAATACCCAATAATAATGGCATTCATGGTCAAGCTCACAGCCAATATAATGCACAAGCTTGGGTGCGTCGTTCACGTACGTACGTTGCTGTCGTCCCAAGCCGAAGACCCCGTTTTTCGCCGTGTCCTCTCTTTGCCTCGGAAGTCGTGTTGCCCGAAGACTCTACACCCCACTTGCGGCGCTTCACACGGCGGGGGTCGCCGCCGTTCATCGCGCGCGCACAGCCATGTATGTGTCACAGCCTCGCTATAAATACGCGCGCGACCTCTCTCGCATGCATGCAACAACTACTACACACCGCTTCTCTTTCTCAACTGGGGTATACTGTGTGCGTTGCCTAGCGAGTGTAGAACACACGTAGTAGCTCTCGTAAACGCAAAATGCGGTCGTCGTCGTCGCTTGTTGTCTCCCTCCTCGTCCTGCTTCTCCTCTTCGCCGCCGGTGCGCCATCGCTGGGTGTTGCCGCCGTCTCGGTTCATCAACGACAGGGGGCGGCCGACGATGGGCACGGCGGCTCGGCGGCGGCGGACAGCGACGCGTTCTACCAGAAGGTGGGCACGTTCGCGGTGTGGGTGTACAGCCTGTGGAACGACATCAAGTCAGTGCCCAAGCTGGAGAGTGTGCTCTCGGCTTCCACGAGGCCGGCGCAGGGCAGCGCAATGGAGTACCTCCTGGTGCTGCGCGTGGCCGGGCTCGGCACGTTCCGGGCGCTCGTGTGGGGTGTTGGGGCGGCGCTCCGGCGAGCTGCCCCGGCGTCGACGCGGTGATCACTCGGATGAGCGCGGTGACTAGAACCCTACGTGAACGCACGTGAACTGGACGCTGGAGGAAGACGCAGAAGGATGGAGCTGCCAACTGCCGCAGCCTTTTCGGACCTTTCATTGATTTACATAGGCTTGAAGCCTGGCCACCCCGCCACACGACCCGCTCCACGATCCACCATTTTCGGATCAGTGAACCGTGGGCATGCGCAGCGCGACGTCGTGGCGGGGGCGATACACTTGGCGGCCGCAGCGTGGACTTAGGCACAGCTCCAGTCCACCTGCAGTTCTACGCCTATTACAAACTACTGGAAAGTGTAAAACAAATGTTCCAACGAGATTACATCAAAGATGAAAGTCTAAACTTATTCAAAAACTAACAATTCACCCCCTTAATCTTGTTGGACTCGAACCACTCCCAGCCTTGATCTGAGCTCGACAAACCTGACCCTTCCCAATGGCTTCGTCAGGATATCTGCCAGCTGATCTTCAGTCCGAACATGCTCCACATTGATCACCCCATTTTCAACACCTTCCCTGATGAAGTGAAAACGTGTGTCAATATGCTTGCTCCTATCATGATGTACAGGGTTCTTGCTCAACTCAATAGCTGACATGTTATCGACAAGTAGACTGAACTTCTGAATCTTCATTCCAGTGAGATCTGTCAGAAGCATACACAGCCACATACCCTGACATGCTCCTGTTGCAGCGGCAACATATTCTGCCTCACACGAAGATAAGGTCACCACCTTCTGTTTCTGTGAGGTCCAGGTCACTAGATTTGAGCCAATGTAGAAAATCACTCCAGATGTACTTCTTCGATGAACTAAGTCACCTGAGTGATCACTGTCTGTAAAACCCAGCAAGGACAAGTCTGAACTGTCATTTTTCTTGTATGTGAGTCCATGATGAATTGTCCTAGCAATGTACCTGACAATTCTCTTCACCATGGCCCAATGCTCCTTGTCTGGTGCCTCCATAAATCTGCTTGCAACACCCACTGCAAAAGCTATGTCAGGTCTTGAGTTCACAAGATATCTTAAGCTACCAATAATGCTCCTGTACTGAGTCACATTCCTTTCAGTTCCTGGTTTTGCCGTCATGGGTCTGACACGCTGTTCCATGGGAGTGTCCACTGGGTTACATCCAGTCATCTGGCACTGCTCAACAATCTTCTTTGCATATGCACCTTGACAAATGGTTATTGTTGAGCCTTCCTGATTTACTTCCAGTCCCAGGTAATAACTGAGTAGACCAAGGTCACTCATACTGAATAACTTTTTCATTTGCTCCTTGAATGCAGTAATGTTCTTACTGTTGGGACCACAAATGATCAAGTCATCAACATATACTCCAACTAACAGCAGAGAGTCATTTTCACCTCTTTTATAAACAGCATGCTCCACCTTACTTCTCACAAAACCCAAACTGATCAGTTCATGGTTGAGCTTGGCATTCCAAGCCCTGGGAGCCTGTTTCAAACCATACAGGGCCTTGTTGAGTTTCAAGACTTTGCTTGCACACTTTTTGTCCACAAACCCAGGAGGTTGCTTGACATAAACCTCTTCAAGGAGTGTTCCATTCAGAAAAGCTGATTTTACATCCATGTGGTGAATCTCCCAATTGCCATGTGCTGCTAAAGCTAACAACACTTTGACTGTTTCCATTCTAGCCACAGGTGCAAACACTTCTTCATAATCCACCCCCTCTTTCTGTGCATAGCCTTTTGCAACAAGCCTTGCTTTGTGTTTGATGATTCTTCCCTCTGGATCTCTTTTAACTTTGAATACCCATTTTAGTCCAATGGCTTTATGATTTTTGGGCAAATCAGTGAGCATCCAGGTCTTGTTTTCTTCTATGGATTGCATTTCGGCTTCCATAGCAGCCTTCCAACACTCCTCCCCAAGAGCTTCTTCCACTGTGGCTGGCTCATCAGCAGCAAGAAGACATAACCCACTATATTCATAGTTCTGAACTTCTTCTGTTGTATCAAACAAGTTTGATAGAGTTCTGAACCTTGGTGTTAGCTCGCCTTCTTCTGCAGGGCTGTGTTCTTCTGGTGGTGTGGCCCACTGAACACCATGACCATGTGAACCATGAGAGTTTGATCCAGCATGTGAATTTGAGTTTTGAGGGCTCCCAAATGCTGGAAATAGCTGGTCAGATGGTGGAGATGCAGGTTCTGATGCCCCAGCCTGAAAGCTGTTTGATTCAGTGCCTGTTGTCGGTTCTGCTACAGTAGTTTCAGTTTCAGTTATAAAGAAATCAGGCTTGTTCTGAATGTCATTGTCTGAGTTCCAGTCCCATTCTCTATTTTCTTCAAATATTACATCTCTACTGAGGTGAACCCTCTTGGCCACTGGATCATACATCTTGTAACCTTTTATGCCTTCTGCATATCCCAAACACACCATCTTGACTGATCTGTCACTTAATTTTTTCACACCAGGGCCATTGTTTTTCACATGCCCAACACACCCAAAAACTCTTAGATGATCAACCCTAGGTTTCTTGCCATGCCATGCTTCATAAGGAGTGACTCCTTCTAGACTCTTGGTAGGAGATCTATTTAGAACATACACTGCTGTGGTGACTGCTTCCCCCCAAAACTGAGATGGTACAGCTCTGCTCTTTAACATGCATCTTGCCATCTCCACCACAGTCTGATTCCTTCTCTCCACTACTCCATTCTGCTGGGGTGTATATGGAGTTGTGGTGTAATGTTTGATCCCAAACTCATTGCAGAAAACAGTGAATTGCTTTGAGTTGAACTCACCACCTTGATCTGTTCTGACAGCTTTTAGCTTGCCTTCCTTCTCATTTTTAGCTCTTGCTTTCACTTTCTTCAGACATGCCAAAGCCTCATCTTTAGATCTGAGCAATTCAATCCACATATACCTACTGTGGTCATCCACTACTAACATGAAATAGGCCTTACCACCTGGTGTTGTAGGAGTGATCTGTCCACACAGATCTGTGTGAAACAGTTCCAAACCTTTCTGAGCCCTATAAGATGATGCCCTTGGAAATGGTGCTCTATGTTGTTTCCCTAAGGTGCATCCCTCACAGACTTGCTCCACATGTTCTACCACTGGTATTCCCCTCACCATGTCCTTTTTTCCCAACTCCCTGAGAGCCTTGAAGTTCAGATGACCAAACCTCGAATGCCACAGCCATGCTGTGTCAGTTACAGTTAGCATCAGGCTTACTGGAGTAGTTGGCTTGATCTGCAGTTTGTACAGTCTGTTGCTGGTTCTTGGAGCGTTTACAATTCTTTTCCTCCCCTGATCAACTCTGTCAAAAATCTGCAACCAACCATCTTCCAGCACCACTTTGCACCCTGATTCTTCCAATTGCCCAAGGCTAATAATATTACTCTGTAACTTTGGAATATAGTAGACATTTGTCAGTACTTTATGCTCTCCATTTTTCCCAGTCATGACCATGGAGCCAATACCTTCTATACTGACTGTGGATCCATCACCAAACCTGACAGATCCATGTACTGTCTGATCAATGTTTGACAGTACAGATATCATGCCTGTCATGTGATTGCTAGCTCCTGTGTCAAGATGCCACACATCATCCTCACATTCAACAGGAACTACCTTCTTCTCCTGGAGATGAACTACTTGAGACTGCCTTGGACTGATATCATTGACTGTTGCTAAGAGCAGTGTGCCCCCTTCAACATCAGCTTTGGCCAGATTTGCCTCCTCCTTCTTCTCCTCTTTTCTTTGTTTCTTTGGGCGTTTACAATCTTCTGCCCAATGACCATAATTGCCACAGTTTCGGCATCTACCCTTTCGACGTGGTGTGCCTTCAGAGGTGAGCTTGACACTTCCCTTTGATGTCTCCTGCCTGGCCACGGCCTTGCCCTTGCCAGAACTGCTCCCTCCACTCCATTCCTTCTTGACTGATGATCCCGATGACTGAGATCGATTCTGATTCTTGTGCCTCTCCAGCCATTCCCCCTCTGTGAGCAATAACTTCCCTGTCTTATCAGCAAGCTGATCAACTTTGTCACCAATTCTATCCTCAGCTGCACGCAACCGTCCCACAAGTTCTTCCACAGACAACTCTCTCATGTCACAGAACATTTCTATTGACACTGCACTTGATTGAACCGGGACGGGAGTACACGAAGAAATTTCTTGACAACACGGGAATCATCAATGTTCTCACCGAGTGATTTCAGAGTGACGACGAGGTTGGTGATGCGCATGCCGAAGTCCTCCACTGCTTCTCCCTCCTTGAACTCGATATTCTCGAATTCGCGGAGGAGTTTCTGGACGCTGATCTCCTTCACGCGATCTGCTCCCACCCTCATGGACTTCACCGTCTCCCACGCCTCCTTCACCGTCTTCTTGGCGCCCAGTGTCCCCCACATTTCGTTGGGAACGGATCTCATCAGAGCACCCATGGCCTGGCGATCGCGAGCGCGCCTCGGATTAGTACCGGGATCAATCACATCCCAAATCTCGAGCGCCTCATAGTTGATCTGCATCAACATTGCCCACTCCATGTAGTTGGAGCGAGTCAACATTGGCCAGATCAGCGAACTCTCCTTGACGTGGCTGCCGCCGGAGTTCTGATTGTCGCTCATCTCCGTCTTCGGGTGGCGGCGGGGAACGATGTACTTCTTCTTCGCAGGCTCACGCGGTGGGCTTATCGACCCACCGTAGTGCATCAACCGGCGGCTCTGATACCAGATGTTGGGGCGGCGCTCCGGCGAGCTGCCCCGGCGTCGACGCGGTGATCACTCGGATGAGCGCGGTGACTAGAACCCTACGTGAACGCACGCGAACTGGACGCTGGAGGAAGACGCAGAAGGATGGAGCTGCCAACTGCCGCAGCCTTTTCGGACCTTTCATTGATTTACATAGGCTTGAAGCCTGGCCACCCCGCCACACGACCCGCTCCACGATCCACCATTTTCGGATCAGTGAACCGTGGGCATGCGCAGCGCGACGTCGTGGCGGGGGCGATACACTTGGCGGCCGCAGCGTGGACTTAGGCACAGCTCTAGTCCACCTGCAGTTCTACGCCTATTACAAACTACTGGAAAGTGTAAAACAAATGTTCCAACGAGATTACATCAAAGATGAAAGTCTAAACTTATTCAAAAACTAACATGGGGCGTGCCGGCCGAGGGATCCGAGGACTGGAAGCTCAAGTACTTCGAGCCCGTGGACGGAGCGTGATCACTGAAAGGTCTACATGCCTCCTGATGAGTGAGTGTGCAAGCATGACGAAACAGGACGTATATACAAGCAAGTATATATATGCTTCATACTTACTATTACGTGCGCGATCTGTGGAAGGATGTGTTTTGTGTTCAGTGTTCTGATGGATCTATCTATACGTAAATGGTATACATGTACTCCTATGTGTAATAATATGCCTCCTGATTATCAACGTGTATAACATAATCTATTTGATAATAAAGATACGAACCACCGACCAGAGGTGGCTACCTATAGAAAAAAAGATAGATTATCGTTCCATTTTTTCTGTTAACGGTAAAACTCTATTTGCTACTGTACAATTTGCGACTTGTAGATCGATCATTATATAACGATCGATAAAAACTGAACATCAAGTACATGTGCCCTCGATTCGCCGCATAAGAGCCGAGAAAGATGATGCATGCAGGTTGAAAATGTCGATCATCACAAATGGACTACCATATTAGTCTTAGCTTCGAGTTTTTATACTGATGTTTAAGATAAATCCTAATATATTATATATATTTAGAATAGTTCCATTAGCATGGGCCCCTTGGATTGCGGGGCCTTGAGCGGTCGCACGGCCTACACGTCCTTAGGGAAGCCCCTGTATGCGCCGACATTGTTTGAACATCTTGTGAGCTGTCTAGGTACGGTTACCAATTCAAATATCGATGCATGGTGTGGCATTTTGCATCATGTGGATTCACCATGCATTGATCGATATTCGGTCTGTGTTTGTATTTTCCTATGCAAGGCTTACAATATCAAAATAGTACAAAGAAGACACTACATCAAAGAGGCACACGTCAATAGAATGTGCCACCGATGTCAAATTACAGATGTAGTTTGATAATATGTGTCTCTGGTATCGGTTCCTGTGAGAGGTCAGACCTAAGAACGCTACTCATCAAGGACGTGTCACAATCTTGTCGTGACTCTGATATCAAGGCATCACATCAGAGACATGTCTAAATAAGATGTATCTCCACTACTCACACTACCCACTCTGACCAACGACGACGCCCACACACAGCTAGCACACATGTGCAGCATTGCACTGCGCCACCAAGTGCACTATGGCTTCAAGGACCATGGTTACATAGCATTAGAAAGCCAAAGTGTAGTTGTTGGTCTCATCTCAACCTTGGCTCCACCATATCCATGTAAAAAAACTCGACCAGCGGAGGATAAGACAGCCCCCAGGCATTGTGCTTAAGAAAAAGACCTTCTCACGCAGGTCGAGAAAAAAAATCCCTGAACCCCTGCCCTGACTCTTGTTAACAAAGGTGTAAAACTAGTGGGTTTTTCTTCTCAAGTAGTAAAACTTCCTTCTTGCTATCAAGTGATGATGTGCTTGTGATATCATCTTCTATTTTTCTTCTAATTAACATGCTCAGTGTTGCTTGGTGTTGGCCTTCTTGCTATAATCATTTTTGGACTCGCTTAACAAACCTTGGGAGCTAGCTCCATTGCAACATAACACAACTCCACAGCTGCTTGTGCAAAACAAAGCTAAATTTAATCTTGTTTATGTTAAATGTTGTTTGATTTTCACCGATCAATTTTACTTCCATATAGTGTGTTTAGTGTTTGGTTATCACGCATAACTCTATTTAGTGAATAGTTTGCATATCTATGTTCAGTGCAAAAGTGTGTTTAGTGATCAAAGTTCAATGCAAGGTTTAGTGTTACAAGGAAAATGGCACCTAGCAAGGGCCATGAAGCGATTTTGGTGATTGAGTGACAACCTGATTGGACTAATGTTGTGCCCTAGTATATAAGGTTTTAGTCCTACAGATGCATGGATAGATCAGATGATGCGATGGTGAAAGGTCCTAATATGGCTAGAGGGGGTGAATAGCCTTTTAAAAACTACAAAACACTAGGTAAACTTGTTAGACAACTAATTGGCTATGAAGCTTTTTGCACTAGCTCTAACAAGTGTTGCAAGCCACCTATCCCACCAATTCTAGTTGCTATAATCTCTAAGTCAATCAATGGCTAAGTCACTACAAGCTCTTAAAAGCTAGCTACACTAAAGAGCTCAACTAGATGAGAAGCTACACTAGCAAAGATAAGACAAGCTCTCAAAACTAATTACACTAAATAGCTTGTTACAACTAGTTTGCGGGAATATAAATAAGAGGAATGTGATCTTTATACCACCACGTCGAGGAATGAACCAATCACACTGAGATGAATACTAATCACCGGGAGAAATCCAATGAATCGATCACAATTGAGACACGATTTTTCTCCCGAGGTTCACCTGCTCGCTGGCATGCTAGTCCTCGTTGTGTCGACCAACACCTCGTGGTTCGACAGCTAATTGGCAATCCAAAGCCAAGCTCTCTCAAAGAGCACCGCAAGAACCTACCGCAAGTGTGGTAGCTTAATGACACGAGCAATCCACTAGAGTTACCTTTGGTGCTCCATCGGGGAAGGCACAAGAACCCCCTCACAATCACCGGGAGGAGCCAAGAACAATCACCAACTCTTGCCACAACTCCTCCGCTGCTCCAAGCCATCTAGGTGGTGGCAACCACCAAGAGAAACAAGAAATCCGCAGCCACAACGATCCCCAAGTGCCACTGGATGTAATTACTCAAGCAAATGCATTTGGAATAACTCAATCTCACTTTGGATTCACAACCAAGCAAGGGAGATGAGTGGGAGGGAGTATGCTAAGCTCGCAAGGATGTCAAGATGTTCAAATGACCAAGAGCGATCCCCAAGAGCCAGCCACCAACTATTTATAAGCGTCCCCAAATAATAGAGTCATTAGGCTCTTCATTGTGCCTCCTGCGTGGCGACCGAACGCGTCGGTCGGGTTGATCGGACGCAGCCTCAGCGTCCGGCCGCTATGGGACAAGTCAGCAGATGGGCGCCATGTGTCCTCATTCATGTAACACCTCTGGTGTTACGATCCGCTTAACACCTCGCTTAAAAGCTAAAAGAAATTAAGTATGCAAGTTCTCGGGTTTTAAAAATTTTTACCTCACATAAATGATAAGCAGATGATGTCGGTTAAATTGGTTTGTGTGAACCATGCTATGAGACTCTAATTAGAAAAATAGAATAAAATGTTGTTTTAATTAGTTGGCGTGCGGAGCGATTTCTAGAAACAAAAATAAAAATACCACCGTATGTAGTACTTAATAAAAATTTGAAGTGCAAGTCGAGCAGATGAAAATACAATTTTTGTTTTGGAAAACAAAACGTGTTAAATGGTATTTTGCAAGCTCAAAAATCGAATTCGAAATTCAGTTCTACCTAACTCTCGATCTCGTCCAAGATTAAGAGAAGTAATGACAATGCCATTTTTGACGTTTAAATTCCAACCTAAATGCCTAAGCACTACCACCACGTTATCGCATTTTTGGTGGCGTCTAAGTATGTACTCGAGCTTGGTATAGGTTGCGGTTATGTAAACGTCATCTTTCTCGCTCGAAAGTTTCCCGAACTTCGTTAGAACGCGATGTAACTCTTGACTTGGGACTGTGTTCGCGAACCGTCTTCGGCAGTGACGAGTCCTAGTTGGCGTGCCTCTTTTTGCCTATCTAGTGAACCTTGGTCGGTGCTTGTTGCCCGTAACCATAGCCGGATGTGCCATCTTGAGCCCCCTCACGTCGGTGGAGCAGTTACCAAGTTGTATCCGAGTTTGGGCACGCTTTAATTTCCGTGCAAGTCAACTCTTGCTCGTGCTTTGGCCGGTGTCCGTAGCCCCGCGCGTGCTTGCCACGCCGCGGTGTCGGGCTGCTGGCCGGTGGGCCGCTGGCCACCTGCTGCCGCTGTCGACACGCCCTGGCCGCCGGTCCGGCCGTGTTTTTGGCGACGACCCCACCCCCACGCCCTGCCCTCCCTCGCGCCCTTGTCGTCTCGGTGCACGTTGCGCCCATCGCTCGGGCCGGCTCGTCCTGTCTGAGGGACGCTGTCGGTGCCGTGTGCCGCTGCCGCCCTGTCGAGCTTCGCGGCTTAGATAGACGACTCGCCTCGGCCCGTGTTTACCTCAGGGTGCAGGGTCGTCGTGCTCCGGGGTCCCCCTTTGCCTGCTAACCAACGTCACCGCGCTATCCACCCTCTCCACATGCCCGTGAACCGGGTCGCCCCGCCACTGCCCCTTTTCAAATAGGAGAAGCAGCGATTTTCATTTCGATTGCTCGCTCCTGTGGATAGCTGAGGGAGCCGGCTTCGCGTCTCGCCGCGCCAAGCCTCGGCCGTGTACCACTGGCCGCCAATTTGGCATTTCCGCGGGCGCCGTCCTCTCGCCGCCGTGGATGGGGGTAAGGCGCTACGCTGAGTTTCAATTCGATCCAAGTCAGCTACGAACTCACCTTGTTCCTCTGGTGCTGGTGCTTGCCTCATCTCCGTTAGGGATGCCGCCGGAGGCGAGCTGACGCGACCGTGCCGCCTCAGAGCGTCGTCGTGCCGATTGCGTGCACGTGGCTGGGCCACTTTAGCATCCCTCTGGCTCAACCGTCGCCTCTGCGCGAACCGCTGTAAGTCACTGATGCTCCTCCGCGAACCCTGCCCGTCCGAGCGCACGCTGGCTCACCGGAACGGTCTCGTCGCCGCCGTAGCTCCGCCACCGTTGGGGTTAGGTCTCGGTAGTGCCCCGTTGGGCCTCCAACTGCCTTTCACCTGTGCGCGCGTAGTCGGGGGTGGAGGTCGGCTCCTCGCCCTCAGCAGGATGGGCTTAGGGCACCCAGCGCCGCCACCCTTGCCGCTGGTCGCCATGCCGGCGGGCGCCGGAGTGTCCAGGGACCTTTGAGAAGAAAAATTCAAAGATCTCTAGGGTCCCTGATGTAAAGTGCATGGCTCAGGCGAATAGTGTTTCCAGTAGTTCGCGAATAGGAAAGAGTTTGGGGACTCTTTAGCGTAAGAGCCGGCACCCCTGCTGGTCTCCGCCTTGGGCCGGAGCTCCGGCCTTCGGTTGGGCCGGCCTGGTGGTGTGCGGCCGCCCCGCGCGGGCTCCCTGCCTCGGGCCGATGCTGGGCCGGCCTGTCGCGCGCGGCCGCTCGTGCGCGATGCTGTTGCGGTCTGCTGGGCTGGATTGTCTACCGCTGGTCCTTTTCTTTTCTAGCGTTTTTCTAATTTATTGCGGCAGCAAACTTGTAAATCCAATATAAAAACATGTAGGAGTACAAAAATAGTAAAACCAGTCTTGTTAGTCTCCTAAGATCATGATCTACCTGTTAGTATATTTGGTTTACATTGTGTGATAATATTCTTGGAAGCTATATAATTAATTTAAGGTAATCGATATTGTAAAATGGCTAGTGGGGGAATTTCCATGATAAATTGCTAATACTATTGAATCTGAAATTTGTACAGTAGGCTCCATGCAATATTAGGTACTCACTGTAATTGTGTAGCTTCAAAATAATTGGTGGCTAAGGTCGCTAATGAGCCCTAGTTCTAATAAATACTAAACCAACAAAATAAGTAAAGTGAAACTTTGGGTGGGTATAACTAGGATACCCTTCGGAAAATAGCTCGTTACTTGGTAACGTAGATACGTGGCTTAGTGCGTTAGTCGATGAGCTAGTGCTTTAGCCTGAGAGACGTACTCGTATCTTAAGTACTTCAGTCGCCGTTGATTATTTGCATTTCCGTTGCATCACATTGCATATCATATAGGGACGATGATGGATCGTGGAGTCGACTGGAGTAGCAGAAAGGTGGTGTCTTGATGATCGTGTCACCTTGGTGGAATGCTAACTTGGTTATTTTACCCAGGCAAGCCCCGGTGCATAACCCCTATTATTCTGCACTTTATTTTATGCTTGTGCATTAAGTTTTAAGGAGTTGAATGAAACCCACTTGCATATATATCTTGATCCCATGAGTCTTACTAGTATGACAGGATCGGGTAGAATGCTATGCTACAGGACTCCGGTAGAAGTCGAGTGATTGTCTGTCACTCGCGAGAGATAGGAATTATAATATTGTTACTATTATCATGTTACCATCACATGAAATATAAAGGTATATGGATAATTGGAGACCGGGCGGAACGGGTTGGATGGACTTGGACCTGGTTGGGCAACAGAGCGGGGCTCTGGTTGCATTTGTTCCGCCTGTGTCAATTAAGGACCGTTCGTTGCATGGACCCTGGTCAAGTCACAGATTTATTGTCCTGAGCATATACTAGCGGATGGGGGCTAGGAAGACTTGTTTCTCTCCTGTCGTGGGTTCCGGCTCTTTCCGGACCGGCTTTTTAGGGTGGTTATATATATTGGGTTGAGGAGGTCTAAGCACCATACTGAGGCCGGGCCTGCAGTGTTGGGGGCTTAGAGTCCGAGCTTGGACGGGGACCTGGACCCCTTGATAGGAGTGGAACGGGTTGGTCTTGCTTGTGCCCGGGGTACAAGCGAGGCGTGTGTTTTCGGGGCACCCAGCTGGGCATATTGATTCGCGAATCGCCGTTTCTGCGTGACGGTACGGCTTGACTACGCTCTGGCATCGTAGTAAGAACTGCAGTTGAAAGAGAAAGAATTGGTTTCTGTTCGCTCAACCCTGTTTGGTTATAGACTAGGTGCTTACATAGAAGGTTGGATAAGAAATAAAATACGGCTATTAAAAGTAAGGAATTTAGGACACACTCTTAGCGCTGCTTCTGGCAAACGCAATAAACCCACAAGCCAAAGGCCTTGCATAATCCTTGGAGTCTTTCTCTTTCCTCCTGGCGGGTAAGTCTTGCGGAGTACAATTGAGTACTCAGGGTTTGTTCTACCCTGTTGCAGGTGGCAGGTGCTGATAAGCTGACACTTGTGTGTGGAAACCTCCTGGTGGGCTCAGCGAGGATTTCCTTTGCGATGCGGAGTAGAGTTTATTTATCAAAACTCTCACTAAAAGTTTACAAAGAAAATACCATTGACTTGTTATCACTCCCTGCTTATACAATATCATCATGTTAAATGTTTACCTCTTGTTAATGTTTAACTGGTCATTAAATGGTTTCATTCCGCTGAACTCTGATAAGGTTTTATGTTCCGCTGTTTAACTACATAATGAATTACTCTGATGTTGTACTACAAGTGATGTAAGAAATGGTAAGGATGTTGTAAGCTTTACTCTCTCATTTGTGATCCTGATGTAAAAATGTGGATCTTCGAGCTCTCCCTTGTGGTGTGCTCGACGGAATCGCGTAGTTTAGTGTTCTCCCTTGGGTACTTAGTGTCTAGTGGAAGACGAGTACTCTTGGGAGGGCATTAGATTAGGCGGTTCTGCCACAGGTGGTATCAGAGCATAAATGAGACAATAAAGCTTCAAGATCCTTCCTAAATTAAAATTTTGACAATAAAACCTTTTCAAAAGTTAGGACGTTTGCATGCGAAGTTATATAAGTAGCCCTATTACTATGGTTATGTACCCAGGATAGATGGCACTCTGCTGACTTAGTTAGGCCTAATCAAATTTTCTGCAGGTACCCTAACCCGAGACTAGTTCGCTAGCATCGACTAGCTTCAGGGAGAGCACGATGTGCCAAAACTCTGAGAACGGTTGCCCTATAGGTCGGTAACAGTGCGAGGACGGATAGGGCGTGCATTCTGCATACGCTGTTGTGCATTAGTGTTGAGGTCGACCAGTCTTTGCTCGTGTAGCCACGATGGTACTGGAGTCTCGTGCATCGCGCACGCCTGTTGGTTCACGCCTGTCTAGCCCATACGTTGTCGTACCCCTCTTCTGCGCTCTTGTCGAACCTCTGCCTTACAACCGTACTAATCCTTTATGACCTCGGTCCCTGCGCGTCGTGCGCGGGTGGAGATCTTGTGTTCACTTTTACTGGCCCCACGCATGGCTCGCGGGTGGACTGCGACAGGACCATTAGCTGCTCTGCCTTTATATGCGGACAGGCTTAGTCGCTTGGAACTGTCATTCGGTGCATCCTAGCTCACTTAGCCCTTCTCCCTTGAGCCGGTTTCTCTTCAAGCCTTCCTTGTAACCACCACTCACCACTCACCAAGGATGGCAGGAGTTTGGGTTAGCAGCTACTGCCTGAACGCCGAGGGTTTTCCCAAAATCTTGTATGCTACCCTGCAAAGACTCGGTGTTCGGGAGCGTCCCGAGTATGAGGGCCGTGAGTACATGAAGCGTGGCACTGAGCGATGCAAAGTCACCGTCTACATTGGCAAGAGTGAGGAGTTTCCCGACGTCACTGAAGCCTGGAATGTGACCGCAACCGGGTTTCGCTTCGGTGATACCTACCAAGTTGCGGCCCGCAAAGCTCTGCGGCATCTCTGCCAGATTTTTGAAGGGCCCATTGCTCGTACCCCCATGCGGTTCTTTCCCCCTTGGGACAAGAATCGGCGGGTATGGAAGGCCCGCATGGAGGCTTTGCAAGGTCCAAACGTGCAAGAAGACAACCCGACCTTGGTGCACCTGACCTCGTACTTGCTGGCCCTGGATGAGCAGTACGATCGGCAGGCCTCGGAGCTAAGGGAGTGTCTCCGCCGAGCTGAGGAAGCCGAGATCTTCTCCAGGATGCTCGAAGTGCAGCTTGCTGAAGCCCATGCCAATCTAGCAGCCGCAGAGAGTCGAGAGGCGGCCATGGCGGAAGCCGTCCAGGTGGATCAAGACCGTCATGCCCAGGAGCTGGAGGACGCCTATCTTGCCACAAGGGCCAAGCGTAGGATACTCGCCACGGAAAGGCAGGAACCCTTAATCCTAGAGGGGATCCCTGTCCATCCGCTGGAGAGAAGGAGGACTGGTGTTGCTGTACCGCCAGCACCTCCACCCACGGAAGTCTCAGAGATAGAGCCTTGCCTTCCTCCCACCCAGCCTCTGCCAAGAGAAGAAGCGGATCCGCAACTCAGTGCAGCAGAAGAGCCCCAAGAGCCCAGGAATGAAGTCGTTCGCCCCGACGAAGTGGATTAGTCGTCCTAGGGGAGATGTAACCGTAGTTGGTATTGTTTTTCATCAGTGTCCTCCAGTGTTGTAACCTTTCCCTTGTCCTTCGTCCGTAGTCGTTGAGATCATCTGGTCGTAGGATGCAAGTGATGGGCCGAGTATGAGAAAGTGAGTGCCTGTATGTTGCACCATGTCTGTCTGTTGGATGAGTCTTTGCTTATCCGTTGTGTTGATTACGTCGAGTTGCCTTTCAGCCGTGTTAGACGTGATTAGAGTTCTTGAGACAACAACAAGCAGGTTTCGAGAGGAACAGTCTTTCAGATACGGCAGATCAGTCGTGATTGAATGATAGAGGACCCTGTATCAACCAATTGTGGATGTCCCAGTAGAACACTCGAATCCCCTTGATTTAAATCTGTCTTGGGATTTAAGCTCCTTGTTCCTTGATTTGGAAAGGAACCCTTGTTGTTTTCATTCCTTTGCACTACTTTTCTAATTTTGTGGTCTACCTACGATCCCACTGCCTTTACTGCGAGTAAGTTGGTAATAGTTGCCTGGTTAATCGCTTATGGTGCCGCGACGGAACCGAGGGTCACCTGTGGATCGCGACCACATGGTTGTGCCGCTCGGCGCGCGCTGGTATCGAGGTTGTTGACCGAGCACTTTTACTAAGTTACCTCGCAGTGCCGCTCTTGCTACTATTTTCTCCTTGGTAAAAATATCTTGGTGTTTTAACGGGAAATCCACGATGGGTTGATGGAGTAGTGCTCTCACAATTGTGACCGAGATAACAGGGTTTGGAAGAAGCATGGATGTTCTGATCTCAGTGTGTATGAAAGGCTTGTGCAAGTTGGATTCAATAGGAAAAGAGGGAGAAGAGCGACAAAGAAAGCATAGCCACCAGTGATCTGGGGCAGTTGGAACACTGATGGGACGTTGCCCCTGTGCCCGGTGACCGCTCTACACTTGCCGGTCGCTGTCGCTACGTGTCCTGTGGAAGCCGTCGGTGGCGGGGCCCACGTGTGCCGCGCTCGTGAGGCCGTGGCCGGGCGCCGCACTCGCCTTGCCCCCTCGCACTATGCGCCTCTCTTTCCCCGGCACACTTGTCGGCTCTCGGTTTTCGCCCACCAGACCCCCCAGTGCTTCCCCTCCACGCCACCCCCATTTCCGGTGCGCTACACCGCCACCTCCGCCCACCAGGCTATAATTGCCACCTTGCTTGCCTCTCCTCCATCCCACCCCCAGACTGGGAATAGAGCCCACAAAAATCGATCTTCTCCGTCCGTGCTCAGGTGGGAGAAGTTCGGGAGCAGTCGAGAAAGTAGAGTCGGAGGCAGGGTTACGAGATCCAGCCGTTGCTCGCAGATCTAGGGTCACCGGCTGGAGATGTAGGTGTAGCACAGCAGAAGTGATCTAGTTTCCAGCAAAGAAGTTCAAGTTCATCTCTGGTTAGTTAGGTTGTAAGGTCCGCGATGATCTTTGTACCAGTCTCCAATTTCTGGCTCTGCTGGGCATACGCCATGTTCAGGATAATCGTTTTCCTTTTGCTCTTCCACTGTCCCCGTCTTCGTCGTTTTCTAGAGAGGTTGTGAGTTGTATCAGTTGTTCTTAGCCGCGATGCCTCTAGATCCCCGAGTGTTGTTGTCTTCGAAGCCGGGTAATCTCCTGTTGTAATCTCTGCTCTAAGAAGTGAAATCGTGTCTCCCCTTTTCTGATTCTTGCCCTGAATCTCGGGACGAGATTCTTTTTTAAGGGGGGTTGGTTGTAACACCTCTGGTGTTACGATCCGCTTAACACCTCGCTTAAAAGCTAAAAGAAATTAAGTATGCAAGTTCTCGGGTTTTAAAAATTTTTACCTCACATAAATGATAAGCAGATGATGTCGGTTAAATTGGTTTGTGTGAACCATGCTATGAGACTCTAATTAGAAAAATAGAATAAAATGTTGTTTTAATTAGTTGGCGTGCGGAGCGATTTCTAGAAACAAAAATAAAAATACCACCGTATGTAGTACTTAATAAAAATTTGAAGTGCAAGTCGAGCAGATGAAAATACAATTTTTGTTTTGGAAAACAAAACGTGTTAAATGGTATTTTGCAAGCTCAAAAATCGAATTCGAAATTCAGTTCTACCTAACTCTCGATCTCGTCCAAGATTAAGAGAAGTAATGACAATGCCATTTTTGACGTTTAAATTCCAACCTAAATGCCTAAGCACTACCACCACGTTATCGCATTTTTGGTGGCGTCTAAGTGTGTACTCGAGCTTGGTATAGGTTGGGGTTATGTAAACGTCATCTTTCTCGCTCGAAAGTTTCCCGAACTTCGTTAGAACGCGATGTAACTCTTGACTTGGGACTGTGTTCGCGAACCGTCTTCGGCAGTGACGAGTCCTAGTTGGCGTGCCTCTTTTTGCCTATCTAGTGAACCTTGGTCGGTGCTTGTTGCCCGTAACCATAGCCGGATGTGCCATCTTGAGCCCCCTCACGTCGGTGGAGCAGTTACCAAGTTGTATCCGAGTTTGGGCATGCTTTAATTTCCGTGCAAGTCAACTCTTGCTCGTGCTTTGGCCGGTGTCCGTAGCCCCGCGCGTGCTTGCCACGCCGCGGTGTCGGGCTGCTGGCCGGTGGGCCGCTGGCCACCTGCTGCCGCTGTCGACACGCCCTGGCCGCCGGTCCGGCCGTGTTTTTGGCGACGACCCCACCCCCACGCCCTGCCCTCCCTCGCGCCCTTGTCGTCTCGGTGCACGTTGCGCCCATCGCTCGGGCCGGCTCGTCCTGTCTGAGGGACGCTGTCGGTGCCGTGTGCCGCTGCCGCCCTGTCGAGCTTCGCGGCTTAGATAGACGACTCGCCTCGGCCCGTGTTTACCTCAGGGTGCAGGGTCGTCGTGCTCCGGGGTCCCCCTTTGCCTGCTAACCAACGTCACCGCGCTATCCACCCTCTCCACATGCCCGTGAACCGGGTCGCCCCGCCACTGCCCCTTTTCAAATAGGAGAAGCAGCGATTTTCATTTCGATTGCTCGCTCCTGTGGATAGCTGAGGGAGCCGGCTTCGCGTCTCGCCGCGCCAAGCCTCGGCCGTGTACCACTGGCCGCCAATTTGGCATTTCCGCGGGCGCCGTCCTCTCGCCGCCGTGGATGGGGGTAAGGCGCTACGCTGAGTTTCGATTCGATCCAAGTCAGCTACGAACTCACCTTGTTCCTCTGGTGCTGGTGCTTGCCTCATCTCCGTTAGGGATGCCGCCGGAGGCGAGCTGACGCGACCGTGCCGCCTCAGAGCGTCGTCGTGCCGATTGCGTGCACGTGGCTGGGCCACTTTAGCATCCCTCTGGCTCAACCGTCGCCTCTGCGCGAACCGCTGTAAGTCACTGATGCTCCTCCGCGAACCCTGCCCGTCCGAGCGCACGCTGGCTCACCGGAACGGTCTCGTCGCCGCCGTAGCTCCGCCACCGTTGGGGTTAGGTCTCGGTAGTGCCCCGTTGGGCCTCCAACTGCCTTTCACCTGTGCGCGCGTAGTCGGGGGTGGAGGTCGGCTCCTCGCCCTCAGCAGGATGGGCTTAGGGCGCCCAGCGCCGCCACCCTTGCCGCTGGTCGCCATGCCGGCGGGCGCCGGAGTGTCCAGGGACCTTTGAGAAGAAAAATTCAAAGATCTCTAGGGTCCCTAATGTAAAGTGCATGGCTCAGGCGAATAGTGTTTCCAGTAGTTCGCGAATAGGAAAGAGTTTGGGGACTCTTTAGCGTAAGAGCCGGCACCCCTGCTGGTCTCCGCCTTGGGCCGGAGCTCCGGCCTTCGGTTGGGCCGGCCTGGTGGTGTGCGGCCGCCCCGCGCGGGCTCCCTGCCTCGGGCCGATGCTGGGCCAGCCTGTCGCGCGCGGCCGCTCGTGCGCGATGCTGTTGCGGTCTGCTAGGCTGGATTGTCTACCGCTGGTCCTTTTCTTTTCTAGCGTTTTTCTAATTTATTGCGGCAGCAAACTTGTAAATCCAATATAAAAACATGTAGGAGTACAAAAATAGTAAAACCAGTCTTGTTAGTCTCCTAAGATCATGATCTACCTGTTAGTATATTTGGTTTACATTGTGTGATAATATTCTTGGAAGCTATATAATTAATTTAAGGTAATCGATATTGTAAAATGGCTAGTGGGGGAATTTCCATGATAAATTGCTAATACTATTGAATCTGAAATTTGTACAGTAGGCTCCATGCAATATTAGGTACTCACTGTAATTGTGTAGCTTCAAAATAATTGGTGGCTAAGGTCGCTAATGAGCCCTAGTTCTAATAAATACTAAACCAACAAAATAAGTAAAGTGAAACTTTGGGTGGGTATAACTAGGATACCCTTCGGAAAATAGCTCGTTACTTGGTAACGTAGATACGTGGCTTAGTGCGTTAGTCGATGAGCTAGTGCTTTAGCCTGAGAGACGTACTCGTATCTTAAGTACTTCAGTCGCCGTTGATTATTTGCATTTCCGTTGCATCACATTGCATATCATATAGGGACGATGATGGATCGTGGAGTCGACTGGAGTAGCAGAAAGGTGGTGTCTTGATGATCGTGTCACCTTGGTGGAATGCTAACTTGGTTATTTTACCCAGGCAAGCCCCGGTGCATAACCCCTATTATTCTGCACTTTATTTTATGCTTGTGCATTAAGTTTTAAGGAGTTGAATGAAACCCACTTGCATATATATCTTGATCCCATGAGTCTTACTAGTATGACAGGATCGGGTAGAATGCTATGCTACAGGACTCCGGTAGAAGTCGAGTGATTGTCTGTCACTCGCGAGAGATAGGAATTATAATATTGTTACTATTATCATGTTACCATCACATGAAATATAAAGGTATATGGATAATTGGAGACCGGGCGAAACGGGTTGGATGGACTTGGACCTGGTTGGGCAACAGAGCGGGGCTCTGGTTGCATTTGTTCCGCCTGTGTCAATTAAGGACCGTTCGTTGCATGGACCCTGGTCAAGTCACAGATTTATTGTCCTGAGCATATACTAGCGGATGGGGGCTAGGAAGACTTGTTTCTCTCCTGTCGTGGGTTCCGGCTCTTTCCAGACCGGCTTTTTAGGGTGGTTATATATATTGGGTTGAGGAGGTCTAAGCACCATACTGAGGCCGGGCCTGCAGTGTTGGGGGCTTAGAGTCCGAGCTTGGACGGGGACCTGGACCCCTTGACAGGAGTGGAACGGGTTGGTCTTGCTTGTGCCCGGGGTACAAGCGAGGCGTGTGTTTTCGGGGCACCCAGCTGGGCATATTGATTCGCGAATCGCCGTTTCTGCGTGACGGTACGGCTTGACTACGCTCTGGCATCGTAGTAAGAACTGCAGTTGAAAGAGAAAGAATTGGTTTCTGTTCGCTCAACCCTGTTTGGTTATAGACTAGGTGCTTACATAGAAGGTTGGATAAGAAATAAAATACGGCTATTAAAAGTAAGGAATTTAGGACACACTCTTAGCGCTGCTTCTGGCAAACGCAATAAACCCACAAGCCAAAGGCCTTGCATAATCCTTGGAGTCTTTCTCTTTCCTCCTGGCGGGTAAGTCTTGCGGAGTACAATTGAGTACTCAGGGTTTGTTCTACCCTGTTGCAGGTGGCAGGTGCTGATAAGCTGACACTTGTGTGTGGAAACCTCCTGGTGGGCTCAGCGAGGATTTCCTTTGCGATGCGGAGTAGAGTTTATTTATCAAAACTCTCACTAAAAGTTTACAAAGAAAATACCATTGACTTGTTATCACTCCCTGCTTATACAATATCATCATGTTAAATGTTTACCTCTTGTTAATGTTTAACTGGTCATTAAATGGTTTCATTCCGCTGAACTCTGATAAGGTTTTATGTTCCGCTGTTTAACTACATAATGAATTACTCTGATGTTGTACTACAAGTGATGTAAGAAATGGTAAGGATGTTGTAAGCTTTACTCTCTCATTTGTGATCCTGATGTAAAAATGTGGATCTTCGAGCTCTCCCTTGTGGTGTGCTCGACGGAATCGCGTAGTTTAGTGTTCTCCCTTGGGTACTTAGTGTCTAGTGGAAGACGAGTACTCTTGGGAGGGCATTAGATTAGGCGGTTCTGCCACAATTCAAACCTCGCCCGTCCATCTTCAATAGTCAACTAGAACAGCCCTCACACGGTAAAGTGATGACCGGACGCATTCCTCAGAGTGACCGGACTCAGGACAGCAAAGTCCGGTCAAGTCCAGTAAGCTCCCAGAGCGCATTTTCATCAACCAAACGCGTCCGATGACTACCGACCGGACGCAGCTAGCGTCTGATCAAGCCACCAAGCTACTGCTCCACACACACGACGCTCAGAACTGACCACACGCTCAGCCCTGCGTTCAGTGCTTACGACGCCAGAGTTCGGTCGGTGTTTTTCAGCGAGAAACACCACCGCAACTACGCCACCTCTTCAACCCTTGCTCAAAAGTGCTAACCACCATGTATATCACCTTGTGCACGTGTGTTAGCATGTTTTCACAAATATTTTACAAGGGTTGTGTTAGCTCACACTAGGTCCTAATGTATATGCTCATATGAATTCACCTAGTGGCACTTGACAACCGTTTTAACCGTGAAATTCCTCTCTTCATAGTATGGCTATCGATCCTAAGTCACTCACATCCTCTATGGTGTCTTAAGTGCAAAACAAAAATTTGCCCTATCATATATACCTTTGCCTTGAGCCCATTTTTGTTTTTCTCTTTCTTCTTTTCCAAGTTAAGCCCTGGATCATCTTGTGGTCACCACCATGATCCTTCTCTAGGCTTCACCACTTGGTATGGGACTTATCATTTCATGTCTACACACTTAGCACAATGATTAATCCCTAGACTTCATCAATTATCCAAAATCAAACTAGGGCTTTCAATCTCCCCTTTTTTGGTAATTGATGATAACCCATTTACAAAGATATTATGATAAAGATCTTTTAGATCCATGTTGCTTGCCCAAGTATTTTACCATGTGTAAAGGATATGGACAAGTTTCATGAACTCGAATTTATAGCAATTGCTCTCCCTATATATGTGCTAAGAGTTTAGATTTAAAAGCTTTCATATGTGCTTAGATAGGAAAGATAGGAGTCAATTTCTACCAAATGATGCTAAGATATAAAGAATGGACCTTTGAAGCATGATACCAATCGGAGTTGCCAATATACATCATCCTTAGCACCATTAGTAACTAGACATTCACAAAGACTAGAAAATCTGGTGAGATCAGCATTATAAGCACGTCTCTAGTACCTGTAACACCCTAAAATTTTGAAAGGAATAAAAATAGGAGAAATATGATTTTTATATATTTTTGTGAGCGTGCAAATTTAGAATGATAATAATTTTTATAAATTTAAAATCAAATATAAGGGTAGAAACATGATTGAGCATTCATGCTGCTGTATTTGAAATTTTGTATTGAGTGGTTTAAATCAAATTTAAAATGGATTTAAAAATCTTTTGAAAAATGGCTTTGAAAAATTGGAAAAGAAAAAAGAAAAGGGTTTTTCTTCTGTTCTCAGATTTCGGCCCGCTTACCCGCATCGGCATCGGCCTGCCAGCGGCGGCCCGCCTACTCCCCAGCACACGCGGCCCGCTTTCCCTTCTCCCCGCGCCCCGCGTCCTCTCTCTGGGCCGAGCCCAGCCAGCGGCCGACGGCCCAGCAACGGTGCGCGCTTTTCCTTTCTCCGCTTCCTCGTCGCTGACAGCGTGGACCCGCATGTCAGGCGCCTTCTTCCTCCCCACGCCGCCGGATTTCCTTTCCTTCCTTTCCCGATCCGAGTCGATCTCTTCAATCCCTCCCTTTCCTTCTTTAGCAGTGCTCCCGGGCTATAAAAACGGAGCCGTGCACTCCTCCGCAATCCATCTCGCCTTGTTGTAGTTGCTGTGGTGGCCAAGAGCTAGGTCACCGCGAGCACAAGTTCCACCGCCCGCCATATCAAGCCGCGCGCCTTCCTTGCCTCGTTCTTGGCCTCAATTTTGCCGTGGGTAAGTTCGCCTTGGAGTTAGCTAGCCGCGGGTGTATTTGCTTCTCAGTTTGGTGCACCGTAGCGCGAGATGGCTTTTCCGGCCATGGTGCCGCCGCGGGAGTCGCCGTCGTGGTGAATTTCAGCCGGAGCGCCGCCGGCCGTTCTCTCTCCCTCCCCCGATTAGATCTAGGCCATTCATTTTAAATCCAACGGCTGAGATTAGCCGATACCCTTTCGGCTGTCGTTTTTGCTAAAGAGACCCTGTAAATTTTAAGTTATAAACCCGCAATCTAAAACGTAATAACCCGTGTTCATTTTAATCTTTTGAAAGCGTATTTCGTCTTGGTAATTGAAAAATACGTTTTCTGATATTTACAGTTTTGCCACTAATCTTGTTTTAGTCATAGAATCTTCGTTTTAACTCCGATTTGACCCGTTCAAATTGTGTTAGGTTCATATTTGTGAGCTCTACATGTTGATAGAACTGTACAGTAGGTTTGAGTTAATTAATTTTCGAGTTTATATTAAAGTATTTATTTTTCTATAGGAAATCTTCGTAAATTCATAACTTCGTCGCTTTAGCTCCGTTTTTCGTGATCTTTGCGTCTGTGTGATCCTAGCGAGTTGTAGATTCATTTTAAAGACTTTTTATATTATTTTCTTACTGTTGGTGTACTCAGGGGCGGATATGGGCCTAGGGCCAGTAGGGCCACGGCCCTAGGCGTGGCCCAAAATCCTCCTTATCCTATATGTACTTTTCTGGCCTGGCTTAGATATTGGGCCAAATGCTGCAGACTCCGGTCCAGCAAAGAGACGAGAAGCAGAGCGCACAACCCCATCCTCGTCTCCTCGAAGGCTCGAACTCCTCGATTCCCCATTCCTGCTTCTCTACGGACTCCAGCTCTTCCGTCAAAGCGACGCCGGCACGTTGCTAATCCTAGCCACTGCCGCTAGCCGCTGTCCTTCGCTGCCAATTCGCCCTCCCGTGGTCCTTCTGGTCCTCCACGCCACCGGGTGCCGCCCTGGCCCCTGATGCCAGTCCGCCACGGCGCCAACGCCACTGCCGCCGCCCTCTCGCCTGGGCCTGGCCGCAGAGCGCAGGCGGCGTAGTCGTGCAGACTGCTGCTGCATGCCTGCACTGGCCAAATGGCCGTGTGGACAGCTAGAACCGCAAAGGCAGACAGCAGCCCGAGCGGCCGTGTGGGCTCTGAGCCTCTGACGCTTTGTGTTGCCTTTGCCTCTCAGCCTCTGTGTTCAGTGTTCTGTCTATTAGTTGCACAAGCGACCGTGAAGGCTTTCTCAAATTTAAGGTCTATTTGAATATTAAACTCTTGGTGATCTAGAAGTTCTTTGAATGAGTAATTGTTAATGTCAATTTTTGTAGTATGTAGAGTTACACAATAAATTGGATCAAGACATTAAAATCCTTAAAAACAGAAATTAGATATATCATTTAAACTTATGCATTTATAGGCTAGTTTTGTTATCGATCGGTATTCGACTGGCTATAGGCGGTATTTTGACAGGTGTAGGCAGTATATATATACTTTGATAGTGGCCCTAGGCGTCAAAACTGACGAGCTCCGCCACTGGGTGTACTGTTCTAATTATAGTCTTATTTGTTTATGCATGATTGCCTTTGGATGTATGTTGTTGCTGTGGTTGATCGAGTATAGATGGTGAGCTATTCGTTGGGGATCAAGAGTCTTTCTACGAGCAAGATCTTCAGGACCAGTTTGAGCAAGGCAAGTATAGCATGGGATTATCCTTGTTGTCCTAGTCACATTATGCAAATAATATCATTATGCATCTATTCCCTTGTTAAGGATGACTTAGTGTTGATCTTATACCTTGATACCTATTATATTGCATTGAGTAGTATGGCTAGTGCTTAAACATGGACTATGATCATGTAAATTGATTAATGGAATATGCAACAAATATTAAAAGATGATTTTGATTAATGTTTAAAGGGGATTAGAGTATGGGGGTTACTTTTGATGCTCTAATTACTCTCCATAAGGACTCATCTATAAGCGAACATCCGGGATTTACAGTACAACTGTGGGGGCTATATGGCTCTGGCTTTAGTCATATAGAAGGACCTTTTCTAGCTTGTTAGTGGTAACCTTTTTGGCGTAAGAATGGCTTGACGAATCAGGTATAGTGCGGCCTCTGTCCTTATGTGTATAGGCTGCGGGTTATTGTGCCATTTGGAAGGGGGGCTCTACATCTGTTTGCCGAGTAAATCTAATGGCCCTAACTTGTTAGATGAAGCTTCAAAAGACTTCATAGTGTTTTCCTGCCTGCTCACCTTGGTAGTGTTTTGGGAGTAATTAACCCGGGCATATGGGCAACACGACTCACAGTGAAAGTGTACAACCTTTGCAGAGTATAAAACTGTTATAACAGCCATGCTCACGGTCACGAGTGGCCTTGGACCCTTATGGAATAGTTGATAATTATTAATGGTTATGTTTTTGCTATTCATCAATCATTTCACATGGATCATATGTTTATTGTTTACATTGAGACATCTTGATGCTATTGATATGCTAAAACTATGCTAACTAAAAGCTACATGCTGATAAACCAATGTTATGCCTTTGAGCCTCATGAACCCCATGTTACACTTGTTGAGTACGAGATGTACTTACGCTTGTTTATTTTTCTTACTTGGATAAAAATCCTGGATGGGTAACAGATGGTGCTAATAGTGACTACTACTCCTACTTCCCTGAAGATTACTAGACTTGCAGTCAACCAGTCAATGTGCCTGTGATTGGAGCTACCACGAGAGTTTATTATTTTTACTTCCGCTATATTTGTGTAAAGACTATGTGTTAGATATCGTGATGTAATAACAATTGTGATGATACTTCTGTTATAATTTGTTAACTTATGTATGATTGATCTCTAGGCACACATAAGAGTATGCATTCCATTTGGTCCTTAAATGGTTGTGACAAATTGGTATCAGAGCTCTTGTTGACTATAGGACGCAAGCCTAGCTAGAAATGGTCGATTTAGTATCATCTTTACACTATTTTTATGCTTATTATCTTGCTCTTGTTATTTGATAAATTTGTATGCTTCTTATGTCTCATTCTATTACGAAATTTTGCCTCTATTCTAACTACATCTAAAAATTTTGTAGATGGCTCGTGACCGTAAGACTGCTCGCATCAGCTCTGGAGGATACTACCCACCTCGTGCCTTGCTTGCACCTGAAGAGGCACAAGAGCAAGCACCCCAGGAACAGGAGCAGGCCCCTGAAGCACCAATCCAAGCACCAGCACCTCCCCAGGAAGAACCCGAGCCTGAAGAAGATCTGAAGATCATTGAGATTGAAGATGATGAAGAGGAGGCTAATGGAGGAGGGCAACCCCCGTCTCCACCGCATCATGAAGCTGTTGGAGATGTGCCACCTCCTCCAATGGGGTGGACTGTGAGGATCTACCACAGGAATGGAAGGAATGCTGTCTCTCATCTTCGACTTGTGGGGATGCTCACTGCCTACTTCACTGATTGGCATCCAGCTGTGGAGTACGTCTGCTGGGAGTACACTCATCCACTGGAGGACACATACTGGAAGGCAAGGGCGAGTATTTTTACACATAAACAAGAAAGAGGGGTGTACCAGCTGGACAGGATGTTTTCTCACGTGGGTCATCGAGCTACTATAGAGGATAGCATTGAAGATGCTGCTTTTGAAGCATGTATGGGCCTCAGCTATCTTTGCTTTAACAGTATGAAGCATGACATTCATCGCTACTTTCCTCGTGCACACCCCGACCTTGGATGGGCTATGACGGATCCAGTGCAGCTAGAGCCACTACCTCGGGTGATGGTGAACCTTATCTATGATATGATGGATAGGAAGCTGCAGTTAGAGGAGATGGTGAAGGCACAAGGGAACACCATCAAGAGGTGCCAGGCAACCATTGATGAACTCCGAGCAAACCAAGGCATGACCAAGATTTATGAGACATTAGAGCATGAGCCACTTCCTTAGGAAGTAGGAGTCCTTTATGTAATAAAAACGTTCTTAGTAACGTCAGTTGAGTCATCGAGTCTGTCGTGTGGTTTGAACTTTGGTGTGCTAGTTGCTTTATTATTATGCTTATGTGTGAGTTGGATCTTTTTTATGAGTGTTGGGACTTGTAGGCATGTCTACAAGTTCCATTTTTAAGAATAATAAGTTTAATAGTCAAGGGAATAATAGTTGGGTTTGGTATTATCACGTTTCTGTCCTTGCTGTTTTCTGGAGCAGTCTGCAATGTTTCTGCTATGATTCAAAAACGGTTCATGCAATATTTATGAAATTTTTATGAGAGAAACTAGACTTAAGAATATTTCAAATTCCACTGGAATCACCTTTTTATCTGATCTGGTTCGAGAGATATAATTGTCACAAGTTAAAGTTTCTACACAGTCTAGAATCTGGAACAGTTTCTATTATGCCTTATTTTTCATAAACTTAACGACAGAATCTGATCTTGAGGTCTGAATAAAAGTTGTGGATAATTTCATAAGCTTTCCAACCATATAAAGTACGCCTCTTTTGGACTTCTGTAGCTCGAGATATGATTGAAATACTGAACTATCAATATAGCTACTCGTCCAGAAAACTTTCAGATCTCATTCTTTATCTTATAAGTGGTTGATAACATGGAATTCTTAAAATTTGCATGTTTATGGATGGCTGATGGCCGGAAGAGGAAGAGGCAGAGGTCGTGTAAGTGTTCCCCAAATCCACCACCACCACCGCCACCAACTATTGAGCAACTGTTGGCAGTGCAGACGCAGCTGATGCAACAACTGGTGCAGAATCAGCAAAATCAGCCAGTTGCTGGGGCTCAACCATGTGATAAGCGTGGTGAATTTTTGAAGGGTCGTCCCCCAGTGTTCACACATGCTACTGATCCTTTGGAGGCCGATGATTGGCTTCGTGCTGTGGAGAAGCAACTTAATATTGCACAATGTGATGACCGGCAGAAGGTGTTGTTTGCTTCTGGACAAATGCAGGGAGAAGCTCAAGATTGGTGGGAGTCATATGAGTATGGTCGCCCCGCAAATGCTCCCGCAGTCACCTAGCAGGAGTTTAGAGAGAACTTCAGGGCTTACCATATACCTGAAGGGATGATAGAATTGAAGGCGGAGGAATTCAGGAACCTGACCCAAGGGTCAATGTCTGTAGCTGAGTACCGTGACAAGTTTGCTCAATTGTCACGATATGCTTCACATGAAGTAGCTAATGACAATGATAAGCAGCGCCGCTTCCTGAAGGGATTATATGATGGACTACAGTTGCAGTTGATGTCCAATACTTATCCTAACTTTCATACGCTTGTAAACCGCGCTATCGTGGTGGATAACAAGCGCAAGGAGATAGATGCTAAGAGGAAAAGGTTACATGGACAAGCCTCTAGTAGCAACACTCGTCCACGTACTGGTTTTCAGCAGAATAATCAACAGAGGCCTCCTTCTGGTCAGTGGAATCGTGGCCAGGTCCCTTTCCGTGGTCAGTTCCCGCAACGTCCCCCATTCCAACCGCAGAATAGCAACCAACGTCCTCCGCAGCAGAGTGGGAATCAAGCACAGCGTCAGGGTCCTTCCAATAATACTCCCACGAAGACTAGTGCTCCCAGTACCCCCAACAGGTGTTTTCGATGTGGAAAAGAAGGTCACTTGTCCTACAATTACCCTGAGAAGCCCAACCAGTAGACTCCCCAGAGGCAGAGCAGCCACCAGAAGCCAGCACCTAACACCGGAAGGGTGAATCACTTGTCCTAGGAGACCGCAGTGGAGGAGCCAGAAGTTATGCTTGGTACGTTCGATGTCCATTCCACTCCCGCCACTGTTCTTTTTGATTCTGGAGCATCACATTCTTTCATATCACAATCATTTGTTAGAATACATATAATTCATTTGTGTGCCATGAAGAACCCTATATTAGTAAACTCACCTGGTGGAAGCATGCCAGCATCTTATCGCTGTCTTCCAATTAGTCTCAATTTAAGGGGGTAGAGTTTACAGTGAGTCCTATAGTATTGAGAATAGCTGGAATTGATCTTATATTGGGAATAGATTGGATAATGCAACAACAAGCAGAGATTCAGTGCAAGGACAAATCAGTTGTACTGACAACGCCAAAGGGAGATAGAATCAAGGTTGAGGTGAAAGTACAGAAACAGGAGACCGCTACAGTAAATCAGCTTAATGATGGTGCCAACCAGGAGGACCCGGTTGTGGAGGAGTTCCCCGATGTGTTTCCTAAGAAATTGCCAGGTATGCCACCAGACCGTGACATTGAATTTATTATTGAATTATTACCGGAACTGCACCCATAGCTAAGCGTCCATATAGAATGGGAGTAAATGAATTAGAAGAACTTAAGAAACAAATTAAGGAGTTGCAGGATAAGGGTTTTATTTGTCCTAGTTCTTCACCGTGGGGAGCACCAGTGATTTTTGTGGACAAGAAAGATGGAACTCAGAGGATGTGTGTAGATTATCGGTCTCTCAATGAGGTTACTATCAAGAATAAATACCCATTGCCTAGAATTGATGACCTATTTGATCAGTTGAGGGGAGCTTGTGTATTCTCTAAGATTGATCTTCGTTCTAGATATCATCAATTGAAGATTCATGCCAGAGATATACCAAAGACAGCTTTTACCACACGGTATGGTTTATATGAGTATACAGTGATGTCTTTTGGTCTGACTAATGCCCCTGCATACTTCATGTACTTAATGAATAAGGTGTTCATGGAATATCTGGACAAGTTTGTAGTGGTATTCATTGATGATATTTTGGTATTCTCCAAGACTGAGGAAGAACATGCTGAACATTTGAGGTTGGTCTTGCAAAAGCTCAGAGAACACCAACTATATGCCAAGAGGAGTAAGTGTGAGTTTTAGTTGAAGGAAGTTTCTTTTCTGGGTCATATTTTCTCAAATGGAGGAATATCAGTAGATCCTGGCAAGGTGAAAGATGTATTGAATTGGAAGCCACCCATCAATGTAAGTGAGATTCGTAGCTTCTTGGGATTGGCTGGCTATTATAGGAGATTTATAGAGGGATTTTCCAAGCTTGCAAAGCCAATGACTGCATTATTAGAGAAGAATGCCAAGTTTGTATGGTCTGAGAAGTGCCAGGCTAATTTTTAGGAATTAAAGAAAAGATTGACTACTGCACCAGTCTTAGTCTTGCCAGATCTGAATAAACCCTTCTCTATCTACTGTGATGCATCTCGATTGGGTTTGGGATGTGTTCTTATGCAAGAGGGTAGAGTTGTGGCATATGCATCGAGACAATTGAGGAAGCATGAATTGAATTACCCTACCCATGATTTGGAATTAGCTGCAGTGGTTCATGCATTAAAGATATGGAGACATTATTTGATTGGACACAAGAGTGATATATACACTGATCACAAGAGTCTAAAGTATATCTTCACTCAAACAGATCTGAACTTGAGACAGCGTAGATGGTTGGAGTTGATAAAGGACTATGATCTAGAGGTGCATTATCACCCAGGAAAGGCCAACGTTGTTGCTGATGCTCTTAGTAGGAAAAGCTACGCTAATGAAATACAAGTAATGCCTATGCCAAAAGAGTTGTGTGCTGAATGTAAGCATCTAAACTTAGGGTTTACCACCAATGCAGTGGAATTAGTACTAGAGCCTACTTTGGAGCAAGAAATCCACAAGGGTCAACTGAAAGATGAAAAGTTGAGAGAGATAGCGGAAAACATAGCAAAAGGCAAATCACCAGGATTCCGTAAGGATGATAATGGTACGCTATGGTTTGGAAAAAGGCTATGTGTGCCTGAAGATAAGGATATCAGAGGGGTAATTCTGTGTGAAGCTCATGAGTCAGCTTATTCCATACATCCGGGGAGTACTAAGATGTATCTGGATCTGAAAGAGAAATATTGGTGGTATGATTAAAAAGAGATGTTGCTGAATATGTTGCTTTGTGTGACACTTGTCAAAGGGTGAAAGCTGAACATCAGAGGCCTGCAGGATTGTTATAGCCTATGCAGATACCCGAGTGGAAATGGGAAGAAGTTGGTATGGATTTTATAGTTGGGTTGCCTCAGACTCAGAGGGGATATGATTCAATTTGGGTGATAGTGGATCGTCTGACTAAGGTTGCTCATTTTCTGCCAGTAAAGACTACATATAGTAGTGCAAAGTTGGCAGAGTTGTATATGGAAAGAATAATGAGTCTATATGGAGTTCCTAAGAAAATTGTGTCTGATTGGGGTACTCAGTTTACATCTTATTATTGGCAAAAGATACATGAATCACTGGGAACTAAACTGAACTTTAGTACAGCTTACCATCCACAGACAGATGGTCAAATGGAGAGAATTAATCAGATATTGGAAGATATGTTGAGAGCTTGTGCTTTACAATATGGTACTAGCTGGGATAAGAGCTTGCCTTACGCAGAGTTCTCTTATAACAATAGTTATTAGAAGAGTCTTCAGATGGCACTGTTTGAGGCTCTATATGGACGAAAGTGTAGGACCCCATTGTTTTGGAATCAGACAGGAGAAAGTTAAGTGTTTGGGCCTGATGTACTCAAGGATGCTGAAAAGAAAGTGAGGATGATTAGAGATAATCTGAAAATAGCACAGTCCCGACAGAAAAGTTATGCTGATACTCGTAGAAGAGAGTTGACTTTTGAGGTAGGGGATTATGTTTATTTGAAAGTATCACCCATGAGGAGTGTGAAGAGGTTCAACATGAAAGGTAAATTGGCACCAAGATATATTGGACCTTTCAAGATCATAGAGAGACGTGGTGAAGTGGCATATCAGTTGGAATTACCCGAGAGTTTGGCAGGTGTACATGATGTGTTCCATGTGTCTCAACTGAAGAAATGTTTGCGAGTACCAGAGGAACAAATTCCGTTAGAGGAGCTCACTGTTAAGGAGGATCTTACATATGAAGAGTTCCCGGTTAAAATTTTAGAGACTGCTGACAGAGTCACAAGAAGTCGAACAATCAAAATGTGTAAGGTACAGTGGAATCGGTACACTACAGAAGAGGCTACTTGGGAACGAGAAGAGGATCTGAGGAAAACCTACCAGTAATTGTTTGAGTAAGCATCGGTCGAATCTCGGGATGAGATTCATCTTAAGGGGGTAGAATTGTAACACCCTAAAATTTTGAAAGGAATAAAAATAGGAGAAATATGATTTTTATATATTTTTGTGAGCATGCAAATTTAGAATGATAATAATTTTTATAAATTTAAAATCAAATATAAGGGTAGAAACATGATTGAGCATTCATGCTGCTGCATTTGAAATTTTGTATTGAGTGGTTTAAATCAAATTCAAAATGGATTTAAAAATCTTTTGAAAAATTGGAAAAGAAAAAGAAAAGGGTTTTTCTTCTGTTCTCAGATTTCGGCCCGCTTACCCGCATCGGCCTCGGCCTGCCAGCGGCGGCCCGCCTACTCCCCAGCACGCGCGGCCCGCTTTCCCTTCTCCCCGCGCCCCGCGTCCTCTCTCTGGGCCGAGCCCAGCCAGCGGCCCAGCAACGGTGCGCGCTTTCCCTTTCTCCGCTTCCCCGTCGCTGACAGCGTGGACCCGCATGTCAGGCGCCTTTTTCCTCCCCACGCTGCCGGATTTCCTTTCCTTCCTTTCCCGATCCGAGTTGATCTCCTCAATCCCTCCCTTTCCTTCTTTAGCAGTGCTCCCGGGCTATAAAAACATAGTCATGCACCCCTCCGCAATCCATCTCACCTTGTTGTAGTTGCTGTGGTGGCCGAGAGCTAGGTCACCGCGAGCACAAGTTTCACCGCCGGCCATATCAAGCCGCGCGCCTTCCTTGCCTTGTTCTTGGCCTCAATTTTGCTGTGGGTAAGTTCGCCTTGGAGTTAGCTAGCCGCGGGTGTATTTGCTTCTCAGTTTGGTGCACCGTAACGCGAGATGGCTTTTTCAGCCATGGCGCCACCGCGGGAGTCGCCGTCGTGGTGAATTCTGGCCGGAGCGCCGCCGGTCGTTCTCTCTCTTCCTCCCCCGATTAGATCTAGGCCATTCATTTTAAATCCAACGGCTGAGATTAGCTGATACCCTTTCGGCTGTCGTTTTTGCTAAAGAGACCCTGTAAATTTTAAGTTATAAACCCGCAGTCCAAAACATAATAACCCGCGTTCGTTTTATTCTTTTGAAAGCGTATTTCGTCTCGGTAATTGAAAAATACATTTTCTAATATTTATAGTTTTGCCACTAATCTTGTTTTAGTCATAGAATCTTCGTTTTAACTCCGATTTGACCCGTTCAAATTGCGTTAGGTTCATATTTGTGAGCTCTACATGATGATAGAACTGTACAGTAGGTTTGAGTTAATTAATTTTCGAGTTTATATTAAAGTATTTATTTTTCTATAGGAAATCTTCGTAAATTCATAACTTCGTCGTTTTAGCTCCGTTTTTCGTGATCTTCGTGTCTGTGTGATCCTAGCAAGTTGTAGATTCGTTTTAAAGACTTTTTATATTATTTTCTTACTGTTGGTGTACTGTTCTAATTATAGTCTTGTTTGTTTATGCATGATTGCCTCTGGATGTATGTTGTTGCTATGGTTAATCGAGTATAGACGGTGAGCAATTTGTTGGGGGTCAAGAGTCTTTCTACGAGCAAGATCTTTAGGACCAGTTTGAGCAAGGCAAGTATAGCATGGGATTATCCTTTCTGTCCTACATTATGCAAATAATATCATTATGCATCTATTCCCTTGTTATGGATGACTTAGTGTTGATCTTATACCTTGATACCTATTATATTGCATTGAGTAGTATGGCTAGTGCTTAAACATGGACTATGATCATGTAAATTGATTAATGGAATATGCAACAAACATTAAAAGATGATTTTGATTAATGTTTAAAGGGGATTAGAGCATGGGGGTTACTTTTGATGCTCTAATTACTCTCTATAAGGACTCATCTATAAGCGAACATCCGGGATTTACAGTACAACTATGGGGGCTATATGGCTCTGGCTTTAGTCATATAGAAGGACCTTTTCTAGCTTGTTAGTGGTAACCTTTTTGGCGTAAGAATGGCTTGACGAATCGGGTATAGTGCGGCCTCTGTCCTTATGTGTATAGGCTGTGGGTTATTGTGCCATTTGGAAGGGGGGCTCTACATCTGTTTGCCGAGTAAATCTAATGGCCCTAACTTGTTAGATGAACCTTCGAAAGACTTCATAGTGTTTCCCTGCCTGCTCACCTTGGTAGTGTTTTGGGAGTAATTAACCCGGGCATATGGGCAACACGACTCATAGTGAAAGTGTACAACCTCTGCAGAGTGTAAAACTGTTATAACAGCCGTGCTCATGGTCACGAGTGGCCTTGGACTCTTATGGAATAGTTGATAATTATTAATGGTTATGCTTTTGCTATTCATCAATCATTTCACATGGATCATATGTTTATTGTTTACATTGAGACATCTTGATGCTATTGATATGCTAAAACTATGCTAACTAAAAGCTACATGCTGATAAACCAATGTTATGCCTTTGAGCCTCATGAACCCCATGTTACACTTGTTGAGTATGAGATGTACTTACGCTTGTTTATTTTTCTTACTTGGATAAAAATCCCGGATGGGTAACAGATAGTGCTAATAGTGACTACTACTCCTACTTCCCTGAAGATTACTAGACTTGCAGTCAACCAGTCAATGTGCCTGTGATTGGAACTACCACGAGAGTTTATTATTTTTACTTCCGCTATATTTGTGTAAAGACTATGTGTTAGATATCGTGATGTAATAACAATTGTGATGATACTTCTGTTATAATTTGTTAACTTATGTGTGATTGATCTCTAGGCACACATAAGAGTATGCATTCCATTTGGTCCTTAAATGGGTGTGACAGTACCACTTATGAAAACTAAAGTCTTAGTTACTTTACCTATGCATGCTAGCTTTTCATTTCATCACTCAAACCTCCAACTAGCATACACCACACAAGCAAGGTATCGGCAAAAAAAAGCTAAGGCTTATGCAAGCAAACATATGTAATGCACATCCAAATGCACCAGACAAGTTTATGAGCTTGCTCCCCCTACTTGTGTGTTTTAAATTTTAATTGATCTCATTCCTTTCTTTATCATATTTCACTTCTCCCCCTTCGGTCATATCTTTGGAATTATTTCTCCCCCTTTGTCATTAATGACCACAAAAGGTGAACTCAAATTTTAGAAAAGTTATGTGAAACCATTATAAGTGAGAATCATTTTCCCAATTTGGTTCAATTTAGATCACTTGCAAAAGATATTTAACTCGGTTTGATCCAAGGTCAAGCTTCTTCACACCTCCAAATAAGGGTTATCATGCACCATGTTGAGTTAAACACTTATAGCTCATTTTCTAGATCAAACACTAGGTTCGCAAGCCCACAAACATGTCATATGCTACCACTAGATCATTTCAAGCATACAAGCAATAGTGGTACCATACAAGCATCAAATGCATTGGATTTTCATGAATGAGCCTAAGACATGATAGGAATGACTAGATGCACTAAACAAGTCCTTAGTAAAGGATGAATGACATGTCAAACAACTTTACCTTGCTTTGCTCGAAGGAGAGGCATGTCATATAATGGGGTGCATCAACACATATTTGAAAAGTCAAGTATGTTCAATTCATTCATTAGCTTGTAAAACCTCTTCTCATCAAATGGCTTGGTGAAGATATCGGCAAGTTGATCATCGGTGCCCACATTCTTAATTGAAATGTTCCCTTTTTGTTGGTGATGTTTAATGAAATGCTGATAGACATCTATGTGCTTTATTCTTGAATGTTGAATCGAATTATTGGTGAGCTTTATAGCACTCTCATTGTCACATAACAATGGCACTTGTTTGAACTTAATTCCAAAATCATTCAAGGTGACCTTCATCCAAAGAATTTGAGCACAACAACTACTGGCAGCGATGTATTCGGCTTCAACGGTTGAAAGTGCAACACTATTTTGCTTCTTTGATGACCAAGAAATAAGTGATCTTCCCAATAGTTGATATATGCCCGATGTGCTTCTTCTCTCAACTTTGCATCCCGCATAATCGAAGTCCGAATATCCAATCAATTGAAACTTTGCTCCTTTGGGATACCATAATCCAATATTTTGTGTATGCTTCAAGTACCTCAATATTTCTTTGTTGCCTTCAAATGACTTTCTCTTGGTGAGGATTGAAATCCTGCACACATGCATATACTAAACATCACATCCGGCCTTAATGCGGTCACATAGAGTAAGCTTCCAATCATAGACCGATACATCTTTTGATCCACCATATTGCCACTTGCATCACTATCCAAGTTTCCATTTGTCCCCATAGGTGTGCTAATGGACTTTGCATCTTCCATTCCAAACTTCTTGAGCATATCTTTGATGTACTTGCCTTGACTCACAAATGTACTATTCTTCAATTACTTAATTTGAAGACTAAGGAAGTAACTAAGCTCTTCAATCATAAATATCTCAAATTCATTTGCCATTATCTTTCCAAACTCTTCACAAAAATCTTGATTGGTTGATCCAAATATGATATCGTCAACATAGATTTGCAACATAAACAAGTCCTTTCTAATCTTCTTGGTGAAGAGAGTGGTGTCAACCTTGTCCATGATGAACCCTTTAGAGAGTAGAAAATTTCTCAACCTCTCATACCATGCTCTTGGTGCTTGCTTCAAAGCATACAAAGCCTTTCTCAACTTGTAAACATGGTTGGGCTTCTTTTCATCTTTAAAACTGGGTGGTTGTTCAATATACACAAGCTCATTGATGTACCTATTGAGAAATGCACTTTTCACATCCATTTGATATAGCTTAATATTGTGGGCATAAGCATAGGCTAACAAGATCTTAATTGCTTCTAATCTTGCAACCGGGGCATATGTTTTTCCAAAGTCAAGACCTTCAACTTGAGTATATCCTTGAGCCACTAATCTTGCTTTGTTCCTTACAACTATCCCATCTTGATCTTACTTGTTGCGAAAGACCCATCTAGTTCTAATCACATTGTGTCCCTTAGGCCCCTCAACTAACTCCCATACTTGATTTCTTGTGAAGTTACTTAGCTCTTCATGCATAGCATTGACCCAATCAACATCCTTCAATGCTTCATCTATCTTCTTAGGTTCAATGGATGACACAAATGAGAAGTGTTCATAAAATGATGCCAATCTTGATCTTGTTTGTACACCTCTTGAGATATCACCAATTATTGTATCTAATGGATGATCTCTTACAACATTGGTAGGTTGGAGTACTTGGATTTGATTACTTGCATTTGATTGATCACTAGGTTGAGATGATGTACTAGCCACTTGTTGATCTTGCACTTGAGATGATGAACTAGCTTGATTTTGATCATGAGAATCACTAGCTTGCATATTTGAGTTAGAGAACACTTGATCTTTGTCATTTTCAACTTCAATCACTTCTCTAGGCCTTATGTCACCAACATCCATCTTCTTCATTGCATTTTCCAATTGAGTGCCCCTCACATCATCTAGATGTAACAGAACCGCCCAATTATACGAGATTAAGTAGGAAAATCATCCAACGAGAGGACAATCTAACAAACTTAAGCCCGTATAACCCGGTAGTCCGTGAAATCTCGACGGATTTCAAACCATTTCACATAACAGCCAAGATCGTACTAAGTTTAGCGGTCACCGTCATAAGTTACATAAAAGTTTGCGGCACAAAATACATCAGAGTTTAAACATAGTTATTACAAACCAGGTTCGAATAAAAGTAGCAGAAGCAGTAGTTCAAATCACGCACACATACAGTGTTTGAAATAAAGTGCCAGCTTGTGATCATCTCCAGCAAAAGCATCAGACGAGAAGTAGCGAATGACCATTGCCCATGGTCCTAAGCTTCGCCCATAGCAGGATAGAGGCAGTTGATACAGTAGCCGTAATACATCTGCCCATCTGCAACAAGTGGGAACAAAGCCCTGAGTATGAGAAGGTACTCAGCTAGACTTACCTGACAGAACCAAAGTAAAATAACACCAAGGATCATGATAGGCTTTCTGGTGGGGTAGCTGACTCATTTGCAAGAAAAGCATTTTTAACTTAACAGTTCTTTTACAAAAGCATGCAGTATTTTAATCTTTATTACCCTGTCAACTATGTTTGCACTTATGCTAGAGTAACAACGTAATTAAGCAAGTAAGGATTACCATTGATCATTAACAATAATTACCATATCGTCTTCCACATAACTATCCAAGTGTTTCATCAATATTACTACGATGAAGTAGCTCAAGTCAAGTGTTCACTATCCAGTGAACGATGGCGATTCGAATTGATTATTAACCAGCTGGTAATTTATTCTTGACACAAACCTCACTCACCCGCTAAAGTGAGGTATTGGTCACCGAGTCAACTATTCAGGTAAAGTCGCGAGTTTGCCAGGAACCACATGTACCCGGGGGCCGCCCGACTACTCTTTGGCCTTATCATCGCGCCCCCGTATCCTGCCACTACTGCTCTGGTACAGTGCTTTGCGAGCAATCCACTCGGCCCGAATAATCTCCCAGCTTCGCGGTCGAAAGGTGCATTATTCGGCTAGCTAAATGTGAGGCATGCGTTCAACATGACTCGAGGCCCAACAACGGTCGGTCCTTAATCGACACAGACGGAAAGCACTACAGTCCAAAACCCTGCAAGTTTCCGCCCGGTCTCAGATTCATTTCGACACTTAGTTATTCTCATATGACATACTTTCACATAGATTCAAGTAATCCCCTATAACTCGCGGATGACAGGCAATCACCCGACTTCTACCGGTCTAAGCAAACTAAGCAATTATTGACCGCGGACACCAGGGTAACAAGGATCGGGTAAAGCAAGGTGAAACAAGGTATAATACAGCAACGTTTGCAAACAACTCCTAAACGTAATGCATCAAATTAAGTAAAGTTAATAATAAATTATTTGCAAACCGGGAGAGAAATGCTCCGAGGCTTGCCTCTCTCGAAAGAGCTGGGACGATGGTCGGGGCACTCCGGAAGATCTTCACCGACCTCCTCTTCGGCTTCAGTCCACTCCTGCTCTGGCACCTTGGACTGCTCTTCCGGGTCCTCGGGAACTGCTACCAGGGTCACTTCCTGCGATCCTGTATGATGCAGAAGTATAAGTGTTCATGCCTAGGTGCATTGCAGGGATGACATGAGATGATGATGATGATGAATGAATGAGATGTAAATGAGCACGTTACTTTATTTGGATTTACGTAGAACTTACGACTCTTCTACAAGGTAGTCTACGTCATCCAAGAACATGTACTCGAAAACTACCACCACTACTTCCTACCATGCAAAGGCACCTTGACACTCAAGATGCTTCAAAGATACACCAAAGCATAGTTTACTAACTAACCTTGCATTAAAGATTGAATGTAAACCTTAATTAGCCCTATGCTTGAACAGCAACACATATTTTGGTAGCACAGAAAAATCTCAGAAAATTACAGTGGGTTACTAACATCAATACTAGCCTGCCACAAGATTTTTATTGCAGTTGGATTACTAGAACTGTATATACAAAAATAACAAGCTAAGGCCTAGAAATGAATATGAAAATACTTTGCATTATGAAAAGTATCAAACAACAGATTTAGAATTTTTCCTATTCTCTAAACAGTAAACAAGCACTGTAGAAAAATTATTACTTGCATGTTTTATTCAAATTTATTTAATTAACAAAAATAACAATTACTAGTGATAGAAAGCATTTGAACTACACCTACACATTTTTTTTCTACAGAATAAACATGATATAAAATTTTCCTAGCAAGTACATGGTACAAAAAGATTAACAAACTTGGAATCACATTTTTCTGATTTTCTATAATTTATTATCCATTTTTTTCAAGAAAACACCAATTTCAAGGATTAAATAAAACACTACAGAAAAATATTTCAAATTTGACATGCAATATTTTTATATCATAGATCTGGTTCCAATGAATCCATAGAAATTTATTTCACAATTTTTGGAGCTGAAAATGACCACAAAAACATTTTCCAAAGTATTTTTCATCAAGGATAATAAAAGAAAACAGAAATTGATTTTTTTGATATCAGTACTGGGCCGGCCCGTGGGAGTCAACCGGCCCGTGGCCGTTCTCGGCCTGGCTCGCGTGCGCGGGGAAACGGACGAGCAGGCCCGCTCGGGGCGTGGCCCACAGGGCGTAGCCCAGTCCAGTGAAGACCGGCGGGGGAAAGGAGAACGGGGCGTCTTCACCGGCGTTCGGAGCCGCGACGTCGCGGCGGTGGCCGACGGCCAACGGCCAGCTCCGGCCACGCCACGACCAGTGAGCTCGCGCACCACGTTCGCAAAGAGCTAGCGAACTCGAGAGGGAGGCTTGGGAAGACGGAGAGGGAGCCAGCGAAGCGGTGGGCGGAGCACGGGCTCGGCGGCACCGACGTGGTGGCGCGGCGGGGCGAGAGAAATGGAGCCCTACCGGAGCAAATAAGGAGATGACGGCGTCCGTTCGGAGGAGGGGAGAAGGGGGCGGAGCTTCGTGCACGACCAATCGGACGGTGGTGGCTCACCGGTGTCGGAACACGGCGGTGAAGGTGGAGGCGCGTGGTGGCGAGCGGTGTTCCGCTCGGTTTCTCCAGAGGGAGGGAGGAGGGGAGCGAGTGAATGGCGAGCGGGATGGAGACCAGGTGCCCGGGGCGATTTGAAGCGGAGCGCGAGCGCGGGGTCCACGGGCAGCCACGCGGTGGCATCGCCGGCATGCGGCCGCCACGCGGCGGGCATGTTCTGCCGGGGCGACAGCGAGCGCGCGCGCGAGCGGGAAGAGAAAGGGGGAGGCTGACTGGGCCGGGCCGAGGCGGAGGCGGACATGGGCGCGCGCGTGCGGGAGGCAGGCCGTTTCCGGTCGCGGGCCGAAACCGAGGCGGCGGCCTGCTAGGTCAGTTCTGATTTTTTTTCAAATTTCTAATTTCAAACAAAATTCAAATGCAGTTTTCAAACCCCATTTTGAACAAGAAAAAGACCTTTTCTGGAATTGACCCAAAAATAAAAGTTGCTTAGAATTTAATTCTCTACAACTTTGATTAAGGGGCCAACTAAAAATTCTCAACAGATTTTGAATTGGAGAATAAAAGCTAAAATAGGGAGTATTTTTGAATGTTTTTAAATAATATTTTTGAAACAAGTTTTTGACCAAACCTTGAGTAATCTAGTTGCTCCAAAACTTTGAACTATAGTTCTAAGTGATATAGAATTTGTAGTTGCACAATTTTGATGAAAGGTGATTAGCACATTAATATATTACATCACAAATACCATTTTCCAAGCTTTTATTTCACTCAAGTTATACTACTACCATACATGATTATGATGATATGAAATGTCATGCATATGATTGCCATGCAAATGCTTGCGTAACACCGGGGTGTTACAGCCCTCCCCCCTTATAAAAATCTCGTCCCGAGATTTGGGTTACGAACCATTTATTATAAAAATCTTTGTATGCTTTTTATAGGTATTCACCCGTTTCCCAAGATGCATCCCCTTCATCATGATGACTCCATTGTATCTTATACGTTTTCACCACACTGTTTCGAGTAGCCCTCTCCTTGGAATCCAAAACTCGAATTGGCTGTTCACGATACACCAGATCTGACTTAAGTTTTATGCCTCGAGGTTCAATTCTTTCCTCTGGAATGCGCAAACACTTCTTGAGATGTGATACGTGAAAAACTGGGAATATAGCACCCATTGCTTCCGGTAATTCCAATTTGTAAGCCACTGGACCCTTTCTTTCCAAGATTTTGTAAGGTCCTACAAATCTGGCGGCAAGCTTTCTGCGTATGATGAGGACATCGCCACGCTGGATACACCGATGCTATGGTCTTCTCCAAGTTGCAATTCGTCCCCAACTCAGCTGCCACGTCACCCTCGGATTCAGCAGACACGTCGTCACTGTTTCGGTCATAACTCTCTCATACGACATCGAAACGGGGCGTTCTTGGATGCGTTGGAAAGGGGACGACGACGCCGTCGTTTTGGATCTGGTCCCAGCTCCAGAAGGTCCGTAGATCATTCTGTGTGACCACGGCAAGGTGCTGCGTCACCTATTTGGGCCAACTTGGCCACGTATCGTGTCGGGCTTTAAGCCCAAGTTGTGGGCGCCCAACCCCTGGCCGTCCTCAACCCTAGGTCGAGTCTTAGACTATAAAAACAGCCGCCGCCGCTGCTAGACAATTGGGTTTTGTTTAGAGTTTAGTTTTCCATCGAGAAACTGAATCGTTCATTGTAACTGTGGTGACAAATCCTTTTACAGTGATCCAGGGCCCCTGTTCTTGATCTCCTCCACTGTGTCGATTAGTCCTTTGGAACCGAGTTCTTGAACCCTATATTGATATTCGCATCATTCATATTTGCAATTTCAGATTGCGTGTTTTTACCTTCTTGCTTGTGTCCTTCGATTCGCTTGCAGGAAAAGCCTTCTTGGCGAGGTCAATCAAGTTGTGCTTGGTTGATAACCAACGGAGCAGTGGTGTAACGGTTGCAGGGTTCGAATCGTGTCTGATTTGAAGCCGGATCGCCAACGTCGAGATCTCCACAAGTCGAACTTACCGGTTACCTCTCGGAAGATCGGGCCTGTATCTCATCAATTGGTATCAAAGATTTTAGGTTTACCGCGAGGTATATTCTCGTTTGCCTTAGATTCATATTTGTTCATTACCTAGAGTCCACAAAAAGCCCAAAAAATATTTCAATTTCCGCTGTCCTATCACCTTTTGTGCCTTTGCAATTTCGTTTCAGATTCGCGTTGTTGAGTTTGTGTCCGTGGTCGAGTCTTGTTGCTGGTTTAGGATTGTGTTCGTGGTCGTAGTTCAATCGCCGTTGCTGTGATTTTTGTTTTCCGCCGCTATCCCATCCACCGTTCCTACCCAACAAGTCGAAGCCACCACATTACTCGACTTGCCCCCGCTAGCCGCCTTGTGTGACTTCTCGCCGCTGCGCAAACCCTAGATAGGTTGCAAGCCGCTCTTATTTTTGCCTGCATCGCAGCCCTCCTTACATCATCAGGCGCATACCTACTATCGCTGTTGGAGTCACAGGGACGATCTTGTGATCGGTGTTGGAGTTTAGGGACGCTTTGCCCTAACTGTCGCTTTCGTGTTGTGCCTCCAGTCAAAACATAACTTGAGATACCTTCGCTAAAACAGGCATAACTTTTCGCTTGTTTATCAGAAAAATCTGAAATTTTTACAGCAGCTTCTTGACTCCATTTGGAGCCGACCCAAACTGGCTTCGCCCTGTTTGGTTTCGTCAAAATTGCCAAAAAAATCAGGAAAATAAAGAAAAAAATTTGTCAAAGTTTTTGCACGCTTTTCAGAGAACGTGCTATTTTTCTGTAGACCACATCCCACCTCAGTTGTAGGTGCCAATTTTTGTGGTTGCATCTTTTGTGATCCTTGTTCAGAGAAAAATATAAAAAAAATAGTGAAAAAATAAAAAAATTTGATTCTCATAATGTTCCTGCTGAGCATAGAGTTAGACTTGCTACTAGTGAGTTTACTAATTTTGCTTTGTTCTGGTGGAGTGATCTTTGTAATGCTAATAATGCTGCTGCTGTGCCTCAAACTTGGAATGCTTTAAAGCAACGTATGAAATCTCGTTTTGTTCCTCCTTATTACCAACGTGATTTACGTATAAAACTGCAAACTTTAAAACAAGGTGATAAAGGAGCAGAAGCTTACTATCAAGAATTGCTTATTGGTTTAGCCCGTTGTGGTATAAATGAAGATGATAATGATGCTAGTGCTAGATTTTTTGGTGGTCTAAACCATGATATCCAGAACATACTTGATTACAAAGAATGGCGCAATTTTTCCCAATTGTATCATCTTGCTATTAAGGCAGAACGTGAAGTACAGGGCCGCAAACAACACCAGCCTTTCAGGTCTAACAATGGAAGGAATTTTCAGTAGCGCTCTGAGCCGGAGACGCCCAAGCTTTCTGTTGCACCACATGGGGTAAGTAAATTGTCTGATGTGCAGAAGAAAGGTGCTACTCCAGGTGTTTCTACTAGCTCCTCCTCGTCCAGCGCTAAAATCATTTGCCACCGATGCAAAGGCATGGGACATGTCATGAAGGATTGCCCCAGTCGTCGTGCTTTCATTGCTACCGAGGATGGATATGTAAGTACTAGTGATGTTGAAGATGATTTAGCCCTTGCTGCTAACATTGATGCAGATTCCGCCGAGGGTGATCAAGACAAGGAGGCTATCATCATTGACTCTGTGGCTGCTGCCGCGGACTACCCTAGCCTTCTTGTGCAGCGTGTGTTAAGTACACGTGTGGGACATGAAGACGAGATGAAGATCCAACGAAACAATTTGTTCCACATGTATTTCATTGTGCAGGGTTGTCGTGTTCTCACTATCATTGATAGCGGAAGTTGCAATAACTTGGTGAGTTCAGATTTGGTTGAGAAGCTTGGCTTGACCACACGACAACATTCGTATCCATATAAACTTCAATGGTTCAATAATAGTGGTAAGACTAAGGTAACTAAATCAGCACGCATTAGCTTTTTCACAGGTTCTTATCATGATACTGCTGATTTTGATGTTGTCCCTATGCAAGCTTGTTCTATTTTGTTAGGTCGTCCATGGGAATTTGATAATGATGCTATACACCATGGTAGAACTAATACATACACTATTGTACATAAGGATAAGAAAATTACATTGCTGCCTTTGTCTCCTACGGAAATTATTAAACATGCTAAAGAGATTAAAAATAAACCTCCAACTGACATTGCTAAAAATAATGGGATTAAGTTAAAAGGAGGTACTTTTCTTGCTACAACTTCTGCTACTGCTGAGTTATGTGATAATCCTGATGCACCATGTTATACTATGTTTTGTCAACCTATTATGTCTGGTGCATTGCCTGCTGTCACTAACCTTTTGCAGGAGTTCGTTGATGATGGGATGAAGTCGAGGGCGACTCCAATTCTAGAAGGAGGGGATGATGAGGACATCGCCAAGATGGAGTCGAGGACGACTCCAATTCAAGAAGGGGAGGATGATGAGGACATCGCCACGCTGGATACACCGATGTTATGGTGTTCTCCAAGTTGCAATTCGTCCCCAACTCAGCTGCCACGTCACCCTCGGATTCAGCAGACACGTCGTCACTGTTTCGGTCATAACTCTCTCATACGACATCGAAACGGGGCGTTCTTGGATGCGTTGGAAAGGGGACGACGACGCCGTCGTTTTGGATCTGGTCCCAGCTCCAGAAGGTCCGTAGATCATTCTGTGTGACCACGGCAAGGTGCTGCGTCACCTATTTGGGCCAACTTGGCCATGTATCGTGTCGGGCTTTAAGCCCAAGTTGTGGGCGCCCAACCCCTGGCCGTCCTCAACCCTAGGTCGAGTCTTAGACTATAAAAACAGCCGCCACCGCTGCTAGACAATTGGGTTTTGTTTAGAGTTTAGTTTTCCATCGAGAAACTGAATCGTTCATTGTAACTGTGGTGACAAATCCTTTTACAGTGATCCAGGGCCCCTGTTCTTGATCTCCTCCACTGTGTCGATTAGTCCTTTGGAACCGAGTTCTTGAACCCTATATTGATATTCGCATCATTCATATTTGCAATTTCAGATTGCGTGTTTTTACCTTCTTGCTTGTGTCCTTCGATTCGCTTGCAGGAAAAGCCTTCTTGGCGAGGTCAATCAAGTTGTGCTTGGTTGATAACCAACGGAGCAGTGGTGTAACGGTTGCAGGGTTCGAATCGTGTCTGATTTGAAGCCGGATCGCCAACGTCGAGATCTCCACAAGTCGAACTTACCGGTTACCTCTCGGAAGATCGGGCCTGTATCTCATCAGCGTATTCCAAACCGCTTCTTCTTCATTGGCGTGACTTTTAGATAAACATAGTCACCAACTTCGAACACAAGCGGCCTCCTTCTCTTATCCGCATAACTTTTCTGACGTGACTGAGCTGCTCTCATATTTTGCTGGATGATATGAACTTTCTTTTCAACTTCTTCCACGAAGTCAATACCGTAATACCTTCTTTCCCCTGGCTCAATCCAGTTTAAAGGTGTTCTACATTTTCGGCCATACAGAGCCTCAAAAGGTGCCATCTTGATACTTTCTTGATAGCTCTTATTATACGCGAACTCTGCTAATGGTAACCATGACTCCCATGAACCTCTGGAAGACAACATACAAGCTCTTACATATCCTCTAAAACAGCATTAACTCTTTCAGTCTGACCATCTGTTTGAGGATGATAGGCAGTGCTACGAATCAGACTAGTCCCCAAACCCTTGTGCAAATGCTCCCAAAAGTGAGCAGTGAACTGTGACCCTCTGTCAGACACTATAGTCTTCGATATGCCATGCAATCTCACAATCTCCGCAATATACTTCTCGGCATATTGAGGTGGTCTATAATCTGTCTTGACAGGCAGAAAGTGGGCTGTCTTGGTAAGATGATCCACGATTACCCAAATCGAATCATGGCCTTTCTGAGTAGTGGGCAAACCTGTGATGAAATCCATACTTATATCATCCCACTTCCAACTAGGTACTGACAAAGGTTGTAACAATCCGGCAGGTTTCATGTGAATAGCTTTCACCCTACAACATGTGTCACATCTGGCTACATAAGCTGCAATTTCTTTCTTCATCTTTGTCCACCAATAACGAGGTCTTAGTTCCTGATATATTTTACTGCTACTAGGATGAATGGACAACTTAGAGAGATGAGCTTCGTCCATAATTTTATTCTTAAGCTCTCTATCCTTTGGAACAACAAGACGGTTGTCGAACCACAACACATCCTGCTCATCCACTCTGAAGTGTTTGGAGGGTTCTTCTTTAATTTTCTTTTTGATGTGAAATATCCCTTTGTCTGCTTTCTGACCTTCTATTATCTTACTCTCCAAGGAGCAACTGATCTGAATACTATGTAACACGGTAGGGTGCATTAGATTAAAACCATATTCGAGTAAGGGTTGCATATTCAGACAATGTGACTTTCTACTCAAAGCATCAGCTACCACATTGGCTTTCCCAGGGTGATACTGTACATTCAAGTTGTAATCTTTGATTAGTTCTAACCATCTTCGCTGTCTCATGTTCAAATCTGGTAGAGTGAAAATGTACTTGAGACTCTTGTGATCGGTGAAAATATTGCACACATTACCAAGTAAATAGTGTCTCCAAATCTTTAAGGCATGTACTACGGCGGCAAGTTTAAGATCATGTGTCGGATAATTGATTTCATGTTTTCTCAACTGACGGGAGGCATAAGCAATGACTCTTCCTTCTTGCATCAGAACACAGCCTAATCCTGTTTTTGATGCGTCACAGAACACATCAAAAGGTTTCTCGATGTTGGGCTGTGCAAGAACTGGAGCAGTGGTCAACAGTTTCCGCAAGGTGTGGAAAGCTGTCTCACACTCCTCTGTCCACACAAACTTGTGGTCTTCCTGTAACAGACTTGTCATCGGCTTGGCAATCTTCGAGAAGTCTGGGATAAAGCGGCGATAGTAACCAGCTAACCCTAGGAAACTCCTGACTTCTGACACTGTGGTTGGAGTTTTCCAATCCATAACCTCTTGCACTTTGCTCGGATCTACCGAAACTCCATTCTCAGATAGAATATGACCAAGGAAAGGAACTTTCTTCAACCAAAATTCACATTTGATGAACTTAGCATGCAACTTATGATCTCTCAGTCTGGTCAAGACAATTCTCAGATGCTCTTCACGATCCTTCTCATTCTCAGAGTATACTAGAATGTCATCAATGAAGACAACTACAAACTTGTCCAACTCTGGCATGAAAACCGTATTCATCAGATACATAAAATATGCAGGAGCATTTGTTAAGCCAAAAGACATAACAAGATACTCGTACAACCCGTATCTGGTAGAAAAGGCGGTATTCGGAACATCTTGCGGCCTAATCTTTATCTGATGATACCCTGACCTTAGGTCTATCTTGGAGAACACTCTAGCTTTAGCCAACTGATCAAACAAAACGTCGATATGAGGCAAATGATATTTATTCTTGATAGTTACAGCATTAAGAGGTCGATAATCCACACACACATCCTTAGAGTACCCTCTTTCTTTTTCTTCACGAACAAGGCAGGACATCCCCATTCAGACTTACTCGGTCGGATAAACCCTTTCTTTAATAATTCTTCCAGTTGCTTCTTTAGCTCAGCTAACTCATCCGGAGGCATCTGATAGGGTCTCCTCGAAATAGGAGCTGTACCGAGGATCAGCTCGATTCCAAACTCAACATCTCTATCTGGAGGAAGGCCAGGTAACTCGTCTGGAAACACATCCGGGAACTCACACACTACTGGGATCTGGTGGATAGGAACAACTTCCATAGCACAGGTCACACTCACAAGGTCTGTTCTTCTAGGCAATGGTACCAGGAAAGTACCCTCTGCCTGGGGATCCTTAAGGGTAAGCATCCGACTGCTTGTATCTATGACTGCCCCCCAGTTCTTCATCCAGTTCATTTCTATTATTATATCCAAAACTAGTCCAGGCATAACTACCAGGTTCACTCGAAACTTCCGACTACCTAACTCAAGGGTTGCCCCTCTAACCATCTTATTGGTTAACACATCAGCCCCTGCTGAACTTATGCGATAACCATAACTCAATTCTGTGCATAGTTGTTCATGCTTCCGTACAAATGCTTGACTCATAAAAGAATGCGAGGATCCAGAATCAAATAGAACAACTGCAGGGTGATGGTTAACAAGAAACTTATCGGCAGTTACAGGCTCTCCCTCAGGAATCTCATCAACGGTGGTATGGTGTACACGGGCAGTGTAAGTCTGTTGCTTCTTTTTAGGCGGATAAGGGCAGAACTTTCAAAAGTGGCCTAGCTGACCACAATTGTAGCAGGGCCCCTTCACTGTACCAGTAGACCCTATAGCTCCCTTGGAGTTGCTCTGTTCTGCAGCTACGGTGGTCTTTGCTGGCGACACAGCCATCTTGTACGGCTTCTGTGGTCCCTTGTAATTCTGGGTTTTATGCTGTGGCGGCTTGAACCTTGCACCAGGTGCGGACGGATGATAAGAAGGATGATTTGCAGTGACAACTCTGGACTGTGATGGTCCTGACTCAAACACCCTCTTGCGATTCTTAGATGCAGTGTAGGCGTTGTTGTTCTTTTCTTGTTTCAAACAATCACTGACAAAGTCATTGAATCTGGCGCGGGTATTGGTACCCACATGCTTCATCATCTTCGGACTTAACCCTCTCTTGAAACTAGTAATTCTCTTTGCATCTGTGTCGACCATGTCTGGAGCATAACGACACAAATTGTTAAAGGCATGCAGATACTGTGTCACAGTCTTGGTACCTTGATTTAAGGCCAAGAACTCTCCGAGCTTCATCTCAACCAACCCTGGGGGAATATAAACTCCCCTAAACGCTTCAGTGAATTCCCTCCAAGTAATCTGGGCATTGGGAGGAAAGGTGGTGCGGTGATGCTTCCACCACATCCCTGCCGGTCCCTGTAGCTGATGTGCAGCATACTCTGTTTTCAGAACTTCTGTCAGCCTCAACACACGGAACTTATCTTCCATAGTGTTGATCCATTCTTCAGCGTCGAGTGGCTCTGCTGCTTCCTTAAAAATAGGTGGCCTAGTATCCATAAAATCCTTGAAGTTGCTGTACTGGTTCACCCCATGGCCACCACCTTGATTATTACCTCTCTGAACATTTTCAGCGATGGTTCGCAGAAAATCTTCCATATTCCTCTGTGATTGCTCGGCATTGCGTTGGCTTCCAAGGAACTGCATGAAGAATACTTCTGCGGTGAGCGGTGGAGGAGGGGGCAATTGTGGCTCTGGCTGTGGCTCCTGGTGGTTGACGTTGTTTGCACCACCCCCACCAGCCCCTGCACCGTTGCCACCAGTTTCAGCGGCCTCATACGTGGCACGGCGAGTGTTTGCCATCTGCATATTTCAGCAACAAGTAATAATTGAGCAAAGTTGTAGTAATTGTATTCGAATGAACAATCATGCCATACTGAATTCATTGGAGAGAACAAGTCATACAATAAAACAGAGGCACAATAATCACATTCCAATTAAAACAACATCACTAATCAAATTACTTCGAATGCAACATCGCGTCCAACACAACCACGTTGCCAGCATACATACACTGGACTTTTATGCGTTCGGGCATCGCATACACGACCAAATTCCAAAAGATCGTCAGTCTCAAGATCGAACAGGATACAACATGATACATGGAAACCAAAAGAAGGCCATCGCGACAGAGCCTAGCTACTAACGCAGGACACTATCCTACTCTTCGGGGCCATCGTCGAGGTCGGAGGCATCACCACCGCTACCTTTAGCAGCAGCGTCATCGTCGACGTCCATATGGGCGGCGTCCGGAGGAGCATACGGGCCCATCCCGTTGTAGAGGGCATGAAACTCTTCATGCAAGTTGGCATTGTACTCTTCTAGCTCCTCGACCCTCTGCCTCAGAAGGTCCCTCTCGTTCTAGGCTTCATTCCTTTCCTGTACTAGCTGTCCCATCATGCGGTCTGCATTTCTGTTGGCCTGAGTCAACGTCTGCACCCGCTGCATGGCACTCTCACCTCTCTCGAGAGCCCGGTCTCGCTGCAAGCTCATGTCGGCCAACTGCTCCTGCAAGCTAGCTATAGCACGTGCTTGCTTCTTCTTCTGCTTCCTTGCTTCGAGTCGGTCATCACCACGCAGGCCAGTCAAAGTCCAATAGGTACTCTCAAGACCCTAGTATGCTCTGATGGCTGCATACATGGCACTCATGGCGTGGTTGTCGCTAGCCCGTCCTTCACTGGGGCCTCTAACTAGGGCACTTCCTTGTGGTTGCACCCAAATGGCATCGCGAGGATCGTCTCTCAGAAAAGTACCGGCCAAAGCTGCTGCCAACTCATTAGGAAACCTGCTCATTATGTCTCGAATGACGTGAAAGGTTGCGCCCTCTGCACCCTCAACTGGAGTGCGTCCTTCAAACTCCAAATGTCAACCATCCCATTCTGGTGCATCACCAAGAGCAGGGACGGTGATTTCCACTACTGCAAGTCCATCCTCAACTAGCTGGCTCTCACTCCAAGAGTACACCGGCTCTTGACCCTCCAGGTACCCCACATCATGGAGCACTCTCCAAAGCAAGGTGGGCATGCCAAACTCGCTTAGAAAAGTGTCCGTGCTGCGGCGCTCCCGTGGGGCCATCTGACGACGGGGTGCTCTTCCGCCAGTGGACTTACGGGCAGTCTGCTTCGTGCGGGCCATCTATAGCACAAATTTTAATTACCCGGTGAGAACATATTTTAAGTTGATGTCACTTTTATCAAAATGGGATAATCCTTTTATAAGGGGAGGAAATGCATATCATGAATGAAATGCACAGACAATATGATGCATGCACGAGTCTTACGTTCTCACAAACTTAGAAAATAAGGGCATCTAACGATGAACTCGGTGGCATACAAATGATCTCTCATATACGTAACTAATTCGATCTACATGATAACGCTGTTATGTACCTGCAGAAAATTCATTTCAGCTCATTCCCCATGAATGCATGAAAGCAGTAAATCAACCTACACGCTCTACACGAATCCTCAGATGCGTGTACAACGGTAGTAACTACCCAAACACATCGTCCTATTGACGGCATTGCCTCAACGGACGGAACACCCACACATGCGATACTTTCATAAAAACATGTGTAAAACATGTAATTATTCTAGTATCATATAAGCACTCTCCCTAGATCGGCGGTGTATCCGATCATGCTCTCACAGCTCACGCTTACCGAAGCGTAGAGGTAACTGATCCATACATTACCACTCAATTAAGTGGAACTCATACAATAGCACGCCGTATGAGCAACGAAAAGAGAAATATGGTGCAAGAACCAAAAGTTAGTACTTAAATAGCCACCTATAGTCCTTAACTGGGCATACAGGATATGACCACTAGCACACTCTTAGTTTTAAAATCACACTTCTTAAACAGAATTTTGTTTTAAATACACTTATGAACAGTAATCACGCTAAACCATGCTCCGATGCCAGCTGTAACAGAACCGCCCAATTATACGAGATTAAGTAGGAAAATCATCCAACGAGAGGACAATCTAACAAACTTAAGCCCGTATAACCCGGTAGTCCGTGAAATCTCGACGGATTTCAAACCATTTCACATAACAGCCAAGATCGTACTAAGTTTAGCGGTCACCGTCATAAGTTACATAAAAGTTTGCGGCACAAAATACATCAGAGTTTAAACATAGTTATTACAAACCAGGTTCGAATAAAAGTAGCGGAAGCAGTAGTTCAAATCACGCACACACACAGTGTTTGAAATAAAGTGCCAGCTTGTGATCATCTCCAGCAAAAGCATCAGACGAGAAGTAGCGAATGACCATTGCCCATGGTCCTAAGCTTCGCCCATAGCAGGATAGAGGCAGTTGATACAGTAGCCGTAATACATCTGCCCATCTGCAACAAGTGGGAACAAAGCCCTGAGTACGAGAAGGTACTCAGCTAGACTTACCTGACAGAACCAAAGTAAAATGACACCAAGGATCATGATAGGCTTTCTGGTGGGGTAGCTGACTCATTTGCAAGAAAAGCATTTTTAACTTAACAGTTCTTTTACAAAAGCATGCAGTATTTTAATCTTTATTACCCTGTCAACTATGTTTGCACTTATGCTAGAGTAACAACGTAATTAAGCAAGTAAGGATTACCATTGATCATTAACAATAATTACCATGTCGTCTTCCACATAACTATCCAAGTGTTTCATCAATATTACTACGATGAAGTAGCTCAAGTCAAGTGTTCACTATCCAGTGAACGATGGTGATTCGAATCGATTATTAACCAGCTGGTAATTTATTCTTCACACAAACCTCACTCACCCGCTAAAGTGAGGTATTGGTCACCGAGTCAACTATTCAGGTAAAGTCGCGAGTTTGCCAGGAACCACATGTACCCGGGGGTCGCCCGACTACTCTTTGGCCTTATCATCGCGCCCCCGTATCCTGCCACTACTGCTTTGGTACAGTGCGTTGCGAGCAATCCACTCGGCCCGAATAATCTCCCAGCTTCGCGGTCGAAAGGTGCATTATTCGGCCAGCTAAATGTGAGGCATGCGTTCAACATGACTCGAGGCCCAACAACGGTCGGTCCTTAATCGACACAGACGGAAAGCACTACAGTCCGAAACCCTGCAAGTTTCCACCCGGTCTCAGATTCATTTCGACACTTAGTTATTCTCATATGACATACTTTCACATAGATTCAAGTAATCCCCTATAACTCGCGGATGACAGGCAATCACCCGACTTCTACCGGTCTAAGCAAACTAAGCAATTATTGACCGCGGACACCAGGGTAACAAGGATCGGGTAAAGCAAGGCGAAACAAGGTATAATACAACAACGTTTGCAAACAACTCCTAAACGTAATGCATCAAATTAAGTAAAGTTAATAATAAATTATTTGCAAACCGGGAGAGAAATGCTCCGGGCTTGCCTCTCTCAAAAGAGCTGGGACGGTGGTCGGGGCACTCCGGAAGATCTTCACCGACCTCCTCTTCGGCTTCGGTCGACTCCTGCTCTGGCACCTCGGACTACTCTTCCGGGTCCTCGGGAACTGCTACCGGGGTCACTTCTTGCGATCCTGTATGATGCAGAAGTATCCGTGTTCATGCCTAGGTGCATTGCAAGCATGACATGAGATGATGATTGTAACAGAACCGTCCAAATTATAAGAGCACAAGTACAAAAACAATCACCGAAGTGATCAAATTCTCGCACTTGAGCCCATATAACTCCGGTAGTCCAATGAAATCACGAGGGATTTCAATCCAACCAACATACAAGCCAAGATCGTAGTGATTCAACATAACAAGTCACATGTTACATCCATTTCACAAGTAATCAAAATATACATCGGAGTTCAACATAGTTATTACAACTTAAGTTCAAAAATAGCAGAAGCAAAGTAATTTGAAACTAACACACCCTTATTTCAAATACATGCCAGTACCAAGGTCGACTTCCAACAAAAGCATTAGGGAGAAGATAACTCAGAAGGATCATGCCCGCGATCACACTCCGCCTCTACGGCAGGAGCCAACCAACTCCTGCAGTCGCCATGATACATCACAACCTGCAACAAGTGGGGATACAACCCTGAGTACGACAATGTACTCAGCTAGACTTACCCGCCATAAACCAGAAATAAGGTGACACCAAGGATCATGCAAGGCTGATATAAAGTGGGCTAGCTTGACAACATTTTGCATAAAAGCTTATTATGAATAAGTAATCATTAATGCTTAAGCATCAAGTTAATTATCATTAACCTGTCCTCTATATTAGAACCTGTACTAGAGCACTCACTTTATTAGGAGCAAACAATATTAACCATAGCAGGTATAAATTGAGGCAACCTTTCCATCGTTATCCAATTAACCATCCGTTCAATTTAATGGAATCTACGTTGCCGCTGCTCAAGTCAAGTGCTCACTAACCGGGAGCGACGGCGATTCGAATCGAATTCCTATCTAGCTGGAGGGGTATTTCTAACACTCACCGAGTCACGCCTGGCGAGGGCTGCTCAGGTCATCTTTCGTACAGTTCAGGAATCATGGGTCCGAATGATGTCGCGACCCCAAGGGCGACACTCTGCCAGGTGATAGGGACTCTAACCCCCCCTTGGTCTCACGCCAATGTCCCCAAGCACATCCTTTCTCTCCTCCAAGAAGCAACCTACCATTCGATTCCCGGCCTGAACCATACTACTCGACTTCGCGGTCGGAACGACTTATCCGGCCAACTAAGTGTTAGACTGCGTTCAACATGACTCAAGGACGTACAGCGAATCGGTCCTTAAACGACTCAGACGGGGATAGATCGACACCCAAGACCTCCATGCCTTGTTGCTTCACTATCGTCATCCTGCCCGGTCTCATTTCATTTTATTAACACATGGTTCCATTTCACGATAGCAAATATAGCCAACCGTGCCATATATGAATATCCCTACATCTCGCAGGTGACAGGAAATCACCTGACTTCTACCGCTTAAAGCAGGGCTAAGCATCTACTCGATCCTAGTCTAGGTAGGATTCAGGGATTCATATATCTGGACAAGGAATGATATAATGCAGCAAGGTTTTCAACCAACTCCTACCACTTAATGCAACAATACTTATAACATATATATATAATTAATTGCTTTGAAGATAGGAGGCTTATAATGCTCCGGGGCTTGCCTGGGATCCGACTCAAGTTAGAGTATGTCAGATGAAGTCACTTGGCGAGCAACCTCCAATCTACCACTTGTCCGGTCCTTCTTTCTTCGGGATGGATCCACCAAACACCGTCTTCGGGTTTGGCTCCTCATCAGGTCCATCACGTGCTTCAGCTAGCGTACCTAAATGAGGTGCAATAATGCATATGTATGAATGCATAGAAGTGAAATAAACAAAGCAATCATGCAAGCATACCAAAGTTCACATAAACCCTAGAGTTAATTAACTTAATCCTTATTAGGGCATAACAAAGAAGATTACAAGCACATCAATCAAGACACAAGTCTTATAAGATTACAGGGTATCAACCTAAGTACCATCAAAGATATGAGTCACACTTTAACACACAAGCATAGCAAAGTGAAACAAGGCACTAAAACTAAAATCTGTCACTTTCTAGGCATACAAGCAGTAGCTCCGTAAATCAATCATAACTAGAGATATACAGCTCCAAATGACTTGCAAGAAGATATTATGGAAATCTTATGAAATTGTCCACATTTCATTTATAAACATCTAAACCTGATTCTAACATTTACCATGTCGAAATACAGAAGGTACAGAATCTGTCCTGGAAGGACAGAGAGTAACATAAATCTGAACCCAACTTAGAACAGCTGTAGTTTCTAAACCATATGGCCAAATGCCACCAAAATTTAACAGCAGCTAGATCATGAAATTCACAACAACTTTGTTATAGCACACAAGACATGAAAACATCATTTACATAGAGTAATTAACAATATTCTCAAATCTGTTCGGAAACCTCAATATTTTCTGTGAATACAGGTAAAACCTATAACTCAATATTTTCTGTGAATACATGGCCATAGAATGAACCAAAATCATAGAGCAATATCATAATAAGGTGATGGGACAATATTTTCTATTTTATCATTTATATATTATTTATAAGCTATTTATCAAGCCCTAAACAAGTTAAATCAATAACTAGATCATCCAATAAGTAGTGACCAAGAAATTTATACCAAAGTACATACATATCATGACAAGACTACCATAAAAATTTCACATCATTTGGAGCACCACAACTCAAGATATAAAACGACAAGTAATAAAATGAAATTTTCCTTATTTAACAAGGTCAAATCAAAACCCTAAGAAAACATTGAACAACTAGGGTGTTTAATATTTTTCCTAGCAAGTACATGCCATTATAAAATTAACAAAACAAGAATCACCATTTTTGGAGTTCTAAAACTCCAGATCTGGCTCTGGTCAAGTTTAAAGGCATTTATAGAGCATTTTTAAAACTTAAATAAAGACATCAGAAAACATCTACAAACATATAGGATTGTATGATTCCACCGCATAGATCTCTTCTCAAGGTTTCCAAAAAGTCCACATTTGCCAATTTTTGGATTTTTCTAGCATGAGATATGAATTTTAGGAGATTTACAAAATTTCTGAAATTCAAAAACAGGATTAACCCTAGATATGCTAGGTGCACCCGGACGCGTACCCATTCTCGGCCATTCTTAACACTGACCTGCGGGACCCACGCCCAGAGGGGCCCACCTGTCATGCATATACAGAGAGACAGAGAGAGGGGAACGGGCTTGGCTTCGTCTTCTACCTCCGACGGCCGAACAGGGGAAGGCGGACGCTGGCTGGCCAACCGGCGGTGGGGCGGTCGCCGACGGCGAGGGTGCCCGTGCGGCACCAGGGGGCCCACGCGCACCCACCGGTGCACCTAGTCTTGCTTGAACGGCTCGGAGGAGGCGGGACCGCGGGCGCCTTCGATCGGCAGCAGCGCCACCGCGGTTGGCCGTGCCCCGGCGACGGCCTTGGCCCGGGGAGGAGCGCGGTGGCTTGCCTGGAGGAGCGCGCACGCGCAGAGGGGCACAACTCAGACAATGGCGAACCGAAACGGCATCACCACCTCGAGCTCGAGCACGGGCGGCAATGGCGGCTGTGGCCATGGCGGCTTCGAATTCGTGAGCTGAGAACGCCGGTGAGGCAAGGGAAGAGGTGCTACGAGTTCGGCGTCGCAAGGCGGAGCTGCTGGTGGTGCTCGTGGAGAGTGAGGCGGCGCGGAACAGCGGGAACACATCGGCGGCCGGAGCTCAGCCATGGCGGACATGGCGGTCGTCGTAGCGTGCGCTTTCAGGGCGAAGCCGAATGAGGGAAAGGCAGGGAACGAGCATGGGAAGTGGAGGAGCGACTGGCTTCGATTCTCCATACGTGAAGGGGGGAAGCAGCTCGCGGACAGGGAGTGGGGGCGCGGCGCGGCATGGCCGCCACGTCCAGGCCACGCGTCGTTCACTGGAACCCGACGTCGAACACGTGGTGTGCGTGAAACCGTCTGACTTGGAGGCAAAGGTTGGGCTGGCTATGGGCCAAACTGGGCCATGGACCAATTGTCAAAGTTGTTCACCTCAATATACTCTATAATTTTTATTTAATCACCAAAGTCATAAGACTTACAGATCAGGAGATAATTAAGCCCAAAGTTGACAGTGTCAACAGGTTAAGCTAGGGCTCGGTTTTGGGATTTTACAATGCCAAACTTGGTCAAATTGATCCCAACTTTTTACATGTTGTTCTCCAACAAATTATTTCCAACTTTCATTTTTGGACCAATTTAAGTTACTTAGTAAAAACTTGAGAACGCGGAATGTCAATGTCGAAGACACTGAAATCGGGGCTTTAAAATTGGGCCTTGTTTAGATGACAAACTTTGGAGGCAAAGTTTGCATAGTAAGTGTCCCGTCACACTGTAGCAATTTTGTTTTCATTTGGTAATAATTGTCCAAATATTGATTAATTAGACTTAAAATGTTCGTCTCGCAAAGTACAACAAAACTGTGTAATTAGTTTTTGATTTCATCTATATTTAGTACTCCATATATATGCCGATATTTTGATGTGACGGGGAATAGGAATTCTGCATAGTGAATTTGGGAGGCAAACTTTGGAATCTAAACAAGGCATTGTTAAGTGTTGGAAACAGTCCCAAAACTGACTTGTGGGCCCTTTTTGATCATGTTCCACACATTTTCATGACTTGACTCTTAAACAAAGTTTGTTCCTTATAAAATTCTCTACGACTTTGTCAAAGGGTGCACAGTCATGCAAAGCTTCTAGGTTACACTTTTGAAACGGTCAAACAAAAGTGTTCCAGGGTCCATACATGGTCAACCATCACTTAGAAGCACATTTAGGCAAAATGATCAACATGAACATTGTTCCATGGAGTGTCCTAAGTGTAGTTAAGGTGTTGTAGAGGCCAAACATACCCGCCATGCATAGGTTGCACAAAAGTGTAGGCCTCACATGCTTTGAAACATAGAACTCAAGTGAAATGTTATAGTTGTTTCATGTGGTTGTTTCAAGATACATGCTACACATGTTCCACTAGGGTGTTCCACATGCGTCCAAGATGTGCTGCACATATTGCATTTGTATGTTGCACAACACTAGTTCCCATGGGAGGTAAGGCAGGTTTCAGTCATAATCCAAACAAGCCTATCACTTATCATTTCATGTGACTTTTCGATTCCAAACTTCACGAAACTTTTCCAGGGATCAATATAGATAGGTACCAAGGTGAGACATATGAAGATATGGAAATAACACCATCCAAACATATATCTTTTAATTGAGTCTATCTGTAAGCAAGGGTGCAATATCCAAGTTTAGGTTAGGGTTTATTTCCATAGCTTTGACGTTGGCATCGTCATCTCCACTAATCTACCATGTTTGAGCTCAAACCCACTGCCTAATTGGTGATAAACACCTGGGGTGTTACAGCCCTCCCCCTTAAAAGAATCGCGTCCCGAGATTCGGAATGGAAGATCTTTTAAGGAAGAGAGACGTGTTATCTAGTTCCCAATATCTGCTATAGCATTCAACTAAAAGCATTCAACATCGGTGAACAATTTGGTGAAAGGCACTTTCTGATACTTACTCTTCATGGCAAAATTTGTCTGAAGAATTTCCTTCATTGGCTTCCATGGAGCATTGTTGCTTTGGGAGGAATCCAAGATAGCACATACTGCATTCTCAGTGTACGGAGGTCAATTGGTCCATGAGTGAACCACTCCCAAGTATCAGACTCTCTAATGAGCACAACATAGGCCATACGAACTTGACACTAGATTGAAATATTCCCAAGTATACTCGTTGAAAATGGCTCTATGTTCACATGGTTTTGAAAAGCAGTTCTCTACCAAAACGGCTAGAGTACAACCTTCCAAAAGGGTGAGATCATAGACGACAAACATTCTCTGAGGCCATAGGATACTGACTAACCAATAGACAAGGTCTATGTTGGTCGTAAATGTTCATTCATTTAGACACCAACTAATGGAAAACTACTTGCGGTTCCATGGGTGCAGTTCTCTTTCTCTGACGACAACACTGTATTATCTGAGTCTATCGATGGTCAGTGAATGTGATAGCTGACTCTGTTGGCTTCCTATTTCTGCCAACAGTTATCTAAGAAGATTCTTCTATCCAAGACAACAGTTATCTGGGTTGAATCAGATGCAACCTCTTGGGTAAAAACATTTATAAGGTACCAAAGTACGTCATCATTGGAAAATAATTCCCAAAGAAAGACGTAGCGAGGCCTTAAGGACAACAAAAGTTGTAATCTTTACTAAACCGCGGGGAGTAGTCTACCACCAAGTGATTGAGTAAAAATTTTCTTTAGTGACTTAGTTGTACTGTAAGTTGAGTTGACTTGCAGCATAACAACTTTGTCAGGCCAACTTTCACCATGAGACTTTCTCTTTAGGGCCATATAGCAGCTCTAGGATGAGAAATCTGTTGTTTGACACTTCTCAGATTGCTTTCGAATATTCCTCAATACTGCATCCAATAGAGTTATGAACAAACCGTTTATGGCACCTAAGGGCACAAGGATGTTGATCAAAACTAGGGCATGCATTTCTCTAATTCTTTACCGCAGCTGATTGAACAACTTGCACTATCTGTGTGATCGTCCAAGACAGAATTGACTTGATCACAATGGCTCTAAAAGATAGAATATCACTCGAGTTGTTGACTAGTTGATTAACTTCTTGTTGGTTATTGCTCTGTAAGACATAGCCTTCGTAGCTACCAAAGAGTCGTTACCTAGCTGGGGATTAACCTTCCTATTGGTAACTAATCAGTTGTCTCTCAACACTAAAAAGTTCCAAATCTTCACTCTTGACCACAACAACTATGGTTGACGCAAAACGAATGGTTGACATCGAAGTTAGCAAATACGAAGTTATTCTAGAGATGGTTGATTTTGATTGTATGGTCATTATGCACCCAAGGTTGCGACTTGGATAGCTCTGGTCACATGCACAATGCGATAATCGATTCTCATCCCATAGATAACTTGTCCAACATTAAGTGTTGTGTGTCCTTTCTATCCAATAGAGACGAGATACTTGCTTACTAGATGACGTTATTCCATACTGGGACAACTAAGTAGAGTTACTTGTCTACCACCTATTACAGTCTGTTTAATGTTTATGTCGGTGACCTGTTCTTCAAAGGTTATCCTTTTAGCAACTTCAGAAGGACACTCCACTACTTTCGGTCTAAGATATAGATCTTACGATACGATATAAGGGTATTTTGATAAGATATGAGAAAACAACCAAGGAAGAAGGTCACGTGAACATCACATTAGTGTTGTTCTGCAATGGATTATGATTAGAAACCATGATACCAGCGCGTGCCAAGCAGCACAACCTTGTGTGTGCACCCACAGGAGGCTCTTGGTTTCGTCGCGGCACCATTAGTTGCTACTCATAACACCATTACTAAACAAACACCCGATGAGGAATTTCAAATGGCACAGATTGGGTTGTCCGAACAAGCACCATACCAAGGAGGGATTGCAAGTAAAGGTAGTCACAAGGTTTAGAATAAACGAGGAGGCGATCCAAAAATTAACACACACCACAAAGGAACATAGCTCAATTCCTAAAGACAACTGAGCAAGGGACTCTTGCTTAAATTCTATGCACGACTTGCGTCCACCGAAGTGAGTTCCAGATAAAAGATTAATAGGAGATTCATTCATGTTGGGCAACAACATGAGATTAAGACTGATAAACATCTCGAGACTGAGAAGGTTGGGGACGGATTAAGTAAATTTCAAGGGCGAAAACCGATATGTAGTCATAGATTGAGTTGATAAGGTAGATGCACGAATTTGCAAGCAAGCAATTTTGAGGCCATAGCAAAAAGACGTTTCGTCGCATTAGCTAACCTTTGGGAGAGGCAACCGGGAGGTCCAACATAAATTTAGGTGCGGTCTCCACAACTGGCAACGTGCGAACCATGGTCAAAGGCTAGCGTTGATTAAAGTTAACTTGGTTGGTCAGTCGATAAAGGTCTTCACAAAAAGGGTTGCAAAACATCCGCGGCTTATGCAAACATATAGGAGAACTAAACTTTGGACTTTCGGTTAAGCAAAGGCAGGGATACAAACATTCAAGGGCTAACCACCAAGTCTACAGGCTCGGGCTCCTAAGAGAGAGAACCTAAATGAAGACAACAACCATACAATTACGTAACGGGAACGTTGTTCTAGGATAAAGCTATGTGACCCTCGTATGCTCACCGAGGACAAACGAGGGGACAACTAGAGCACTACCTAGGTAACAATCATACGTACCACATCACCGTCAAGCAGACAATTGAGAAAATTCAAACAAATGAGCTTGAGCAATCAATATAAAGCACAAGGCTCACCTAGAATAAGCATTTAACTCAAGCATGAACTAACTACAAGTTTAGCTCAAACAAACGCTAGCTAAGGTGGTTAACTTAGCATGTGCATAGAATCTGGACAGCAGCACAGTAGTTACTTATTTCAACCATAACTGAGGTTATAGACATCCCACAAAGGTGATCCTAGACTTTCTAGAAAGCTTAGGAAGATGACTACACTTTAGTTATTCACACCAGAAACTAATTCATAGCTTAACATGACCAAAAATGCTAATGTTTCAGATCTGTACCAATATGGATAGAAAACTGACAAGAACTTTAAAAATGCGTAACTGGAGTTCTAGGGACACAACAAGGCTGAGCCTTAACTTTATGTAAAGCTTATTAAGTTGTCTATAACTTTCTTATTATCATATTAAGATGATTTTATAACCAACAAGGCCAAACAAGACAAAGAAGACATCTCTGCCCTGATTTGGACAGATTCTGTCATTCCATTTTGCAATCTCATAACTAGAGATTTAGACCACCACAATTAGTGCTATAAGACATTTTGGAAAGCTTAGAAAAAGTACTACACTTCTTCTAGTATCTCCAAGACATGATTCCATATGCACACAGGTCAAACAAACCAAACATTGAGATGTGTTCTGACATGGGCAGATTCTGACAACAAACTTCTAAAATTTATAACTCCCAAACCATAAGGCCTAGGGTCATGAAATTTAAGGACAAGCCAAATAAGTAAGTTAGCTACAACTTTGGTATTCTTCATAACTACAGAAAACACCATGATGGCTACAAAAGCATCACTACAACAGAAATTGTTCTAGCAGCCAACGTTCAATAAGTAAAGCAAAGTTTGCCTTTGTTCTACTTAACAAGAGAGCACACAAACATATCATTCTAGTAGCTATAAATTTTTGTTACCTTAGACCAACACGAATTTAATTCATTAATAAGAATCACAATTACTTAGGTAAGGTCTAAAGCATTTGCAAACACTTGTATGACAACATATCCGCCATTTAGCTAAACTAAAGGGCACCTATAGGTTCAAGCATGTAACCACAACTATTTCTAGCAAGGCTAAGCACACATTTTTCTCAAGCAACATGGAACAAGTCATTCTTGTTTGATTCCACACAAGAAAGATAGTGTACCACATCAATCACAAGTTACTTCCTACAGAACAAGGGTGAGAGGAGCATAGCTATGCATAAGGCAACAATCATGAAGATGCATGCTTCGTCCTATTCGTCCTCACAAGATTGCCAACCTAAAGTGGCGATCACGTTCTATGTCGGTGGCATAACACGCACTCTCTCGATATATAGCTAGTCGTCAGCTACATTCGACTTACGCATTCGTGGTTAGCGTACCTGCAGAAAAGTTTCATTGCAGCCCAACATTTCCCAATATAGCACACAATGAAAGCAGAGAAGTAAAATTCTAAGTACTCCCATGTACATATACCCCCGTATATATACATGTAGTACCAAAACTACCCGAATCATTAATCACCCACAATTAAGTACCTTCATATATACATGTGTGTGACATGTAAATAATCCAGTAATCAAAACTAGCTCTCCCCTAGACCGCAGGTTGTACGGTCATGCTCTCACAACTCACACTTACCTGAGCGTAGGTGCGATGTTGCATAAAAGTAAACTAGCGACATATATGGCTATTTCATATATGAAGGCTACCACCAATCTAACCCACCGGGTAGCATAGTGTGGGAGAGTCACCACACATACATACCTTGGTCTGGGTGTAGATGCATAAATGAAAACCCCCAAGTTAGTACTTATATAAGCCACCTAATAATCCTTATATGGGCATAAGGAAATTGACCACTGGCATACTTAGGTTTAAAATTTAGATTTGACAAACCTATATATAGCTATAAGTTGATAAAACTGATTTTATAAAACAAAACCTTTATTTTAAATACACATATGACAAGTTTAATGTTGAATCTTTCTCCGATACTAGCTATAACAGAACCGTCCAAATTATAAGAGCACAAGTACAAAAACAATCACCGAAGTGATCAAATTCTCACACTTGAGCCCATATAACTCCGGTAGTCCAATGAAATCACGAGGGATTTCAAACCAACCAACATACAAGCCAAGATCGTAGTGATTCAACATAACAAGTCACATGTTACATCCATTTCACAAGTAATCAAAATATACATCAGAGTTCAACATAGTTATTACAACTTAAGTTCAAAAATAGCGGAAGCAAAGTAATTTGAAACTAACACACCCTTATTTCAAATACATGCCAGTACCAAGGTCGACTTCCAACAAAAGCATTAGAGAGAAGATAACTCAGAAGGATCATGCCCGCGATCACACTCCGCCTCTACGGCAGGAGCCAACCAACTCCTGCAGTCGCCATGATACATCACAACCTGCAACAAGTGGGGATACAACCCTGAGTACGACAATGTACTCAGCTAGACTTACCCGCCATAAACCAGAAATAAGGTGACACCAAGGATCATGCAAGGCTGATATAAAGTGGGCTAGCTTGACAACATTTTGCATAAAAGCTTATTATGAATAAGTAATCATTAATGCTTAAGCATCAAGTTAATTATCATTAACCTGTCCTCTATATTAGAACCTGTACTAGAGCACTCACTTTATTAGGAGCAAACAATATTAACCATAGCAGGTATAAATTGAGGCAACCTTTCCATCATTATCCAATTAACCATCCGTTCAATTTAATGGAATCTACGTTGCCGCTGCTCAAGTCAAGTGCTCACTAACCGGGAGCGATGGCGATTCGAATCGAATTCCTATCCAGCTGGAGGGGTATTTCTAACACTCACCGAGTCACGCCTGGCGAGGGCTGCTTAGGTCATCCTTCGTACAGTTCAGGAATCACGGGTCTGAATGATGTCGTGACCCCAAGGGCGACACTCTGCCAGGTGATAGGGACTCTAACCCCCCCCTTGGTCTCACGCCAATGTCCCCAAGCACATCCTTTCTCTCCTCCAAGAAGCAACCTACCATTCGATTCCCGGCCTGAACCATACTACTCGACTTCGCGGTCGGAACGACTTATCCGGCCAACTAAGTGTTAGACTGCGTTCAACATGACTCAAGGACGTACAGCGAATCGGTCCTTAAACGACTCAGACGGGGATAGATCGACACCCAAGACCTACATGCCTTGTTGCTTCACTATCGTCATCCCGCCCGGACTCATTTCATTTTATTAACACATGGTTCCATTTCACGATAGCAAATATAGCCAACCGTGCCATATATGAATATCCCTACATCTCGCAGGTGACAGAAAATCACCTGACTTCTACCGCTTAAAGCAGGGCTAAGCATCTACTCGATCCTAGTCTAGGTAGGATTCAGGGATTCATATATCTGGACAAGGAATGATATAATGCAGCAAGGTTTTCAACCAACTCCTACCACTTAATGCAACAATACTTATAACATATATATATAATTAATTGCTTTGAAGATAGGAGGCTTATAATGCTCCGGGGCTTGCCTGGGATCCGACTCAAGTTAGAGTATGTCAGATGAAGTCACTTGGCGAGCAACCTCCAATCTACCACTTGTCCGGTCCTTCTTTCTTCGGGATGGATCCACCAAACACCGTCTTCGGGTTTGGCTCCTCATCAGGTCCATCACGTGCTTCAGCTAGCGTACCTAAATGAGGTGCAATAATGCATATGTATGAATGCATAGAAGTGAAATAAACAAAGCAATCATGCAAGCATACCAAAGTTCACATAAACCCTAGAGTTAATTAACTTAATCCTTATTAGGGCATAACAAAGAAGATTACAAGCACATCAATCAAGACACAAGTCTTATAAGATTACAGGGTATCAACCTAAGTACCATCAAAGATATGAGTCACACTTTAACACACAAGCATAGCAAAGTGAAACAAGGCACTAAAACTAAAATCTGTCACTTTCTAGGCATACAAGCAGTAGCTCCGTAAATCAATCATAACTAGAGATCTACAACTCCAAATGACTTGCAAGAAGACATTATGGAAAGCTTATGAAATTGTCCACATTTCATTTATAAACATCTAAACCTGATTCTAACATTTACCATGTCGAAATACAGAAGGTACAGAATCTGTCCTGGAAGGACAGAGAGTAACATAAATCTGAACCCAACTTAGAACAGCTGTAGTTTCTAAACCATATGGCCAAATGCCACCAAAATTTAACAGCAGATAGATCATGAAATTCACAACAACTTTGTTATAGCACACAAGACATGAAAACATCATTTGCATAGAGTAATTAACAATATTCTCAAATCTGTTCGGAAACCTCATTTGCAAGACATAATTATTAACTTATGTTGCAAACATATAATTGAATAAAACCAACTTTACCAATATTTCATACATGACTAAAGAACACCAGAAAACATAGTGTCAATTACTAAATAAATTCTTTTAATACATTTTCTTAATTTATTTAGATAATTAGGTGAAATTATGACCACATCATAAGGATGCTCCATAAATTCTACCAAAATTACAGGGGTCCACAAATGCTCTCAAAAGTCTACTGTACAAATTTCAAGCCATTTAGATAAGTACATCAACCTCTATGAAAAAGACAATCAACTATTGAAATAAATCATGTGAGAACAGGTAAAACCTATAACTCAATATTTTCTGTGAATACATGGCCATAGAATGAACCAAAATCATAGAGCAACATCATAATAAGGTGATGGGACAATATTTTCTATTTTATCATTTATATATTATTTATAAGCTATTTATCAAGCCCTAAACAAGTTAAATCAATAACTAGATCATCCAGTAAGTAGTGACCAAGAAATTTATACCACAGTATATACATACCATGACAAGACTACCATAAAAATTTCACATCATTTGGAGCACCATAACTCAAGATATAAAACGACAAGTAATAAAATGAAATTTTCCTTATTTAACAAGGTCAAATCAAAACCCTAAGAAAACATTGAACAACTAGGGTGTTTAATATTTTTCCTAGCAAGTACATGCCATTATAAAATTAACAAAACAAGAATCACCATTTTTGGAGTTCTAAAACTCCAGATCTGGCTCTGGTCAAGTTTAAAGGCATTTATAGAGCATTTTTAAAACTTAAATAAAGACATCAGAAAACATCTACAAACATATAGGATTTTATGATTCTACCGCATAGATCTCTTCTCAAGGTTTCCAAAAAGTCCACATTTGCCAATTTTTGGATTTTTCTAGCATGAGATATGAATTTTAGGAGATTTACAAAATTTCTGAAATTCAAAAACAGGATTAACCCTAGATATGCTAGGTGCACCCGGACGCGTACCCATTCTCGGCCATTCTTAACACTAACCTGCGGGACCCGCGCCCAGAGGGGCCCACCTGTCATGCATATACAGAGAGACAGAGAGAGGGGAACGGGCTTGGCTTCGTCTTCTACCTCCGACGGCCGAACAGGGGAAGGCGGACGCCGGCTGGCCAACCGGCGGTGGGGCGGTCGCCGGCGGCGAGGGTGCCCGTGCGGCACTAGGGGGCCCACGCGCACCCACCGGTGCACCTAGTCTTGCTTGAACGGCTCGGAGGAGGCGGGACCGCGGGCGCCTTCGATCGGCAGTAGCGCCACCGCGGCTGGCCGTGCCCCGGCGACGGCCTTGGCCCGGGGAGGAGCGCGGTGGCTTGCCTGGAGGAGCGCGCACGCGCAGAGGGGCACAGCTCAGACAATGGCGAACCGAAACGGCATCACCACCTCGAGCTCGAGCACGGGCGGCAATGGCGGCTGTGGCCATGGCGGCTTCGAATTCGTGAGCTGAGAACGCCGGTGAGGCAAGGGAAGAGGTGCTACGAGTTCGGCGTCGCAAGGCGGAGCTGCTGGTGGTGCTCGTCGAGAGTGAGGCGGCGCGGAACAGCGGGAACACAACGGCGGCCAGAGCTCAGCCATGGCGGACATGGCGGTCGTCGCAGCGTGCGCTTTCAGGGCGAAGCCGAATGAGGGAAAGGCAGGGAACGAGCTTGGGAAGTGGAGGAGCGACTGGCTTCGGTTCTCCATACGTGAAGGGGGGGAAGCAGCTCGCGGACAGGGAGTGGGGGCGCGGCACGGCATGGCCGCCACGTCCAGGCCACGCGTCGTTCACTGGAACCCGACGTCGAACACGTGGTGTGCGTGAAACCGTCTGACTTGGAGGCAATGGTTGGGCTGGCTATGGGCCAAACTGGGCCATGGACCAATTGTCAAAGTTGTTCACCTCAGTATACTCTATAATTTTTATTTAATCACCAAAGTCATAAGACTTACAGATCAGGAGATAATTAAGCCCAAAGTTGACATTGTCAACAGGTTAAGCTAGGGCTCGGTTTTGGGATTTTACAATGCCAAACTTGGTCAAATTGATCCCAACTTTTTACATGTTGTTCTCCAACAAATTATTTCCAACTTTCATTTTTGGACCAATTTAAGTTACTTAGTAAAAACTTGAGAACGCGGAATGTCAATGTCGAAGACACTGAAATCGGGGCTTTAAAATTGTTAAGTGTTGGAAACAGTCCCAAAACTGACTTGTGGGCCCTTTTTGATCATGTTCCACACATTTTCATGACTTGACTCTTAAACAAAGTTTGTTCCTTATAAAATTCTCTACGACTTTGTCAAAGGTTGCACAGTCATGCAAAGCTTCTAGGTTATACTTTTGAAACGGTCAAACAAAAGTGTTCCAGGGTCCATACATGGTCAACCATCACTTAGAAGCACATTTAGGCAAAATGATCAACATGAACATTGTTCCATGGAGTGTCCTAAGTGTAGTTAAGGTGTTGTAGAGGCCAAACATACCCACCATGCATAGGTTGCACAAAAGTGTAGGCCTCACATGCTTTGAAACATAGAACTCAAGTGAAATGTTATAGTTGTTTCATGTGGTTGTTTCAAGATACATGCTACACATGTTCCACTAGGGTGTTCCACATGCGTCCAAGATGTGTTGCACATATTGCATTTGTATGTTGCACAACACTAGTTCCCATGGGAGGTAAGGCAGGTTTCAGTCATAATCCAAACAAGTCTATCACTTATCATTTCATGTGACTTTTCGATTCCAAACTTCACGAAACTTTTCCAGGGATCAATATAGATAGGTACCAAGGTGAGACACATGAAGATATGGAAATAACACCATCCAAACATATATCTTTTAATTGAGTCTACCTGTAAGTAAGGGTGCAATATCCAAGTTTAGGTTAGGGTTTATTTCCATAGCTTTGACGTTGGCATCGTCATCTCCACTAATCTACCATGTTTGAGCTCAAACCCACTGCCTAATTGGTGATAAACACCTGGGGTGTTACAATGATGATGAATGAATGAGATGTAAATGAGCACGTTACTTTATTTGGATTTACGTGGAACTTACGACTCTTCTACGTCTACGTCATCCAAGAACATGTACTCGAAAACTACCACCACTACTTCCTACCATGCAAAGGCACCTTGACACTCAAGATACTTCAAAGATACACCAAAGCATAGTTTACTAACTAACCTTGCATTAAAGATTGAATGTAAACCTTAATTAGCCCTATGCTTGAACAGCAACACATATTTTGGTAGCACAGAAAAATCTCAGAAAATTACAGTGGGTTACTAACATCAATACTAGCCTGCCACAAGATTTTTATTGCAGTTGGATTACTAGAACTGTATATACAAAAATAACAAGCTAAGGCCTAGAAATGAATATGAAAATACTTTGCATTATGAAAAGTATCAAACAACAGATTTAGAATTTTTCCTATTCTCTAAACAGTAAACAAGCACTGTAGAAAAATTATTACTTGCATGTTTTATTCAAATTTATTTAATTAACAAAAATAACAATTACTAGTGATAGAAAGCATTTGAACTACACCTACAAAATTTTTTTCTACAGAATAAACATGATATAAAATTTTCCTAGCAAGTACATGGCACAAAAAGATTAACAAACTTGGAATCACATTTTTCTGATTTTTCTATAATTTATTATCCATTTTTTTCAAGAAAACACCAATTTCAAGGATTAAATAAAACACTACAGAAAAGTATTTCCAATTTGACATGCAATATTTTTATATCATAGATCTGGTTCCAATGAATCCATAGAAATTTATTTCATAATTTTTGGAGCTGAAAATGACCACAAAAACATTTTCCAAAGTATTTTTCATCAAGGATAATAAAAGAAAACAGAAATTGATTTTTTTGATATCGGTACTGGGCCGGCCCATGGGAGTCAACCGGCCCGTGGCCGTTCTCGGCCTGGTTCGCGTGCGCGGGGAAACGGACGAGCAGGCCCGCTCGGGGCGCGGCCCACAGGGCGTAGCCCAGTCCAGTGAAGACCGGTGGGGGAAAGGAGAACGGGGCGTCCTCGCCGGCGTTCGGAGCCGCGACATCGCGGCGGTGGCCGACGGCCAACGGCCAGCTCCGGCCATGCCACGACCAGCGAGCTCACGCACCACGTTCGCAAAGAGCTAGCGAACTCGAGAGGGAGGCTTGGGAAGACGGAGAGGGAGCGAGCGAAGCGGTGGGCGGAGCACACGGGCTCGGCGGCACCGACGCGGTGGCGCGGCGGGGCGAGAGAAATGGAGCCCTACCGGAGCAAAAAAGGAGATGACGGCGTCCGTTCGAAGGAGGGGAGAAGGGGGCGGAGCTTCGTGCACGACCAATCGAACAGTGGTGGCTCACCGGTGTCGGAACACGGCGGTGAAGGTGGAGGCGCGCGGTGGCGAGCGGCGTTCCGCTCGGTTTCTCCGGAGGGAGGGAGGAGGGGAGCGAGTGAATGGCGAGCGGGATGGAGACCAGGTGCCCGGGGCGATTTGAAGCGGAGCGCGAGCGCGGGGTCCACGGGCTGCCACGCGGTGGCGTCGCCGGCATGCGGCCGCCACACGGCGGGCGTGTTCTGCCGGGGCGATAGCGAGCGCGTGCGCGAGCGGGAAGAGGAAGGGGGAGGCTGGCTAGGCCGGGCCGCGGCAGAGGCGGACGCAGGCGCGCGTGTGCGGGAGGCAGGCCGTTTCCGGTCGCGGGCCGAAACCGAGGCGGTGGCCTGCTAGGTCAGTTCTGATTTTTTTCAAATTTCTAATTTCAAACAAAATTCAAATGTAGTTTTCAAACCCCATTTTGAACAAGAAAAAGACCTTTTCTGGAATTGACCCAAAAATAAAAGTTGCTTAGAATGTAATTCTCTACAACTTTGATTAAGGGGGCCAAATAAAAATTCTCAACAAATTTTGAATTGGAGAATAAAAGCTAAAATAGGGAGTATTTTTGAATATTTTTAAATAATATTTTTGAAACAAGTTTTTGACGAAACCTTGAGTAATCTAGTTGCTCCAAAAATTTGAACTATAGTTCTAAGTGATATAAAATTTGTAGTTGCACAATTTTGATGAAAGGTGATTAGCACATTAATATATTACATCACAAATACCATTTTCCAAGCTTTTATTTCACTCAAGTTATACTATTACCATACATGATTATGATGATATGAAATGTCATGCATATGATTGTCATGCAAATGCTTGCGTAACACCGGGGTGTTACACTAGATTTTTATCTTCCTCTTGAGAGCCATTGGTTTCATCAAATTCCACATCATAAACTTCCTCAAGGGTACCACTAGTCAAATTCCAAACTCTATAAGCTTTGCTAGTAGTGGAGTAACCAAGCAAGAAACCTTCATCACATTTCTTCTCAAACTTGCTCAATCTTGTGCCTTTCTTTAATATGTAGCATTTGCAACCAAATACCCAAAAGTATGCAATATTGGACTTTCTACCATTCAAGATCTTATAGGGTGTCTTCTCTAGGAATTGATGGCAATAGAGGTGGTTGCTATAGAAGCAAGCCATGTTTATAGCTTCGGTCCAAAATGAATGACTAATATTGTATTCACTCAACATTGATCTTACCATGTCAAATAAAGTTCTACTCTTTCTTTCAACTAGCCAATTTGATTGTGGTGTGTGCTTGGCCGAGAATTGATGTCTAATGCATACTCATCACAAAGCTCATCAATTCTTGTATTTTTTAATTCACTTTCATTGTCACTTCTCACTTTCTTGATTGTGGTTTCAAACTCATTTTGGACTCTCTTGATGAATGTCTTAAATGTTGCAAACACATCACTCTTGTTAACAAGAAAGGCTACCCAAGTATATCTAGTGAAATCATCCATAATCACAAAGCCATACTTGTTGCCACCAATGCTTGTATAAGTTGTTGGTCCAAATAAATCCATATGCAAGAGCTCAAATACCTTTGATGTGCTCATTGTGCTCTTCTTTGGATGAGTGTTGCCTACTTGCTTTCCGGCTTGACATGCACTACATAGCTTATCTTTCTCAAATGTGACATCTTTCAAGCCTCTAACTAAGTCATGTTTCACTAATTTATTCAATTGCTTTATCCTAACATGACCAAGTCTTCTATGCCATAGCCAACCCATGCTAGATTTAGTGAGTAAACATGTTGACAATCTAGCCTCACTAGCACCAAAATCAACTAAGTATAGATTCTCATATCTAAAGCCTTTGAAGGTTAAGTTAGAGCCATCTACATTTATGATCTCTACATCATCAACACCAAAGATGCACTTGAAACCAAGATCATAAAGTTGAGCTACGGACAAAAGGTTAAAGTTTAAGCTCTCTACTAGTAGCACATTGAAAATGCTCAAATCATTGGATATAGCAATTTTACCAAGCCCCTTAACCTTGCCTTTGCTATTATCACCAAATGTGATACTTTGAACACCATCACCATCATTTGACTTGATTGAATTGAACATTCTTGAATCACCGGTCATGTGTTGTGTGCACCCACTATCAAGCACCCAATGCCTTCCTTCGGCTTTATAATTGACCTACAAAAGAAAATCAATTCTTTTTAGGTACCCAAACTTGCTTGGGTTCTTGAAGGTTAGTCACCAAGGTCTTTGGTACCCAAATGGCCTTCTTCTTCGGGCCACAATGGTGTACCAATGAACTTAGCCTTCACACCATTAGCACCCTAACAAGCATATAACAAGAATCAAATTTAATTGAGGATACATTAAGTTGCTTGTTCTTGTTGGTCTTGCAATTTTGCTCTATATGCCCAACTTGCTTGCATCTATTGCAAAACCGAACATTGTCCTTCACAAAGCTAACTTTGTGAGTTGCAAAGGTCGTCTTGCCTTTCTTGGAGGTATAGCCTAATCCCTCCTTGTTGAGAGAAAACCTTTGGCTACCCAAGCACTTTAGCAAGTGGGCATCTCCACCATAAGCATTATCTAAGGCACGAGTGAGCTCATTAACCTCCTTGAGAATCTCATTCTTAACCATTAGTGAGACATCACAAGTGAGACCATCACTAGTAGATGAGGTAGAAGTGGAAGTGCTACAAGAAGGGTTAATGGGAGTAACAATAATAGGAATGTAAGAAGATTTATCAATAAGATCACATGTTAGTCCCACATCATAAGTCACGATCATTTGCTCCATCTTGGCCTCCTTCTCCTTAGCTTGCTCAAGTAGAGAGGAGTGAGCCTTTTCAAGCTTAGTGTGAGTAGGACAAGCTTCTCATGGTCTTCCTTTAGACACTCATGAGATTCTTGGAGCTCATCAAAGGATTGCTGAAGGGCTTTGAGCTCCTTTTACAATGCTTTGCACTCCTTTCTCTTCTTTTCATAGCCGGTGCTAAGTTGCTCACATATCTCTATGAGCTCATCCTTAGAGTAGTCCTCCTCATCATCACTTCTACAATCATCACTTCCATATTCATCATCATTTTCATCATATTTTACCTTAGTGGGCTTTGCCATAAGGCATGTTGAAGGAGTGTCGAGAGAGATGGCTTGTTGTGGATGGCGATGCTTGCAAGTGCCTTCTTGATGGACCTCTTGTCATCATCACTTGAATCATCATCATCATTATCATTGGTGCAATCACTATCCCAAGTGACAACATAGCCACTTCCCTTTTTCTTCTTCTTAAAGGTCATTTTCTTCTCCTTTTTCTTCTTGTCCTTCTTCTTCTCATCCTCCTCACTGTCATTCTTGTAGGGACAATTTGCCGCAATATGATCCGGGCTCTTGCACTCAAAGCATAGCCTCACATGATCCTTCATATGATCTCTTCTCTTTCTTGCACCATAGCCTCTCTTCTTCATGAATTTACCCATCTTGCGCACTAGAAGAGCCATGGCCTCATCATCAATGTCACTTGCATCTTCATCTTTACTTGAAGCTTCTTTCTTTGCTTTGCTCTTGCTCTTGGGTGAGGTGGATGCCTTGAATGCCATGCTCTTTTCTTTCTTTTCTTTCTTGTCTTTCTTCTCTTCATCTTCATTTTCACTATCATTGTATTGGGCATCGGTCATAACATCACCAAGTATCTCATTGGGAGATACACCGATCAATCATCCTCTAAATATGATAGTTCTCAATGTCTTGAACTTCTTTAGCAAGCACATCAAGAACTTATGAGAAAAGTCCTCATCCTTCACCTTCTCACCCAAACTCTTGAGATCATTGATAATGACTTGGAGTCTATAGAATATCTCAGGAATGGACTCATTATCTTTCATCTTGAAGTTGGATAGCTTATCCTTGAGCATGTATAGCTTGGCACTCTTTACCGTTGTAGTGTCCTCATATGTTTCCTCCAATCTTGTCCACACTTTACTAGCCCTCTCAAGATCCTTGACTTGCTTAAACACCTTTGAATCAATGCCATTATAAATGGTGTTGAGAGCCATTGTATTGCATTGCTTGTTTGCTCTCTCATTATCGGTGAGGTTGGTGGGATCAAGAATCACAAAGTCACGCTCGGTTACATCCCACACTCTATCATTGATTGAACTAAGGTACATCTTCATCTTTCTCTTCCAATAGTCAAAGGAACTAGTGCCATCAAAGAAAGGTGGTTTGCCTCCAACATGGTTGAACACAACTTGAGCCATAATTTGAGCACCAAAATTGTTAAGCCTTCAATAAACAGTGACCATGGCTCCAATACCACTTAAAAGGTCCTAATATGGCTAGAGGGGGGTGAATAGCCTTTTAAAAACTACAAAACACTAGGCAAACTTGTTAGACAACTAATTGGCTATGAAGCTTTTTGCACTAGCTCTAACAAGTGTTGCAAGCCACCTATCCCACCAATTCTAGTTGCTATAATCTCTAAGTCAATAAATGGCTAAGTCACTACAAGCTCTCAAAAGCTAGCTACACTAAAGAGCTCAACTAGGTAAGAAACTACACTAGCAAAGATAAGAGAAGCTCTCAAAACTAATTATACTAATGAGCTTGTTACAACTAGTTTGCGGGAATATAAATAAGAGGAATGTGATCTTTATATCGCCACGTCGAGGAATGAACCAATCACACTAAGATGAATACTAATCACCAGGAGAAATCCAATGAATCAATCACAATGGAGACACATGATTTTCTCTTGAGGTTCACGTGCTCGCCGGCACGCTAGTCCCTGTTGTGTCAACCAACACCTCGTGGTTCGGCGGCTAATTGACAATCCAAAGCCAAGCTCTCTCAAATAGCACTGCAAGAACCTACCGCAAGTGTAGTAGCTCAATGACACGAGCAATCCACTAGAGTTGCCTTTGGTGCTCCGCCAGGGAAGACACAAGAACCTCTCACAATCACCGGGAGGTGGCCAAGAACAATCACCAACTCTTGCCATAACTCCTCCGCTGCTCCAAGCCGTCTAAGTGATGGCAACCACTAAGAGAAACAATAAATCCATAGCCACAACGATCTCCATGTGCTACTAGATGCATTTACTCAAGCACGTGCACTTGGAATCACTCTATCTCACTTTGGATTCACAACCAAGCAAGGGAATGAGTGGGAGGGAGTATGCTAAGCTCACAAGGATGTCAAGATGTTCAAATGACCAAGAGCGATCCCCAAGAGCCGGCCACCAACTATTTATAAGTGTTCCCAAAGAATAGAGTCGTTAGGCTCTTCACTGTGCCTCCTGCATGGCGACCGAACGCGCCGGTCGGGTTGACCGGACGCAGCCTCAGCGTCCGGTTGCTGCGTGACAAGTCAGCGGATGGGCACCACATGTCCTCATTCAAACCTCGCCCGTCCATCTTCAATGGTCAACTAGAACAAACCTCACACGGTTAAGTGATACCGGACGCATTCCTCAGAGTGACCAGATTCAGGACCGCAGAGTTCGGTCGAGTCCAGTAAGCTCCCAGAGCGCATTTTCATCGACCGGACGCGTCCGATGACTACTGATTGGACGCAGCCAACGTCCGATCAAGCCACCAAGCTGCTGCTCCACGTGTGCGACGCTCAGAACTGACCGCACGCTCAGTCCTGTGTCTGGTGCTCACGACACTAGAGTCCGATCAGTGTTTCTCAGTGAGAAACACCACCATGACTATGCCACCTCTTCAACCCTTGCTCAAAAGTGCTAACCACCATATGTATCACCTTGTGCATGTGTGTTAGCATATTTTCACAAACATTTTTTACAAGGGTTATGTTAGCTCACACTAGGTCCTAATGCATATGCTCATATGAATTCACCTACTGACACTTGGTAACTATTTTAACCGTGAAATTCCCCTCTTCATAGTACGACTATCGATTCTAAGTCATTCACACCCTCTATGGTGTCTTGAGTGCAAAACAAAAATTGGCCCTATCACATATACCTTTGTCTTGAGCCCATTTTTGTTTTCTCTTTCTTCTTTTCCAAGTTAAGCCCTTGATCATCTTATGGTCACCACCATCATCACCATGATCCTTGTCTAGGCTTCACCACTTGGTATAGGACTTATCATTTCATGTCTACACACTTAGCATAATGATTAGTCCCTAGGTTTCATCAATTATTCAAAACCAAATTAGGGCTTTCAGATGGTTTGATCATGTGATCAACACCCTAAGCAAGGATGAGGAGATTCTATAAAGACCCTAGAAGACAAGCTAGAGTGGAAGAAGATCGTATGAAAGAAACAATGTCTAGAGAGCACTAGAGTGCACAAATAGTAGCACTGACTTAGGAAGAAAGAAAAAACAAAATAAGCAAGCAGATCTCCAACACCTACATCAACAAGGAAGGGAAGTAGTGAGAAAACTTGAGATCCACTCTTGAGCACTTGATTTCTTCACCAAGTCGATGGGGATTCACGTTTGTTACTCTTTGGGCTTTATCCCTAGCCGGCTAGACGTTGCCCATGAGCTCCCAGTCTTGTGGTGAGTACTAGGAGATTTGTATTACCCTATAGAAGAGCTAAAGCTAAACTTCTGGCCAGTTGAGAGAAGCAAGGATAGCCGGCTAGATGTTGCCCATGAGCTCCCAGTCTTGTGGTGAGTACTAGGAGATTTGTATTACCCTATAGAAGAGCTAAAGCTGAACTTCTGGCCAGTTGAGAGAAGCAAGGTGGTGAAATAGACCCTGACTTTTGTGGTCACCTCAACAATAAGGACGTAGGCACTCTTTAATTGTTTGGCCAAACCTTAGGATAAATTCTCGTGTCTCACGTGCTTATTGTTATTGTGATTACTTGCAATTATTGACAATTCGTTTGTTGCCATCTCTCTTCAGTTCATTTTTAAGGTTTGGTCTTGATCTACATGTTGGTGAAGTTTCTAGGTGAAGGAAGGGCACCAACACCTTCATCATATATACCTTAAGCGTGGTAATTCGGCAATAAAAATCTGAGTTAATTTTCTATCGCTTCAGCTCTTTGGTTCACTTCATTTTCTTTGTATCTCTGGTTAAAAAACGTTGATTATGCTTTCATGCTTGTTTTTTTAGTATGCTTCAGTTTAAGTGTGCTTTTCATAATTCCATATGCCTCTTTAAATTAAGCATGATGCTTAAATTAAATAACCTTCCATAATCAAATTAGACGTCTAGTTTAATAATTGAACCAAAGTAATACTTTTATAGACATTGGTTGTCTATATAGAGTAACCTTGCTGGAAAAAATTCAAAATTAAGTGGGTAAGTCTTCGAGATTAATTCATATTGAAAATAAGTTAAGATATGTTGTACACATTCATGATGTTGCGCTACATACAAATAAGACCTCAACCTTTAAGGATGCACTGTGAGCAAATTCCAAAAGGCTTTTTTACTTATCTTGATGCAATTTGCATCGTGGTTGCACTGACCTTCTAATTGACTAGCTGCCTATCCATCAAATGCATATGTTGACAGTGCACCATCTTTTTTTACTTATCTTTGGGGTTTGGGCTTTAAGGATTCTTGCACTCAATTTAGAGGGGTAACTGCATGTTGGTTTACAAATTACAATCAAATTCAACCCAACCTAACCCATCCCTTGGTTGTACATGCTTTTTGTCCTAGGTGTTTTCACACTTAAAAGTTCCTTTCGACTATCTAAACTATCACTATGGATTGATTTTTCTCTTCAAACTCCGGAGCTAGACATCTTACCTCCTCAATCTTGAAACCCTTTAAAATATCTCTTTGCTCCGGTTAGAAGTTTTCAAGGTGATTTTGTCTTTTTAGTTTAAAAATTAGTAAATACTTGATAAGGTTTTATACCAAGAAAATTGTCTCTAAGTTAGAAAATTTCTAGAGATAGATTGAGACAAGAAAAATCAAAATAAAACATTTAGACCTCTTGAAAGTATCTCTAAAAGCTTCTAAAAATTAGATTTAGATATAGAATATAGGAAAATATTCAAAAAAGTATAATTTTTATTTGAAACGTTCTAACCTATCTAAACATGTTTTAAAACATTCTAGAATAAAAAACATGAGATGCAATAGGCCTAAAATCATTCAACATTAAATGTATGTTGCGTTCTTACTTGTTTCACCTACTATTTTTGTTGTGAAAAGTTTTGAAGTGTGTTTAAAAATGAATTAAAAAATATGGATTTTTTTTCATATATTTATAGATATGCCTTCCCATTTTTTATAGTGCTAAATCTAATTTTGGAAGTTTTTACAGATATCTTCATGAGTTCTAAATATTTTATTTAGGTATGTGAAGCCCTAATTTATCTCTAAATCTTTATCTATTTTAAAAAAAACTTTCAAGAGAGATATTTTATGTCCTTCTTGATGGGGCTTTAGTCATTACAAAAATGGGAAGATAAGGAAGCAACATTTTTTTTGGCTTTGGCTTCTAGTCTGGGACATCACTATTTTTTGTTTGATTTTAACTTCATGAGTCATTTTTACATGACATGTTTGGCAAAGCGTTTGATAATATAAGTCTGTTGATAAATTGAACAGCCCTGTCAAAGAAGACATTGGAACATTTTTGTTTTCTGCAGTAAGGCTAGCTCATGGACCTCCGGCCCTAGCCTCGCGTTTGGACGTAGCTCCCGCACCCCGTGCCTGCATCGCATCCCACACGCTCCGTCCCATTCCTAACCAGCGCTAACGCCGGGCACGGCGAAACCGCACCGCTGTGCCCATTCCGCATCTGCACGGCGGAACCGCGCCCCATGTAACAGAACCGACCAAATTATAAGAGCACAAGTACGAAAACAAGCACCGAAGTGCTCAAATTTTCAAACTTGAGCCCATATAATCCCGGTAGTCAATCGAAACCACGAAGGATTTCAAACCAAACTGTTTACAACCAGGATCGCATCATTCAACATACACATCATACGTTACATTTCACAAGTAGTTCCGAAATAAGTTTACACCACGGAGTTGCAAATATTACAAACCAAGTTTGGAAAGTAGTGAAAGCATAACACACACACCAGATGATTAACTAATGCCAATCTTGTTGATCGACAACCCGCAAAAGCATGAGGAAAGTACATAAAGACGATCACGCCCTAGTGATCTAGTCATCATCACCCGCGGGGTGGAGACATGTCTTGCAGAAGCCTTGATAGAGCATATCATCTGCAACAGGGGGAAATAAACCCTGAGTACTGGAATGTACTCAGCTAGACTTACCCGTCAGAAACCAGAAATAATATGACACCAAGGATTATGCAAGGCTTACACAAGAGGCTAGCTGACACCACATTTGCATAAAGGCATGAGTAGTTGAAACTCTTATAACCTGTACTAGCAGTTATTTTTAGCATTTACCTGTCATCTATCTTAGCACCTGTACTAAACATGCACTTGATTATCATCAAACAATTATTAACATTATTTCCATAGCAGGTATAAATTGTGGCAACATTGTATCATTCACTTAACCATCTGTTCAATTAATGAGATCTACATTGCCGCTGCTCAAGTCAAGTGCTCACTAACCAGGAGCGACGGCGATTCGAATCGAATTCCTATCCAGCTGGAGGGGTATTTCTAACACTCACCGTGCAGACCCCTGCCAGGGTCGCACAGGCCACCTTTTCATATGATTCAGGAATCGCAGGTCCGAATGATGTCGCAACCCCAAGGGCGACACTCTGCCAGGTGATAGGGACTCTAACCCCCCCTTGGTCTCACGCCAATGTCCCCAAGCACATCCTTTCTCTCCTCCAAGAAGCAACCTACCATTCGATTCCCGGCCTGAATCACATTACTCGGCTTCGCGGTCGGAACGACTTATCCGGCCAACAAAGTGTTAGACTGCGTTCAACATGACTCAAGGACGTACAGCGAATCGGTCCTTAAACGACTCAGACGGGCATAACTCCACACCCAAGACGTGAAGTGTCTTGCGGCTGTACTATCGAACTCCCGCCCGGTCTCAATTTCATTTTAAAGCATGGTTCCATCCACGATAGCCATAAAGCCACTCGTGACTCCTTCCTACATCTCGCGGATGACCGGAAATCACCTGACTTCTACCGTACTAAGCAGGGCTAAGCATCGACACGTGCCTAAACCTAAATTAGGATTTAAGTACGATATCTGGACAAGGACAGGTAAAATGCAACAATTGTTTTCATACAACTCCTACTACTTAATGCAGTAAACAATTAAAAGTACTCAAGATATATTTATAAACGATGGGTTCAGCATGCACCGGGGCTTGCCTTTAAGAAAACTTGAAGGCCGGTGGTCAGGCACTCGGGTAGATCTTCTGCAGGAGTTTCCCCGATGTTTGGTTCTTCTGCTGACTCCAACGGCTGATTCTGGATCTCCTCCGGTATCACTTGTTCGAATTCGAGGAGTGTTACCCCCTCCGGAACACCTATTGCATGAGTGCATAAAAAGTCTCATGGATGCATAGCGAAAGATGCAGTATGCTCGGAATGAAATGCATTACAACACTTTTAAAGCTCTATTCAAATCACTTCAAAAGAGTAGGTGCAAATTTCCTCTCCGGTAGAGAAGTACTCACCTAATCTACTCAACCTAAGATAAAGCTGCTCTTCTTCAGTTAAGGCCCTAACACCTAACAATTACAAGAGTAGCATTTCTTAGGATACCACATCTAATCAACAATTACCACAGTAAAACATTCTGGACAGCAGCTGCTTGTTTTTATCATAACTGGAGATTTCCAACTTCAAAAGATATGATCTAAGACAATCTGGAAAGCCTAAGAAATTCACTACAATTCATTTTCAGACCTCAACCCCAAACTCCTAAGTTTTCCATGTCAAATTTCATAAGTTCCAGAATCTGTTCTCTCTCTAAACAGAGAGTAGCAGATTCTGGACTGCCACTTTAAACAGCAATAACTCCCAAACTACTAAGCCAAATGCTTCCAAATTTTGACACAAGCTAGTTTATCAAGTTTACTACAACTTTGGTATTAACAAGTTTTCCAGCAACCATATTTATCAAAGGTTAAACTTAGAAATACTACCAGCTGTCCAGAAAACCTAGAATTGAAGGGATTAAATATTTATTTATGTGACAAATATTCCTTAAAACCAAACTAATGCTATCACAAGTTCACATAGGTCACAAAAACACCAGAAAGTAGGGTGTGACCACCTAGAACATTTATTTATACTCATTTCTTAATTTACTTACTTAATTAATTGGAATTTTAAACATATATGTAAACTGCTCCTAAAACTCTACAAAAATTACAGGGGACTCTCTGACCCAAAATGAGACCACTATAAAAATTCGAACCAATTTTATTCACAGGAACTCCCTATACAAAATTCACAAGTCCAAAAGGCTGATTTTTTTATAATTAATACATCATATTGAAAAGTATCAAACAACAGATTTCATATTTTTCTTAGACACTCTAGGGTACCAAGACATTCTCCAAAAAGTTTCAAGAACATTGCACATGTAGAAAATTTATCTCATGATTTTTGAGCAAGTACAACCCTAGATCTACATTTTCCAAACAACCACAAATTTTGTGACAAAATAATTAAATGAAATAAATTTCAAATTTGAAACTGGGCCGGCCCGGGAACAGGCGCGGCCCACGACGCGCGCACGCGGCCCGCTCGGACTCCCGCCCGCGCGCGGCACTGACATGCGGGCCCCCGTGGTCAGTGACAGAAGGCCGGGGGGTGGCGAACCGCGAGCTCCGGCGAGCTCAAGCTCGTCGGAGGGGAGCTCGCTCGGGAAATCAAATGCACCCACGCGTTCCCCATCACACGGTGCTTCAATTCGTGTAAGCAAGAGGGGTTGGGTTGGAGTGGAAGGGGCTTGTCACCGCGAGCGGCGGCTGGTGAGGGTCGGGTGGCGGTGTGTTGCCGCCGGTGAGGCCGCACGGTCCCATCTAAGCTCGGTACGAGCTTCACAGCAGCTAGGCGGAGCGATTGAGGTAGAAAGGAAAGACGGAGAGAGGCCCGAGCTACCCCGGCCACGGTGAGTCTCCATGGCGGAACTCCGGTGACCTCTCGGGAACGGGCGGAGGTAACAATGTGGCTCACCTCGGGCTCAATCAAAGCCGCCGGTGGGTCGAGGAGGTGTAGGGCGGTGAGGCGGAGGAACTGGCGCGATTTGGTGGCCGGTGGTGTGGTGGAAAACGCGTGCAAGCTCGCCGGAGGTGGAGCGGCAATGGCGGCTCGGTTCTGGCGTTTTGAAACCGGAAGAGGGAGGGGGAAGGAATGGAGGCAGCCTCGACGCGTCGTGGCGGTCTTGAAGGCGTCGTGGTCTGACCGGTGGGGCCAGGGCCGGCGTACGGCCGCCACCGCGTGTCCACGCATCGGCGAGGCCCTGTGGCCGGTCGGCCACTTCTCCCTCTGACGAAACTGAATCGCGGTGCAATGGTGCCATCGAGATCGACTGACAGAGCGACTTTGGAGGTGATTAACTCCTAAACCAGCTCGTTTCAGTGGAACCCCCAATTAACAAAGTTGTAGGCCTATGTAAGCACTACAAGTTTGTAAAAGGCATCACGAGCTGGTTCGGTTTGGTTGGTGAGATACAGTGACCTCAAGTGGTGCTCGGTGAAACTGAAACGTGATTTCAGTGGTTAAAACCGACTGAAACCCTAACTTCATGACACTATATCTCATAAACTATGGAGAACCAGACTTGGGTGATGTTGGCAATGTTGTAGAGCTACATGAGGACTACAAGTTTGTCAATATGAGTGGAAGCTGGTTTGGCCTGGTTTGCAAACTACAAGCTTCTAAAGTAGGCCTAAGTAAAACTGGAGGGTCAATTGAAGACTTAGAAAAATTCTAAGTGTTGAGGCAGCCCCTCTAGCTGACTTGTGGGCCACTTTTGGGCATGTTCTGGTCAGTTTCATGAGATGGTCATATTGAGACTTTTGTTCCCTATAAAATTCCCTACAACTTTGCTTAAGGGTGCCCCTCCATGCAAGGTCTCTAAGCTAGACTTTTTAATTGGTCAAACTAGAGCATCCTAGGGCCAAATGGTGGTCAACCATCTCTTGGAGGGCATTTTTGCAATTTTGATCAACATGAACCTTGCTCCAAGAGTTACCCTAAGTATAACTAAGGTGTTGTGGGACATAATTGGCTACTCTACCTTTTTGTTACACCAACTACCAAGTATCCATGATATGAGCCAAACAAAACTTCTAGAAACAATCACATGTGTTGCATCACATAAAATAACAAACAAGAATGATGCATGCTTATGCTTATGCAAATGCAATGCAATTATGGAGCTAAACACTTGAGGTGTTACAGCCCTCCCCCTTACAAAAATCTCGTCCCGAGATTTGGAAAGCGTACCATTTTTCATAGAATTCCTTATAACCATCCCGCAAATAATCTTCCCGTTCCCACGTAGCATCACTTTCACTACCCTGATTACTCCACATCACTTTGTACCACTTAACCACTTTGCTTCTAGTTACTCATTCCTGGGTATCGATCACCCGGACTGGCTTTTCTTCGTAGGTTAGGTCGGATTCAAGCCTGATATCTCCTAAAGGAACTTGTTCCTCGGGGACTCGAAGACACTTTTTAAGCTGAGATACATGGAACACGTTGAATATGGCGCTCATTTCAGGAGGTAACTGGATTTTGTACGCAACAGCTCCACTCTTTCCTATGATCTGGAAAGGACCCACGTATCTTGGTGCAAGTTTCCGCTTAACACCAAAACGTTGGACACTCTTCATTGGAGAAACTTTCAGATAAACGAAGTCTCCCACTTCAAACTTGATTGGCTTTCTACAACGATCAGCATAGCTTTTCTATCTAGCTTGGGCTGCGGCCATGTGTTTCTGGATAGTACGGACTTATTCCTCGGCTTCCTGGACAAAATCAATGCCATAATACCTTCTTTCCCCAGCTTCTACCCAGTTTAGTGGAGTTCGACACTTACGACCGTACAAAGCTTCGAACGGGGCCATCTTAATACTCTCTTGGTAACTGTTATTGTACGAGAATTCGGCTAAAGGTAACCATTTTTCCCAAGAACCCTTGGATGAAATGACGCATGCCCGCAACAGATCTTCCAAGATTTGGTTAACTCGTTCTGTCTGACCAGACGTCTGAGGGTGATAAGCAGAGCTTCTCACTAACTTGGTTCCCAGAAGGTGATGCAAGTGCTCCCAAAAGCGAGCAATGAACTGGGGACCACAGTCAGAAACGATAGTACGTGGTATCCCATGAAGCCGGACTATCTGATTGAAGTACAACTCAGCATAGTCAGTGGGACGATAGTCCACTCTTACTGGGATGAAGTGAGCTGATTTGGTTAATCGGTCCACAATTACCCAGATGGAGTTATGATTTTTGACAGTAGGAGGAAGTCCAACAATGAAATCCATGCTTATCTCTTCCCATTTCCAGCCTAGGATAGAAAGTGGTTGGAGTAACCCAGCTTTCATGTGCACAGCTTTAACTCTACAGCATGTGTCACATCTAGCAACGTATGCCGCTATCTCTTTCCGCATCTTGGTCCACCAATAAAGTGGCTTCAAATCACAATACATCTTATTACTACCAGGATAGATGGACAACTTGGACGAATGTGCTTCGGACATGATCTGATCTCTAAGCTCTCGGTCCTTAGGTACCACTAATCTATCCTTAAACCACAGCACATCCTCGTCATCTAACCTGAAATGCTTAGTTTCTTCCTCTTTCATCTTACATTTTATGTGGAATATACCCAGATCAGTCTTTTGGAGCTCAATAATTCTATTTCTGAGAGTACCACTGACAGTGATGTTGTACAAGACTGCTGGATGTAACAGGTGGGATCGATGAAAATCAGTTTCAACTAAGGAATGGCAATGAGACTTACGGCTTAAAGCGTCCGCAACCACATTTGCATTGCCCGGATGATAGTGTACTTGAAGATTATAATCCTTAATCAACTCGAGCCATCTTCTCTGTCGCATATTTAACTTGGGTTGGGTGAAGATGTATTTGAGGCTTTTGTGGTCTGTATAGATATTGTAGACATTGCCCAGCAGATAATGCCGCCATACTTTCAAAGCATGAACAACTGCAGCCAGTTCTAAGTCATGCGTTGGATAATTCACCTCATGCTTCTGAAGTTGCCGCGAGGTGTATGCAATTACTCGGCCTTCCTGCATCAAAACGCCTCCCAAACCTATGCCTGAGGCATCACAGTAAACATCAAATGGTTTCTCGATGTCCGGTTGTGCCAAAACCGGAGCCGAGGTTAGGAGGGTTCGTAGTTGGTGAAAAGCCGCATCACACTCAGGAGTCCAGACAAACCTGGTGTCTTTTTGCAGCAACCAAGTCATGGGTTTGGCTATTTTTGAGAAATCCGGGATGAAGCGACGATAGTAGCCAGCTAACCCAAGAAAACCCCAGACCTCATGAACCGAACTAGGAGCTTTCCAATTCAATACTTCTTGTACCTTAGTGGGATCCACCATAATTCCTCCATAGGACAACACATGCCCAAGGAAAGGTACTTCACGGAGCCAGAATTCACACTTACTGAACTTCGCATACAGTTGATGTTCATGCAGCCTGCTGAGGACAATACGCAAGTGTTCAGCGTGTTCTTCCTCATTTTCAGAATATACCAGGATGTCATCGATAAACACCACCACAAACTTGTCCAATTCGGGCATAAACACCGAATTCATCAAGCACATGAAGTGTGCTGGGGCATTTGTCAGGCCGAAAGACATAACAAGATATTCATAAAGGTCGTATCTTGTCGAGAAGACTGTTTTTGGAATATCTTCATGACGGATTTTAATCTGATGGTACCCAGACCTCAGATCAGTCTTGGAAAAGACTCTAGCTTTGGACAACTAATCGAACAAGATATCGATATGCGGCAGAGGATACTTATTCTTAACAGTGACTGCATTCAGAGGTCTATAGTCCACGTACATCCGCAAGGTCTGATCCTTCTTCTTTACAAAGATAGCAGGGCATCCCCACGGAGACGAGCTAGGACGAATCAACCCCTTTTTCAAAAGTTCATTCAACTGCACCTTAAGTTCAGCTAACTCATTCGGAGGCATCCTATAAGGTCTCCTAGAGATGGGTGCCGTGCCAGGCAACAACTTGATTTTAAATTCCACATCCCGATCCGGAGGGAGTCCCGGCAAATCATCGGAAAAAACGTCCGGAAACTCACTTACTACGGGAATTTCAGCCAACGCCTTTGCTTGCACAGCATGAATTTCCCCGACAATTCAACTTTTCTAGGAAGTTGTACTAGAAAACCCTTTTGATCTGTAGGATCTCTGAGCATAACTACCCGAGCGGATGTATCGATGAGTACCCCATTCTGACTCATCCAATTCATGCCCAAGATAACATCTATGTCTAAACCCGATAAAACCAATAAAGCAAGCGAATAATTTCGCCCTTCTATCTCAAACTTAAGGTTCCCCACTACTTTATTCGTGGAAATACTCCCACTTGCAGCACTAATGCAATAACCCACACCTTCAATAGTATGCAACTTGTGTGCGAATTTTGATGCAAACTTAGGGCTGATAAAGGAATGTGAAGCACCTGAATCAAAAAGTACCACTGCGGGGTGTTAGTCAACTAGGAACTTACCAGCAGTGACCACCTCACCAGATGGAATTTCCTCAATACTGTTATAATGAGCGTGTCCCTGACGGCCACCTTGGTTGACATTCTTCTTAGGGTAAGGACAGTTCTGGGCCCAATGGCCTAGCTTGTTGCAGTTCCAGCAAGGCATGTTGCTGGGAGGAACACTAGAGTTGCTCTGACCAGAATTTCCCTTTGGCAGAGAGACTGTATAAGCCTTACATAATCCAGTTTTTGCAGCAGGCTTTTTCTGTGGCGGACGGAACTTTGTATTCTGAGCAGGTGGGCGTGGGGAAGACCTTGGTGTAGCTGAGGCCCGCGACTGAGAAGCACTCGCCTCAAGGGCCCTCTTACGGCTCTTAGAGGCAGAATAAATAGCATTATTGTTCTCCTGGGTCAAAGCATCACTGATAAATTCATTGAAAGTAGTACACTTGCTAGTGCCCATAGTCTTCATCAGCTTTGGGCCGAGGCCCCTTTTGAAGCTAGTAATTTTCTTGGCATCGGTATCCACAAACTCTGTGGCATACCTGGCCAGGTTGTTAAAAGACTGCAAGTATTCAGTCAAGCTTTTGTTTCCCTGCGACAGCCTCATGAATTTTGTGTGCTTGATTGCCATAAGACCTGGAGGAATATAGTTCCCCTGGAATGCTGCCTTGAACTGGTCCCAAGAAATCGGGACATTGGCAGGCAGTGTGGAACGATAGTGGCTCCACCAAATACCCGCTGGACCATGCAGCTAATGAGAAGCATACTCAGTTTTTAGCTCATCGGTCAGGCAAAGCAGACGAAACTTTTGTTCAATAGTATTCAACCACTCGTCGGCTTGCAGTGGTTCTTCCGCTTCCTTAAAGAGCGGGGGCTTTGTATCAAGAAAGTCCTTGAAATCACTGTACTAATTTGGTTCTGGGCCCTGACAGCCTTGACGAGCCTCCCGATTGGCCAGTTGGCGCATAGCGTCAGCCAACATACGTTGCCCTTCTACCACGGATTGCATCAGCTCAGCCGGAGTAGGTGGTGGCGGAGGGGGTGGCTGTTCCTCCTCCTCATTGCCACGACCCCGACGGAGATTGTACGACATCTGCAAAATGCATAGCCAATGAGCACTGACGATGTGGGAAATTTGTAGATGAATTATTGCAAATATGTCAAACTGACTTCATGAAATGGACTTCTCAAATAATCAAGGCACAATAATTCATCACAACCGCACGATCCATTCAAGCGCATCCATTGACGAAATCATACGAGGAAATCCAATAAGATGTTCTTTGATAAAGGCTCACTCACAAGGAGCACAACAGTTATAGAACCGTTTACGTCACTATCTACGTGATTTTTGACCTTTCGCACGGTACTTGGATTCAATCTCAAAAATCTTTAATTGACTGTGAAAGGCTACTTCAAACTGACCACAAAGAGACTTCTTAATGGAGAGTTCCATGGTGGATCATGACTAGCCACCTCGATACCAGCGCGTGTCAAGCAACACAGCCTTATGTCACGTGCCATAGGAGGCCCTCGGTTTCGTCGCGGCACCGAAGGGTGCTAATCGTGACACCATCATCGAACGCAACACAATAAGACATCCCATTGTGATCGAAATTAACAGGTTCAAACTAACATTCAGGAAGCATACGGTTCAACCTTACATCCCAACGTCAAGTTATTACAAGGCCTCACTCCTACACAGGGAGGGCACAAAAGACGATTCTATACCATAGCTACTCGATGACTACTCTAAGCATCGTCCTCAGAGTCGGTGTCAAGGATCTCCCCGCCGTCCTCATCACTAACAGGCTCTAACTCCTCGTCTTCATCTTCATCTGGCTCTTCCTCTAGTGCTTCTGCAGGTGGGGCATCCTGTGGTCCATTGACCTCCACTTCATCATCATCCTCAGCCATGAAGATTCCTGACCCCATGTCCTCATCTACGTTGTTGTTTCTAGGTAGCAGAGGATTAAGCTGGTTGTTCAGGCGGTGCACTTCTTCATGAAGGTTATCATTGTATTCTTCAGCATTCTCTAACTGTTGCTCGAGCTCAAACTGACGAGCCCTCAGAACGTTCTCCTCGTGCCAGGCTTCATCCCTCTGGTCCATGACACGGACCAACATGCGTTGATAGTTGCGATTTGCCACTGTCAACCTCTGGACTGTAAGCGTTTCCTGATCCCGGTCACGGATCACTTGCTCCAGTTGTTGCCGCGCTGCATCCCTAGCAGCGGTCACCTCGGCCAACTCAGCCCGCAACCTTTCCACCTCAGTGGGCTCAGGACGAGGCTCACGTGGAGCTAGCTGATGGCGAGGGACCCTTCCTCCGGTCGACTTACGGGCTGTCATCCTAGTACGTGCCATCTGTATCAACAAGATATGACTTAAAGTGAGGATCATTTAGGGGATACGAAATGTAATTTAGTCGGGACTATTGAAATTTTTAAGGAGGGAGTAAATGACATGTATGATATAATTAAACATGATGCATGCACGTTCCGTACGCCCTCTCACCTTAGTAGAAAACTAAAGTTCTAACGCTAAGCGGTGGCATACATACGTTCTCTCATATAAGCGAAACTATCGGTCTACTCGTTACGCTGTTAGTGTACCTGCAGAAAATCTCATTGCAGCCCAAAAAATCCCAAAATAAACATACAAGAAAGCAGTAAACTAAATACTTTCCATATACACATCCCCGGATGTATATATTTCAGTATCACACCTACCCGATTTATAGATGTCCACAATTAAGTGCTTTACATAATTACATGGTTTGAACATGTAAGTATGCAACTCACCAAAACTACTTTCCCCTAGACCGCCGGTTGGACGATCATGCTCTCACAACTCACACTTACCAGAGCGTCGAGGTAATTGATCCATACATTACCACCCAAGTGGATGGCATCCATACAATATCACGCCGTATGGACGACGAAACAAAAACAAACAAGGCCCCCAAGTTAGTCTTTATAATAAGCCACCTAAGAGTCCTTATTTGGGCTAAGGGATGTGATCACTGGCATACCTATAAAAATAATTTTTATAGTTTAACCCTTTTCGCAAACAAATACTTTTGTTTTTAAATACTCATAAGATGTGATTAATGTTGAATTATGCTCCGGTACCAGCTGTAACAGAACCGACCAAATTATAAGAGCACAAGTACGAAAACAAGCACCGAAGCGCTCAAATTTCAAACTTGAGCCCATATAATCCCGGTAGTCAATCGAAACCACGAAGGATTTCAAACCAAACTGTTTACAACCAGGATCACATCATTCAACATACGCATCATACGTTACATTTCACAAGTAGTTCCGAAATAAGTTTACACCACGGAGTTGCAAATATTACAAACCAAGTTTGGAAAGTAGCGGAAGCATAACACACACACCAGATGATTAACTAATGCCAGTCTTGTTGATCGACAACCCGCAAATGCATGAGGAAAGTATATAAAGACGATCACGCCCTAGTGATCTAGTCATCATCACCCGCGGGGTGGAGACATGTCTTGCAGAAGCCTTGATAGAGCATATCATCTGCAACAGGGGGAAATAAACCCTGAGTACTGGAATGTACTCAGCTAGACTTACCCGTCAGAAACCAGAAATAATATGACACCAAGGATTATGCAAGGCTTACACAAGAGGCTAGCTGACACCACATTTGCATAAAGGCATGAGTAGTTGAAACTCTTATAACCTGTACTAGCAGTTATTTTTAGCATTTACCTGTCATCTATCTTAGCACCTGTACTAAACATGCACTTGATTATCATCAAACAATTATTAACATTATTTCCATAGCAGGTATAAATTGTGGCAACATTGTATCATTCACTTAACCATCTGTTCAATTAATGAGATCTACATTGCCGCTGCTCAAGTCAAGTGCTCACTAACCGGGAGCGACGGCGATTCGAATCGAATTCCTATCCAGCTGGAGGGGTATTTCTAACACTCACCGTGTAGACCCCTGCCAGGGTCGCACAGGCCACCTTTTCATATGATTCAGGAATCGCGGGTCCGAATGATGTCGCAACCCCAAGGGCGATACTCTGCCAGGTGATAGGGACTCTAACCCCCCCTTGGTCTCACGCCAATGTCCCCAAGCACATCCTTACTCTCCTCCAAGAAGCAACCTACCATTCGATTCCCAGCCTGAATCACATTACTCGGCTTCACGGTCGGAACGACTTATCCGGCCAACTAAGTGTTAGACTGCGTTCAACATGACTCAAGGACGTACAACGAATCGGTCCTTAAACGACTCAGACGGGCATAGCTCCACACCCAAGACGTGAAGTGTCTTGCGGCTGTACTATCGAACTCCCGCCCGGTCTCAATTTCATTTTAAAGCATGGTTCCATCCACGATAGCCATAAAGCCACTCGTGACTCCTTCCTACATATCGCGGATGACCGGAAATCACCCGACTTCTACCGTACTAAGCAGGGCTAAGCATCGACACGTGCCTAAACCTAAATTAGGATTTAAGTACGATATCTGGACAAGGACAGGTAAAATGCAACAATTGTTTTCATACAACTCCTACTACTTAATGCAGTAAACAATTAAAAGTACTCAAGATATATTTATAAACGATGGGTTCAGCATGCACCGGGGCTTGCCTTTAAGAAAAGTTGAAGGCCGGTGGTCAGGACACTCGGGTAGATCTTCTGCAGGAGTTTCCCCGACGTTTGGTTCTTCTACTGACTCCTCCGGCTGATTCTGGATCTCCTCCGGTATCACTTGTTCGAATTCGAGGAGTGTTACCCCCTTCGGAACACCTATTGCATGAGTGCATAATAAGTCTCATGGATGCATAGCGAAAGATGCAGTATGCTCGGAATGAAATGCATTACAACACTTTTAAAGCTCTATTCAAATCACTTCAAAAGAGTAGGTGCAAATTTCCTCTCCGGTAGAGAAGTACTCACCTAATCTACTCAACCTAAGATAAAGCTACTCTTCTTCAGTTAAGGCCCTAACACCTAACAATTACAAGAGTAGCATTTCTTAGGATACCACATCTAATCAACAATTACCACAGTAAAACATTCTGGACAGCAGCTGCTTGTTTTTATCATAAATGGAGATTTCTAACTTCAAAAGATATGATCTAAGACAATCTGGAAAGCCTAAGAAATGCACTACAATTCATTTTCAGACCTCAACCCCAAACTCCTAAGTTTTCCATGTCAAATTTCATAAGTTCCAGAATCTGTTCTCTCTCTAAACAGAGAGTAGCAGATTCTGGACTGCCACTTTAAACAGCAATAACTCCCAAACTACTAAGCCAAATGCTTTCAAATTTTGACACAAGCTAGTTTATCAAGTTTACTACAACTTTGGTATTTACAAGTTTTCCAGCAACCATATTTATCAAAGGTTAAACTTAGAAATACTACCAACTGTCCAAAAAAACTAGAATTGAAGGGATTAAATATTTATTTATGTGGCAAATATTCCTTAAAACCAAACTAATGCTACCATAAGTTCACATAGGTCACAAAAACACCAGAAAGAAGGGTGTGACCACCTAGAACATTTATTTATACTCATTTTTTAATTTACTTGCTTAATTAAGTGGAATTTTAAACATATATGTAAACTACTCCTAAAATTCTACAAAAATTACAGAGGACTCTCTGACCCAGAAAGAGACTACTGTAAAAATTCGAACCAATTTTATTCACAGGAACTCCCTATACAAAATTCACAAGTCCAAAAGGCTGATTTTTGTATAATTAATACATCATATTGAAAAGTATCAAACAATAGATTTCATATTTTTCTTAGACACTCTAGGGTACCAAGACATTCTCCAAAAAGTTTCAAGAATATTGCACATGTAGAAAATTTACTAAAATTCATTCAATTATTTCCTAGAATAACAAGATAGTCTTATAACTTGAAAATTACTTAAGAACTAATGCCCAAATTTTTACCAGAGCTAGGGCAAGTATAAAGTAAACTACCCACCAAATTTTATGATTTTTGGGATACTACAGCTCAAGTTATATATTTAACAAATTTGCATGCATTTCAAAACACATTTAAAAGATCTATTAAATCCTCACAGAATTTAAACATCACATACCAGATTTATATTTTTATAAAATACTACACATCATGTAGATCATAACAAAATTTATCTCATGATTTTTGAGCAAGTACAACCCTAGATCTACATTTTCCAAACTACCACAAATTCTGTGACAAAATAATTAAATGAAATAAATTTCAAATTTGAAACTGGGCCGGCCCGGGAACAGGCGCGGCCCGCTCGGACTCCCGCCCGCGCGCGGCACTGACATGCGGGCCCCCATGGTCAGTGACAGAAGGCAGGGGGGCGGCGAACCGCGAGCTCCGGCGAGCTCAAGCTCGTCGGAGGGGAGCTCGCTCGGGAAATCAAATGCACCCACGCGTTCCCCATCACACGGTGCTTCGATTCGTGTAAGCAGGAGGGGTTGGGTTGGAGTGGAAGGGGCTTGTCACCGCGAGCGGTGGCCGGTGAGGGTCGGGTGGCGGTGTGCTGCCGCCGGTGAGGCCGCACGGTCCCATCTAAGCTCGGTACGAGCTTCACAGCAGCTAGGCGGAGCGATTGAGGTAGAAAGGAAAGACGGAGAGAGGCCCGAGCTACCCCGGCCACGGTGAGTCTCCATGGCGAAACTCCGGTGACCTCTCGGGAACGGGCAGAGGTAACAATGTGGCTCACCTCGGGCTCAATCAAAGCCGCCGGTGGGTCGAGGAGGTGTAGGGCGGTGAGGCGGAGGAACTGGCGCGATTTGGTGGCCGGTGGTGCGGTGGAAAACGCGCGCGAGCTCGCCGGAGGTGGAGCGGCAATGGCGGCTCGGTTCTGGCGTTTTGAAACCGGAAGAGGGAGGGGGAAGGAATGGAGGCAGCCTCGACGCGTCGTGGCGGTCTTAAAGGCGTCGTGGTCTGACCGGTGGGGCCAGGGCCGGCGTACGGTCGCCACCGCGTGTCCACGCGTCGGCGAGGCCCTGTGGCCGGTCGGCCACTTCTCCCTCTGACGAAACTGAATCGCGGTGCAATGGTGCCATCGAGATCGACTGACAGAGCGACTTTGGAGGTGATTAACTCCTAAACCAGCTCGTTTCAGTGGAACCCCCAATTAACAAAGTTGTAGACCTATGTAAGCACTACAAGTTTGTAAAAGGCATCACGAGCTGGTTCGGTTTGGTTGGTGAGATACAGTGACCTCAAGTGGTGCTCGGTGAAACTGAAACGTGATTTCAGTGGTTAAAACCGACTGAAACCCTAACTTCATGACACTATATCTCATAAACTATGGAGAACCAGACTTGGGTGATGTTGGCAATGTTGTAGAGCTACATGAGGACTACAAGTTTGTCAATATGAGTGGAAGCTGGTTTGGCCTGGTTTGCAAACTACAAGCTTCTAAAGTAGGCCTCAGTAAAACTGGAGGGTCAATTGAAGACTTAGAAAAATTCTAAGTGTTGAGGCAGCCCCTCTAGCTGACTTGTGGGCCACTTTTAGGCATGTTCTGGTCAGTTTCATGAGATGGTCATATTGAGACTTTTGTTCCCTATAAAATTCCCTACAACTTTGCTTAAGGGTGCCCCTCCATGCAAGGTCTCTAAGCTAGACTTTTTAATTGGTCAAACTAGAGCATCCTAGGGCCAAATGGTGGTCAACCATCTCTTGGAGGGCATTTTTGCAATTTTGATCAACATGAACCTTGCTCCAAGAGTTACCCTAAGTATAACTAAGGTGTTGTGGGACATAATTGGCTACTCTACCTTTTTGTTACACCAACTACCAAGTATCCATGATATGAGCCAAACAAAACTTCTAGAAACAATCACATGTGTTGCATCACATAAAATAGCAAACAAGAATGATGCATGCTTATGCTTATGCAAATGCAATGCAATTATGGAGCTAAACACTTGAGGTGTTACACCCCGCGCCCACATGCCTCGCTTGCTAATGCATGTCGTGAAGCGTCTACAGGCCTCAGGCGCCGGCACGTGAACCACAACGGCACACCACCAGCAGCAGCAGGTGGACAGCGGCCTGCAACACAAGATCTACTTTTGAAACATTTAGATGAAATATTTGCAACATACGTCTGAAGACAAATGCAACACTTGAAACATGCGTGTATAGCCATTGCAACATGTGCAACATTAGATCAACTTTTGAAACATCCAAATAAAATATTTGAAACAAACTTCTGAAATACCTGAAACACTTGAAATATAGGCTTGCAACATGTATATATTGTCATTGTAACATATACACATCACTTTTGCAACATTCATATGAAACGCTTGAAAACATAAGTTGGAAACGCATGAAACACTTCAAATAGGGCATCACTAATAGCCATAGCCTATCTAGTGGGAAATTGTGGTAACCATCAAGCTGAGGTACAGAAGGGACGTCGAGAGCTAATGGCCCAGTGTGCGCAGGCCTCCACTTACTGCCGCGGGTGAGAACTCCTGACCAGCGGCGACCTCCTCCTAGTGGCACCGGGGTGACGATGGCGTGGTGCTTGCCATGGCCGCAACGGGCGAGGTAGACGGGGGCGCGCCACGGCGTGGCCAACGATGGGGTACGACGCGGCAGAGGGAAGGGCGCTGCATGCGCGGGAGACGAGCGCGTGGTGGGAGAAGGAGGTGCGGCAGGGCAAAGTGTGGCTGTGGATGCCCCGTGATGCCCCTACAATGTGAGTGTGATGGGAAAGAGCACTTCTATTAGGCTGTCCGCTGCGTAGGCTCACGAAGATAAGCATCTAGATGGGGGTGGACACCCTATTTTCACAGGTTCATTGCTTTGACTAAGCCTGGGCAAAATACCCGATACCCATTACCCATACCCGAATTATCCGAACCCGGACCCGAATTACCCGAACCCGAGGTACCTGATTCCAAATTCGGATAGCGATTTTGATTACCCGAAATTAGTTTGGGTAATTCGGGATATCCCCCGGTACCCAAACTACCCGAACTACCCAAAGATTTATTTTTATATTTCTATTTATCATACGTTGTTAGTTGAACACTTTCACTTGTCACTTTATTAGAATATAATTCTCTCTATTTGAACGAGTGACTGTAATATATTATTCTCTGCAAATTGCTGTTGAAATTCTATACAAATTGCTGCTGAAATTATGTATAGATCGCTACTGAAATTTAGTGTAGTTTGTTGTTTTCCGTAAATTTAGGTATATTAGGTAATACCCGAACCCGAACCCGAATTATCGGATATCCGAATTTACGGGTAATGTTTTTTCAGAGTAAAAATCGAGTAACATTTTTCATTACCCGAATTTTAAATTATCCAAATTACCCGATCGAAAAAATCGGGTAACCCAAACCGGCCAGGCTTAGCTTTGACACCGGAGTACCGGACCATGCACAGGGCAGGTCTGGTCCCTGGTTCAACCGAGCCCGGTCGCACCGCACCGCACCGCACGCTCGAACAAAACGAGCCAGCCCTGCCCAGCCTCCCCAACCCATCCGTCTCCGGTACACCGGCGAGCGGCGACCGCCGGCACGAGCTCGCACCAGCAAACCTGATCGCGCTTCGCCCGTCTCCAAGTCCTAATCTCCCTGTGTTGGCCTCAACTCCAGTCCCCATCTCGGACGTCCCCCTACCTCCAGACCTCCTGCCGCCTGGTCGGCGAACACCCCCTCGAATTTCGCTGCTCTTCCACGGTTGCGTCTCCTTGGGTGTGGTCTGCGTAGGGCATGGCGGCCTGAGTACCGGGCAGGACACGGATGAAGGAGCGGAAGCCGGCAGCCTCCTCCCCCGCGCTGGTCCGGATCCTCGCCGTCTGCGCGTCCCAGGTGCCGCCTCCTCTCTCGGGAACCCTCCCTGCCGTATATGGTTTAATTAGCGACGACTCGTGATTCGTTGTGCTCGGTGCTCCATCCGGGTGATGCGTGGAGTGCTAGTACGACTAATCTACTGGGCCTTAGAGTGCCGACTAGTCGGTGCGGGCATGGATCGATTGAACTTGTGATTTGTGGCTAGCCGTTCGTTGCTCTTTGCGGTCCGGTATTCCGGTGGTGGTAGATTTGCGGAGTTGCGTGGCTTTGGGGTCTAGTCTGTTTGGTCCTGCTGCGAACTGCATTATAGATTTTCTGATTTTCTACCCAGATTCATAGAGTGTTCCTAGATGTTTGCTAGTTGTTCTTCTCCATAATAGTAGTTTCCTTGTCATTCCTCTTCGGTGTCAGTCGAGCATCCAATTGTCCTTCAGTTCTGATGCCAGAACCCAGTGCCAATCCAAGCACAGCTGAGGGTTGGTGCAGGGAAAATTCCCGTTCAGGTATTTCTTATTGCAGTGGCCAATGGCCAGGTGTCTTATCTTGGGAATACAGCCTTATTTGTTATAGATATGTGCAATGTTAACCAATTAAGCGGCTCAATCTGAAAAATGTGAATACTGGGAAAACATTGTACCTGACAAATGGCAGTTATTTACAGGCTGGCTTTTAAGTATTGAAGCATGTTACACTTCCCTGTTTGAGTGACCGATACAGAAAATTAGTCACCTATGGTTGCATGCTTTTATGCAGAATACATGTTTTTGACAAATCTAGTGCCATCTTGACTGGTCTTTGCTCTACTTATGTTGTGCTTGTTCTTGTTCGCTATCTACTGTAGGCAAAAGATTATGGGAGATGCATAGCAGCAAAGATTCCTGATATTGAGCATAATATGTGTTCTAAGGAGTTTCTAGCACTCAGGGCATGCATGCAGACTGCGGTAATTTCCTGTGCCATGAACAAATATATATAGGCTCAAATTCAATCATAAAGTTAGGTGCATATACTTATGTGTCCAATTTGTATGTAAGGGGCCATTATCCTTGGCACTGGATGGCCTCGAATCCTAAATTAATCTCCTGTTGTCTATGCCCTTTAGAAATGAAGGTATATACTTAAGAACACCATACTGTTGAGGTTTGGTTCACTTGTACGAATTGTTATCCAAGAAGCACTGTCGGGGCCTCAGATGCCTCGGGACTATGACAGACGAAGTGGCTTGGCTTGGAGATATTGCTTCATTAGGAATTTGTCCAATTAAATCTAAATGGTATAATAAAACAATTTATACACCAAGGTCAAACGGTCTTTAGTCTATATAGACCATATCTCATGTTCTCTAATCTGTCGCCTTTACCCTTCAGTGTTGTGGTCCACTGGTTGAGTACCTTTTTTAAAGATGAAACATGTGTATTTATGTTATTCTTTGGAATGTCTGAAATATGAATTGTTTTATTGTCTACTTGTCTTTAAATTATCAACTTTGTAATTGTGCTTTCTCTTCTGTCTTGAAAGGTTAAGAACAAGGTTTGAGGCTCCATATTTATAGGAAGTTTGATACTAATCTCTTTTGGTAATCGCTGTGGATTTCAGGTGAGAATCTGAGTCCTTACTTTTAAACCAAAAGAAAATACTTGGTATTGTGATGCTTTGTTACCATTTTTAATGTTAAAAACTGTACCATGCTGATTGCAAATCCCTTTCTATTTCCAGTCATCTTAAAAAGTAGAACCTCATTTGCTTGGCTAAACAATCAATAGAGCCTAAGCACGCAAGACCAAAAAATGTTGGGCAATCAGATACAAGGGGGCTTGGGCACACCTGGGGCGCTGTCTCATGCTTATGTTCAGCATCCTCCGCTGCGATGTGACATACCAGACATTCGGGGTCTGTTCTATGACGATGCAAATAAGTTCCTTATAGCTCCAACTGCTGATCGGGTATATGAGCATTTAATCAGCTGATGATTTTCTATTTGTTTCGAGAAGTATGGTTATTACTAAAGTTAGCCTGTCTAATTACTGCAGATATTGTACTGGAAAACAACTCCATCTACTCCATCTGGACCTCCCAACTCTGATCCAGTTAATGAAGGACCTGTCTTGTCAGTTCGATATTCGCTGGATCATAAAGCCATTGGGATTCAACGATCCAGACATGAAATTGAGTTTAGAAATAGGGAAACAGGGGAGACTTGTAGCAAAAAGTGCAGAGCTGATTCAGAAACTATACTTGGCTTTTTCTGGACAGATTGCCCAACATGTGATGTTATACTTGTAAAAACAAGGTATCTGCAACTTGTTACAGCTACAACTTCAGGAACAGAAATTGTCTAAAAATTAATCTCATTGCCATATAGAAGGATGTAACTATAAGCTGTTTATCGGTTAGACTAATAAGCCATTCTATTAATTGTGTTCAAAATATTATCAACTTTTACCGTAAAAATATATCATCTTAAGTGTAATATAATGTCAAGTTCTTTCATAATTTAGTTCTATGTTAAAAGGAGGCAAGCATATTCTTAAGCTATTTATGCAAATAAGTTTTTGTTGCAGCGGTCTTGATCTTTTTGCCTATGAGCCTCAGTCCCATGCTTTTCACTTGGTGGAATCAAAGAAATTCAATGTGAGCTGGTATCTTTACACACATGAAAGTAGGCTGATTCTTCTTGCTTCTGGAATGCAATGCACGATGTTTACTGGCTATCAGGTAATGGCACCCGCTTGAGACAAAATCATTGAAACCCAAGTAAAGACTTCATTTTTCCTGTTCCGGGACAAAACCCGTCTCATGCTCCCTGATGCTGTGGTTGTCCTGCCTATAAGGCAAATCCCCAGTTGAAAACTTTTCAACTTCTATGTGAAGAGCTGGATCTGTTTTTTCAGCTTGCCGTTTTTCTTTCGGAGTAAATTTATATTGATTATTTGTAGAGTATAGAACAAAGAACATCTTATAGGTTGAAGGAAGCTTTCGAGTCACTGCTAACAATTTTGCTTTTGCTTGTACTCCCTATGTTCCAAATTACAAGACGTTTTGCTTCTCTAGATATATTGCTTTTACTATGCATCTAGACAATAGTGTATATCTAAGTGTGTAGCAAACGATACGTATCTTTTTTTTTGACTGAATCAGCAGGGGCGCCCCCTAGCCCCCTACCTTTTTTTTTTTGCTTTTCAATTAAATAAAAGAATGAGCCGTACAGGTCTACAAGAGTGCAAAACTGAAAACAAGAGTACAAGGCAACAAGGCCCAAAAGGAAAAAGTTGTGACTTTACAAGTAACTATCTCTCCAAGCACTAAGATGAACCTGTCTACTTGCTCTGGCCTTGGTGCACACCAAGCCAAATTCTTCTTTGAACTGCCTCTTCCACAAGTGAATGTTGATTTGGCCATTGTCAAAAATCACATCATTCCTAGTGTTCCAGATTACCCAGCAGGCAGTTATAGCAATTTCTCTGAATATAGCATTGTTGAAATCAGCTCTTGCCTGTAAGATCATGTCCAGAGGTGAGAGACTTAGGTTCCAATTTATGGGGATAGTGGCCCAGCAATCTCGACTGAAGGAACATTCAGAGAAGAGATGAAAATTTGTTTCTTCACATCCCAAGTTGCATAACACACAGTTGTAGTCGTCTAGAGCCATATTCTTTCTTCTTAAAATGTTTCTTGTATTCAATCTGTCCCTAAGAAGTAGCCAAAAAAGGAATTTATGTTTTCCAAGATTATCTGAACCCCATAACCATTTGAACAGAGGAGATGATTCAGTGTGACCAATGAGAGCCCCATATGCCTTCTTACTGCTAAATCTTGAAGAGCCCCATGTGTAACTCCAGATATCATTAACATTTTCATCCCAAGTTCTAGACTGCATGAAAGTTTGGATCTCATCAAGTTGGGCTGCAGCCTGTTGGGATAATGGCAAGCTGAATAATCTGTCATCCCCTTGTTCTATGAAGAATCTGATGGAACATTTTGGTTTCCTTGTGAAGGAGAACAATTAAGGGTACTTATCTTTCAGTGTTTGTCCTGCCCATTTATCAGACCAAAATAAAATTGACTCACCATTATTTGGATAGCATACAGCTAGTTTTGGTATTTGTCAAAAAACTTCAGGTTCTCCTTCCACCAAAAAGACCCAACTGGGCTTCTAGCCTGTGGTGGTGTTTGTTTGTTGGAGTAGAATCTGGACCAAGTAAGATAGACCCATGGTATGCCACACAACAATAACAACAACAACAACAACAACAACAACAACAACAACAACAACATAGCATTTTGTCTCAAACAAGTTGGGGTAAGCTAGAGATGAAACCCATAAGAGACAAGAAACAGGGAGACACATAAAGGGCACAAGACAGATAGAGGTCACGGTTCAGGCACGTTGATTGCCAATCTCCAAGCGCTCCTGTCCATAGCTAAATCCTTGGAGATATTCCACTCCTTAAGGTTTCTCTTAACGGACTCGCCCCAAGTCAGTTTAGGTCGACCTCTACCGCTCTTTACATTATCGGCCCGCTTTAGAACCCTACTACTCACTCTTTACATTATCGGCCCGCTTTAGAATCCTACTACGCACCGGTGCCTCAGGAGGCCTCCGTTGGACATGTCCAAACCATCTCAACCAATGTTGAATCAATTTCTCCTCAATTGGTGCCACACCAACCCTATCCCGAATATCGTCGTTTCGGACTCTATCCCTCCTTGTGTGCCCACAAAACCAACGCAACATACGCATCTCTGGTACACTCAAATGCTGGACATGTCGCCTTTTTGTAGGCCAACACTCAGCACCGTATAACATCGCCGGGTGAATCGTCATCCTATAAAACTTACCTTTCTGCTTTTGAGGCACCTTTTTGTCACCCATGGTATGTCAGCCTTGTTAAAAAATTTATCATGTACTTCAGGAGTAGGGCATTATTTTGGCTTTGGATGTCAATTATGCCCAATCCTCCTTGGTCCTTTGGTTTGCAGGCAACCTCCCATGCAGCTAAACATTTTCCCTTTCTGTTAATATCACCTTTGCTCCACAGACAGTGTTTCCTGATCACTTGGGGAGGGATTTTGAGGCTACACATGTAAAAGGTTGGGAGGGCTGAGAGCACTGAGTTAACCATTATCAATCTTCCATTGTATGACAAATGCTTGCTGATGCCTGATAACCTTCTCTCAATTCTTGTCAGAAGAGGGGTGTATTCAATGAGGGTGGGTTTAGTAGTACCAAGGGGCAAGCCCAAATAGGTAAAAGGCATACTACCCACCTGGCATCCAAAAGTATTGGCAAGATGTGTAGCTCTGTCGTTACTCATGTTAATAGGTACCAAAAAGGATTTGGCAAAGTTGACATGCAGCCCTAAAGAATCAGAGAAGGATCTGAGCAGGCCTTTGAGATTAAAAAGGTTTCTTGCATCTTCTGGAAGAATGAGTAATGTGTCATCAGCATATTGTACAATGGGGTAATCATCTTGGAAGGAATCACTAATTGGATGTTTGAGAACCCCACTGTGCCAGGCCTTGTTCACCACTGTTTGGAGTAGAGCAGCATCAAGTACAAACAGAAGAGGGGAGAGGGGGTCTCCCTGTTTTACACCCCTCTTACAAGTGAAAGGCTTCCCAGGGATACCATTAAGCAACACAGAAGATGAACCACTGCTAAGAAGGTTATTGATCCACTGAACCCACTTCTCTGAAAATCCCTTGTGCCTAAGAACCTGCAGGATCACCTGATGTTCTAATTTGTCAAAAGCCTTTTCGAAATCAAGCTTCAGTATGACTACTTCCTTTCTAGACTGATGGCACAAGTGTAGAAATTGAAATGGCCATGCCAAACAATCTTGAATGGTTCTTCCCTTATGAAACCATACTGATTGGTATGTACAAGTTGTAGAATAACTTTCTGGAGTCTCATGGAGAGCAGCTTGGTGATGCATTTAAGAGAGTAATTCAGCAGTGAAATAGGCCTATAGTCATCAACAGATTGGGGATTTTCCTTTTCGGGGATTAGGGCAATAATGGATGAATTGATGCTCTTCAGGTCTATGTTGTGATGACAAAAGTCTTATGAATAATCTGATAAAATAATCTTTAACAATATTCCAACTTTTCTTTATAAACAGTCCATTGAATCCATCAGGGCCTGGTGCATGGCTATTTGGCAAACTTTTAATCACTGTGTCAATCTCTTCTTGACTGAAATCAGCATCCAAACCACTCAAATCATGTAATGTCAATAAGTCACTTAGGTTGTAAGCCATGATGGAAGATTCGCTGATTCCAAGTCTGTTTTTAAAAGCTGTCCATAGGAGGTTGGCTTTCTGCTCATGTTCAGTGATAATAGTGCCATCAGCATTGACTAGGGAAACAATGAAATTTCTTTTATGGGAAATAGTTGCCACAGTGTGGAAAAAATGTGCGTTTTCATCACCAAGCTTTACCCATCTTATGGTATTTCTCTGTTTCCAAGCCAAAACGTCTTATAGCTTGGAATGGAGGGAGTATGTTCTAGGTAAAATATAGGTGAAAGCAAATGCATATATGCGACTAAGGTTGTAGATCTTGTCACAAATTCATGAGAGGCACATTGACTCAATATACTATTTGCCCACTTTCCCTATTTTTTAAACTCAATCTTGTGCTGAGTTTTTTGTGCATACAAAACTTTGAACCTGTCAAACATTTCGTACAACAATCATATTTGCAGGTGTGACTTGTTTTTCTTGCTTTTCTTTTTGAGTCCTGACATTTATTCAGATTGAATACATAATTGCAGCAAGAGTATTTCTCGAGTTACCTTTATTCAAGTATTTAAGATCTGAGCAGAAACTTTGTTTTTGTTTTAGTTGTGTGCTGAGGTTTTAAACTTTCCTTTCAGTTTTCTGCTGGTGGGATTGTCAAAATACCAAAGTTTGAGATGATGATGTCTAAAAGTGAAGCAAACAACAAGCCTGTTCTAGCTGCAGATGATGTTCACATTGTAACAGTGTATGCTCTCTCACTCCTGCTCATCTCTTTTGGAGCAACATTTACACTGACTTTTTCTCAAACTTGACAGCTATGGTAGGATTTATTGCTTGCAGCTTGACAGAGTTAGTATGTCATTGAATCTATATCGCTTTTACCGTGATGCTGTTGTACAGCAGGTTTGAACTACAAGTTAATTTTCCCTTCTTCCTTTTTTACAAGCAATGTTTGTCTCCTAACTCATAACTTTAATTCCAGTGTACTCTGCCAACATACTCAAGCAGAATTGCAGTTAGTGCCGTTGACAACATAATTATGGTTCACCAAATAGATGCAAAAGTAGTTATACTTTACGATGTGTCCCTGGATTCTTATGCCCCAGTTTCTGCACCACTTCCGCTGCTAGTGAGAGGGCTGCCCATCAATAGTAGACAAGTATCTCAGACTGCAGATAGCCAGTCTAGTGCTTATGGTGGAACAATCTATGGAGAAGGTTGGAACTTTCTCATTCCAGACCTCATCTGCGATGCTGAGAATGGGCTCCTATGGAAGCTCCATTTAGACCTGGAGGTAAGAAGTTGCTGATGGTCAATTTTTTGTATCACTCCTTTTTCATTGTGAATACATTTTTGCTCTAACATGCTTATCTTGAATTACAGGCTATTGCTGCTAGTAGCTCTGATGCTCCTTCAATTTTGGAATTCCTTCAGAGACGAAAGTCTGACCCAAGCATGGTAATTTTATTTTACTACTTTGCAGATAAGCAAATTTGGTGTTCAATTTTGCCAACTATCACCATTATGGTACCAATTCCTGTTCATTGTTATGAATCAGGTTAAGACTCTATGCCTTGCTATAGTTCGGACAATCATTTTGGAAAGGAGGTCAGTGCCCACAGTTGCTAAGGCAATGGATGTTGTTCTTGATTCCTACACGCGTTTGATGAAAATGGGAGGGGCTTTTCCTGGGGTTAGGCGAACACATGAGCAAAATCAGCAGTCAGGTAGTCAGCCTAATGAGGGCTCCCATGTGGTTTCTCAGGAACCTAGTCCTGGAACAACAGTTAGTCCTGCTGTGAACCCAGACCAGGCAAGTGGGGCTGTGAATATATCTGAACAGCCAAATTCAGGAGTTGAGCATGCAATAGACAGGGGATTACTAAATATAAATATATCTTCTGATTCTGCGGACAATACATCTGATGCTGTCGACAAAAGACAGCAAGCTGTAGGCGAAGCTAGCCGAGCATTGTCTTCAGGCACATTGACTCAACATGGACAACATGCTGGAACCGTGGCAATTTCTCCAACTGAGATGTTCCAGTCTGTCTTTACACTTGTTGAAGATGAAATGATGGGTGATCCTGCATATCTTATTGCTGTCATCATGGAGTTTCTACGGAGGTATTTTTTGTTGATTTAGTATCTTAAATTGTTGAGGATTTGCCAATATTCCAGTTCATGGTACATTTGCTGTTTATTGAGCACTTTGTTTTCTGCATATATTTGCTGTTTATTTAGCATACTGGGGTGTGCTGTTAGCAAAGAACAATGAATCTGGCCATATCACTGCCACAATTGGCATGTTGCTTCCATGCAATGACCATTCACTCCATTATATGAGGCCAACATGATGACAATGGGTGTTTCCTGTGCAGTCATCTTACATCATCCATTTTTCTCTGTTATGGTGTATGCTTTGTTTTGTGTGTAGTGGATGTTGTCTATCTGCTCTCAGGACAAAACAGGATGAGAACAAAAGGTTCTATGTTGTCTTATTTGCAGTGTCTCAAAGGCTGGGCTCAAGGCTCCTCACAGCCTTTATGTGATGATGGCAACACTACTAGCTCGTAGCAACCGTTATGCTGAAATAGCATTGTTTGTGTCAAACAAGGTCAGTTTATTGTTCTTACTCAATGTTAATGACGATTATGTTGTTTGCTAGGTTGTGTGTTTTGGATTGCGAGTGGTTCTGAAGTACTAACGTAGCACTTAGCTTGTGCCTTGTAGTTTTTCTAATGGTTCTGACCATTATTTAGAGTTACTTTGCATGTACATTAGACTACAGCAGTGTGTCAACTTGTCTTCTAATCCATTTATTTTGTCCAAATGAGGCTATTGCTTTGTCATGTCATATAGTTTGCATTTGTCTTTTCCCCCTCAAATAACAAGTACATTTTCTGTAGAATCAGGCCTCTTTGCGTGTTTTCTGATTGAGCCCAATGGAATTGGATATGGCCAATCACATTTTGCTAATTTGAATTATTAGGCTGTTGCTTTAAGCTTTATCCTTGTATGTACTTGTTAGAAACTGAGATTCAATTGATTGGGCTAACCCTAGAGGGGTAGCTATATAGGTACCATACATGGGCCACATGGGCCTTAGCCTCATGGGCCTAATACATACTCCAACACCCCCCGCAGTCTGAACTACCGGCGCAACGGAGTTCCAAGCTGAACAAGCAAGAACACACGCGACCCCCCCACAGACGCAACTAGCCACCGGTGATGTTGAGGCTGGAGCGAAACTCGGCGAAGGTCGAGGACGGGAGGCCTTTGGTGAAGATGTCCGCGAACTATGAGGTAGTTGGAACATGAAGGACCCGCACCTCGCCCATGGCCACTCGATCACGGACAAAGTGGAGGTCGATCTCCACATGCTTCGTTCGTTGGTGCTGGATGGGGTTGGTGGAGAGGTAGACCGCACTGACATTGTCACAGTAGATCAGTGTGCTCCGGGAGGGCGAAGTGTGCAGCTCAGCAAGAAGCTGCCTGAGCCAGGAGGCCTCCGCCACGCTGTTAGCGACAGCGCAGTACTCCGCCTCAGCACTGGACCGGGAGACCACCGGCTGGCGCTTGGACGACTAGGACACCAGGTTGCCGCCCAGGAAGACGGCGTAGCCGGAGGTGGAGCGACGAGTGTCCGGGCACCCCGCATAGTCAGCGTCGGTGTAGACGACGAGGTCGGTGGAGGAGGCCCGGTGGAGGAGAAGGTCATAGTCGAGCGTGCCCCGAAGGTAGCGGAGGAGGCGCTTGAGAGCCGTGAGGTGAGGCTCCCGGGGATCATGCATATGAAGACAGACCTGCTGAACTGCATAGGTGATGTTCGGCCAGGTGAAGGTGAGGTACTGAAGGGCCCCAGCGAGACTCCTGTATGCAGTGGGGTCAGCCACCGGGGTTCCCTCAACCTCGGACAGCTTGCCCTGAGTATCGACCGGAGTGGAGCAGGGATTGCAGTCAGTCATCCCAGCCCGCTCCAGGATATCCTGAGTATACCGCCGCTGGTGAAGAAGTAACCCGGCAGGACGGTGCTCAACAGTGACCCCGAGGAAATGGTGGAGCTCACCCAGATCCTTCATAGCAAACTCCTGCTGGAGAGCGGCAATGATCCGGCGGAGAAGTGACTCACTGGAGGCTGTGAGGACAATGTCATCAACATAGAGTAGCAAGTACGCAGTGTCAGCCCCATGGTGGTAGACGAACAGTGATATATCAGACTTGGCCTCCACGAACCCCAGTGTCAGCAAGAAAGCAGCAGATCAGTGGTTCCACGCCCAAGGTGCCTGCTTGAGGCCGTAGAGACCTGTTGAGCCGGCAGACCATGTCAGGACGGGTGGAATCAACGAACCCCGCCGGCTGACTGCAGTACACCGTCTCGGTGAGAAGGCCGTGCAGGAAGGCATTCTTGACGTCCAGCTGATGGACGGGCCATGACCGAGCAAGCGCCAGCGAGAGCACGGTACGGACGGTGGCCGGCTTGACCATCGGGCTGAAGGTCTCGTCATAGTCGACTCCCGGGCGCTGAGTGAAACCCCGGAGGACCCATCGAGCCTTGTAGCGCTCGAGAGTGCCATCAGCTCGACGCTTGTGGGTCCAGATCCACTTGCCGGTGACGACGTTGGAGCCTGGCGGCCGGGGCACCAACTCCCACGTCTGGTTGGCGAGTAGTGCGGCGTACTCCTCCATCGCGCGGCGCCAGTGAGGGTCCAACAGGGCGTCGCGGACGGAAGAGGGTACCGGGGAGACCACCGTGTCGTCGGTCGAAGCCGCAAGGGCACGAGGCGGCAGTGTGCCAGCCGCGTGCCATGTCACCATCGGGTGAACATGCCACGGGTGTCGGTGAAGAAGCGGTGGGTGGTAGACCGGCGGTGCACCACGAGTCGGCGGGGACTGCGGCGGTGGTGTCGGTGTCCCCGGCGGAGAAGGGACCGCGAGTGGCGGCGGTCGCGACCGGCGCTGGTACACCCGTACCGGCACGGCGAACCGCGACGGAGGTGCCGGGGCAGGATCCGGCGACGGTGACCGGCACGGCCCCCCCGGGGCAGAAACGGGGGACGAAGGCCCCGGGTCTGCGCCAAATGGAGAGGGCGGGGCCGCGTCAGAGGATGACGGGCCCGGGCCCACCGGGGATCCGGGACAGGAGGCCAACACGGAGCGCGGCGAAGCGGTACCTGCAGGAGACCACGGAAAAAGTGGCTGGGCCACCGTGTCAGCGGGAAAAAGGGAGGGTGGGTCAGTGACCGGAGGAGTAGCGGTGCGGGAGAAGGGAAAAACGGACTCATCGAACACCACATGGCGAGAGATGAGGACCCGTCGGGAGGTAAGGTCAAAGCACCGGTACCCCTTGTGATCCGGGGAGTATCCGAGGAAGACACAGAGTGGAAGCTTATGGGAAGAAGTGGCAGCGGTGTTGGGGTAACACGCACACCCAAACACGCGGAGGTGATCGTACCGAGGAGGGGTACCGAAGAGGCCCGCTCGGCCTTGCCATTCTGGGAAGAGGTATAAGGGCAAGACATGCGCAACTGAACACCGTGAGAGAGAAAGAAGGCTCGGGAGGTGGAGTTATCAAACTCGCGACCATTGTCACACTGGATGGCCTTGATGGTGAGGCCGAACTGTGTGGACACCCAAGTGAAGAAGTGGAGGAGCGTGGTAAACGTATCAGACTTTGCACGGAGAGGAAAAGTCCACGAATAATGCGAAAAATCATCAACCACCACAAGATAGTACTTATAACCGGAAATACTTATAACAGGAGATGTCCATAGGTTGCAATGTACAAGATAAAAAATGTGGGCCGCATGGGAAGAACTATGAAAAGGAAGACGAACATGTCGGCCCAATTGGCACGCATGACACAGTTGCTCATCATGAGCCCGAGTACATGGAAGACCGGAGCTACGACTGAGCTGTATCAGGGCATCACGTCCAGGATGGCCGAGGCGCCGGTGCCAAGTAGTAGAGGAAGTAGAAGCGGCGAAGGCAGCTGACAAAACGAACGGCGAAGAAGACGAAGGAGCCGTCGGAAAGCGAAGGGTGTAAAGGGGCCCGGTGCTGTCACATCGGAGCAGAGGACGCCGGGAAGCCAAATCCTTTACAGTAAGACCAGAAGAGTCAAATTCCACAGAACAAGAATTGTTAGCTATAAAACGACGAATAGAAAGAAGGTTGTGAACCATAGAAGGAGCAACAAGAACATCAGGAAGATGGAAGGAGCCATGAGCACCGGCGGTACCCACAGGCGTGACTGGATGACATGGACCATTTGCGACCATAATGGACGAAGGAAGAGAGGAAGGAGAGTGGAGCGACGAAAGTATACCGGGGTCAGGAGTGGTGTGGTAGGTGGCTCCCGAATCAGCGATCCACTCGGGTCCGACCGGAGGTGTCAGACCCATGGTGCTGAACGAGCGAGCCAGGGCCGCCTGGTCCCAGCCGGCGACCCCTGGTGGAGTCCCGGAGGGTGGAGTCCACGGCGTAGCAGGGAAGGCGCCGGGTGGAGGACCAGCAGGAGGAGCTCCGGTGAGCATGGCCACCGGTGGACGAGAGTCGGCCCCAGAGGCGTGGTAGGGCCACATGGAGATGCGCCCGGACCACGGGTTCTGGAAGGAAGGCCATGGTGCCCCCCCGGCAGCCCACCCGGTGCCGAAGCCTGGGTGAGGCCACCCTGGCCGCCCCCGCGACCCCCTCTGCGGCGACGACGACCGCCACTGCCACGACCCCCCCACCTCCGCTCAGCCCGGATGGAGGGGGACCCAGGAGAGACTGCGGCGGTGGAGCGGACGACCGTGGTGGAGTAGACGGACGCGGCGGAGTAGCAGCCAGAGCCGTCAAGGAAGACGAGGACCCTGGAGAAGCGGCGTAGCCCGACTGGAGTCCCTGCGTGAGCTCCTCTATGACGAGATCGTCACGGACCTCCAGGAAGGTGGGGAAGGGCCTCTGACGGGTGATCCACGTCCTGAGGTTGGCGTAGCGATCGCTGAGCCCCCGGAGGACGTTGAGGACCAAGATGCGATCCTCCACGGGCCACCCGAGGTCCCCCAGGGAGTCAGCCATGCCCTTCATCCGACGGCAGAACTCGCCAACGGAGAGGTCACCCTGGACGAAGGTGCGGAAGCTCGCGTCGAGGCGCAGAGCCCGGGCCTCGGCGTTGCCTAGGAGCTGGCTCTCAAGGGCAAGCCACGCCCGGCGCGCGTTAGGGGAGGTGCGGACGAGGTCGTGGAGGTCTAGAGAGATCGTCCCCAGGATCCAGGAGAGGACGATGCTGTCGAGACGAAACCACGACGGCGTCTGGACGGCGACCGAGGCGTCAACAAGGACGTGGTCGTCGAGGGCGTAGCGGCGAAGAGTGAGAAGCATCAGATCCCGCCAGCGGGCGTAGGAGGGCGACTCCGGCTCGAGGACGACCGGGACGAGGAGGCGAATATTCTGGACCCCCCGGCCTGGTAGTGAAGCTGAGTCACGAGCGGGTCAGCCGGATCGTGCCAAAGGACGGCGGTGTGGGACACACGGCGTCCCGGCGAGGCGGAGGAGGCGGCTCCAGTGCCCGGGGAGGCAGGAGAGGCGAGAAGCTGCTCCGCCTCGGCGATCTGGCGAGCCAGGGCGTCAGCCGCGTCGCGCTCGCGCTCTCAGATGGCGGCAGCCGCACGCACCTGAGCCTGCCCCTCCACAGCGGCAGCTCGTGCGGCAACGAGGGCGGCGGCGAGGACGGAGTCCGGGCGAGAACCAGCGGCTGGGGGCACCAATGGAAGATGGCCGGGCCGGCCACCGGCAGCAACATAGTCCAGGGGATGGAGCTGCGCCAGGGAAGCCGGCTGGAGCGGCTGGTGCTGCAGGTGCTGGACGGGATGGAGCAGAGGAGCCTCCAGGCGGGTGAGCAGCTGGGCTGGCCGGCCACCGGCAGCAGCAGACACGGAGTCCAGGGGCTCCAGGGGAGCCGGCTGCAGCAGCTGCCCCTTCGGGCGGCGCAGCGGCTGGCCGTCCTGGTGGTGCAGCGGCTGGAGTGGCTGCTCCAGGCGGACCGGCTCCTTAGGGCGGGGCGGATGGGGACGGGGCCGCTGCTCCATGGTGGCAGCCCCGGCATCAGCCACAGCCGCCGGGTGGAGGGGAGCAGTGGCCGTCGGTGGGGGGAGGGAAGCAGAGGCGGTGGTGGCAAGGGCCTGAGCAGCCGCCGGACCTGTAGAGGCAGTAGGGGCGGCAGCAAGGACCTGTGCCCATGTGGAAGAGGAGAGGGGAGGGAAATGGCTATAGAGGGAGGGGTGGGGAGGTGGAGCGCCGGCCATGGCCCGCTGGCCAGCGGCGGCAGCCACCAGGAGGTGGCGGCGGCTGGGCAGAGGAGGGAGAAGAAAACCTAACCCTAGGCTCTGATTACCATGTTAGAAACTGAGATTCAATTGATTGGGCTAACCCTAGAGGGGTAGCTATATAGGTACCATACATGGGCCACATGGGCCTTAGCCTCATGGGCCTAATACATACTCCAACAATACTACCACTTGTAATTAAACAAAAGTTGTGGTTCATATTCCGGTTGACTAGTGATGTTGATGTTGTTTATTTATCATATAAAACACTCCGAAACATGCTGCCTTCATTTTGGCTATCGACCACTTCCTGCAGATCCTTGAGCCGTGTAAAGAACTGGCAATGCAACTCATGGAGCTGGGTCTGCAGCACCCGCCAACAAGGAAGCTGGGCATGGACATGCTGAGGGAGCGAGGCCTGCATCACGACTACGTGACTGCGATGCTGCAAGATGGGTACTACTTGGAGGCCTTGCGCTATGCCAGAAAATACAAGGTCCTTGGCTTTGCTTTGATCTGCTCTTTTCCCCTTTCACCTGGCAACTATTACGTTTTGGTGCATCCGATCACTGACACTGACGCGAGGATTGGCCCAGGTGATCACCGTGCAGCCTGCCCTGTTCCTTGAGAAAGCCGTGGCGAAGAACAGCGCCCACAACCTGGCTGCCGTGCTGAGCTTCTTCTGCGACTTCACTCCGAGCTTCAAGACCACATCGGACTTCGGCAGATACCGGCATATCCTGTCTGAAATGGTTTGAGCAGCTTACTGTTGAGCAATCTTGTTGCCCCGAAATGACTTAGCAGTTAGCACGTTCTCTGTAGCAAGCAACGTCGCCTCGGAGGATATTTTTATTTAATTCTTTTGGTCGCTCTTGCAGAAATCAGACATAAGTAGTACTATTGTATAAATAAAAAACGTTTATTACCGAGGAAGAAAGTCTGGTTTAAAGCTAATCTGACCGCTTCGTGTTCTCGCTCGCCGAACGTGCAGCTAGCCATCTCGTCACAACGACCGCTTTGCACTTGGTCTGGAACTCGAGCAGCCCCCTGCTTTCAGTTATCTCCAGCCCTCTTTGGACGTGGCGTGCTCGTCGCCGGGCTTGTAACATGCGAAGTCCACGAGGTACAGTCACGGGCGCTTCGAAACACACGGTGAGCAGCAGCGAGCCAAGCGATGCAGGTGAGCAGATCGAGCGAGTATGCCAGCGTCGAGCGGGAGCGCAGGCTGAGGCCGACGTACTTTGAGGCTGACGCTGCGCTGAAGTCCAGCAGCCGACGTCGGTTGTTGAAGACGAAGACTCAGGCCAGTTTGGCAGTGAGACGCTCGCACTCCATGACCGCTGTCGTTGACGCATTGGTTTCTGACGGGGGACGTAAATTTGGAGATTCATTTCCAACTTCTGTTGGAGCCGGATTTTAGTCTAAAATTGTCATGCTTGCTTTCACCTAAGGTTTTGGATAACTTAGAGTAGTTGTTTTTATAAAAAAAACATTATCCATGCTTAATAATCTACTAAGCATCATAGATGCTACCTCTGTTTTTGTTTACTTATCACTGAACTTTTACTGTACATACGTTTTTTTTTGCAAAAGATATTTATATACATCAAGTTTTCACGTATATGATTCTTTATTGAACATACTTCATAAATGTTATATACATTGAAGTATCTAAGATTTTTTAAAGAAAAAACAGATGGTCAAATTTGCTATAGTAAAAGGTTGATGCCAAGTAAACAAAAACGGAGGTAAGTATCTGGTACTGTAACTTGACATGAACACTTTTTATTGGAAGTACTTTACTATATCGTTAAGTCTAAGTTACTATAGTATTTCCTTAGTACTTTGTCTTGTTGATATTGTGGGTACGAGTAGTTAGACCAGACGTCTAGACGCCCCTATAATTAATTAAATAGTGCTTGAAAACAGATAATGCAATGCAAGCAGCAGAAGCCACCGTCCGCAAATTTCAACACCACCACATACAGAAAAACACATTTACATCAAGCTGACGTGAAAAGAAGAGATTAGCGAAAGCTAGGCAGAGAAGAAGCCGGCGGCGGCGGCCAGCCCCAGAGCCCCCGCTGTCTCCGTCCCCGGCACCGGCACCGGCATGCCCACCCCAGGTCCAGATGCTATCGCCCAAGCGCTCTGCTTCCTCGTATCGGAGTCGGAGGCGAAAGCGCAAGCAGGGCAGCAGGCATCGCCACCGGGCGGTTCTGGGCTCCTCCGCCTCAGTGCTGCTGCCCTCTTTGTCCCACGCTCGAACTCCTCAACCACCAGCAGCGCTATGTCCGCCATTGCAAGCTCACGAGTCACGACAGCCTTCCTCTTCCTCTCCTCTGCTCTCAGGCTCCGGTGAGTCGCAGCTTGCCGTTGTGCTGGTCTTTTATATCACTGCTTACCTGCTGGCTGAGCTTGGATAAGCCTGCCACATGCGCGCGGACGGGACCCAAACGCCTGCCGCCGATGAGTTAAGCCTTTGACATCTGGCGGCGGGGAGAGTGCGACGTGTCATGCTATCCGTGGCCCTCTTTTTTAAGCTGGCGGCCACTTCGTCAATTTTTTCAAATATATAATATTATTATTTATTTATATGAAAAATTGTAAAAGTATGCGTGGAAATAGAAAAATTGTAAAACTAATAAACAGTCCGTCACTAAAATATTATAAGACGTTTTGGTTTTTTTTAATACATAACTTATTATACACTATGTTTAGATTAATAGTGGGCCTATTTGCTAAAGCTAGTACACAGCTAGTTGTGGCTTGCTGCTTCTTCTACAGTAAACAATGAGAAAATTCTAGCTGCTGAGCAATGCTGTTTTGAAAAGCAGCCAAACAAGCCTAGTAAAAGCAATATACCTAAAAAGGCCAAAGGTCTTCTAATTAAAATTGGGGGAAGTGTGACATTGGACACAGCTATAAAAATATGATGAAAAAGGATTACTTCTTCAAAGTTTGGGGAACGCTAGAAATGATAACCGTACTGTTCTTTGCTTTTATTTTTTGACCAAATGATATTAGGATTGATATTTCAGCGGATTTGATTATATTTGTTGCTTAACTTATGCAATAATACCCTGATTCTCTTGGTTACAAGAGAAGATTGATTCTTTCATTTAAAAAGATACTGTGAAAGAGATTCACATTTATAAATAGTGGCATTGTTAGGATTTAAATTTTTAGATTGGCAAATGAGAGATGTGGTATTGATAGGATTTAAATTTTTAGGTGACAGGTGTGACATATAGAAAAAATTTCCTATTACTTTTATTCATGAACACTAGAATTTAAATCATTAATCTTATCTAAATTAATGTAAGCTTTATATTTCTTTGTAAAATCTAAAATGTATTAAAGAGCTCTTAACTCAATACTATATTATATAATACCTAAATAATTATTAATATATGTGATGAATGAAAGTGAAGTTCTCACACTCATAGACCATACGGTGCACTAGGGATATGTGTTTTTATATATTACTAGAAGAATGCTCCGCGTGTTGCGGCAGGAATCGTAGGTGGAATTATACTACTTATATTTACTTATATCAATGAATAAATATCATAATACATATTGGATATTTTTTGGCACTTTGAAATGGACAAATAAATATATGTTAGTAAAGGATGTGGTTTGCTAATGTGAATAGTTTTAGCGAAGACATTACATGTTTTAGTGGGATGTGCTCGTGAATGATGACGTTGATACTTTGAATGACGAGATAGAATGCTAGTAGGGATAAAAAAAATATAAGGTATATATGCCGATGTCTACAATAAAATGAGAAAAGCACTCGCTGATTTTCTAATGTGTATCATTTTCCTATAAACATATTTAACATTCATTTTTTTAAAAAAAAATAATATGTCATAAGGAGCAACTACATTACGTGTTTACTAGTTACTAGGTATGAGTATGTTGTATTGTAACCATAAACATGTGTGTGGCATGTCTATTGGTTCATAATACATTGAAAATAATCTTCTACTATTTTTTTTAGAACAAATCCTCTACTAAACCTTAGAAGCAAGGCAACAACGGCACATCAAAATAGGAGTAGATCTTCGACAGTCTTTTTATTCAAATCAAAGCAAATCAAATGTTTCCACCCGTCCGATGGGGGTCAACAAAGGGTTCAGATCAGCCGTGAGCCCGTGACCGTGCTCCTGCCATTGAAAGCTCCGCTCCATTAAATTCAAATTAAAAAAAAAAAAAGCTCCGCTCCATTTCGAATTCGAAAAGGCCACTATTTCTAATCACTCCGCCGCCGCCTCCGCTTCCGCCTCTTCCCGAGTTCTCCCCAAGCCCCGACCATGCCCTCCCCCTCCCGCTCTCCGCCGACGCCTCCGGCCGCCTCGGAGTGGTGCTGCGTCCGGTGCACGTTCCTCAACCCTGACGACTCCGACTCCTGCGAAGTGTGCGAGGCCTCGCGCCCGGTGGAGGTCGACATCGACAGCCCCGTCGTCGTGGGCGCCGCCCTCGCGTTGGCCTCGCCCAAGCGGGGCCGGAGGAAGAAGGAGCGCAGTGCGTCTCCCCCACCCCAGCGGTTTGGGAGGAAGAGGGAGCGCGATGCGTCGCCGGATGTGGTCGAACTCTGCGATAGTGCGGACAAGGGGCCCGCCGCCAAGAAAGGTTCGCTCGCGGCCCTCTCAACTGCACTGGCGTGTAGATAGATTGGGATGTTTCTGTTTGCGTTGGTTAATGGGGTCGCTTTTCCGTCCCATTATCTGTAGATCCGTTCTTGTGCTTCTTGCGCTTTCAGGGGGTCCTGGATTTATGCATTTCCTTTCGCCGTGCCATGATCATATTGTCGAATACTGCGCTGTGCTATGTTATGTTACTTATATCTCCCTTTTATTTATGTATATATTTTTTAGAGAAAAAATATTTTTAGTCCCATTGTTTCAGTTTGGGGTCAAATTTACAAGGTCTGTGCTACTTCCGTTTCCCCTCAAATTACTTTCAAAGTGGAGTTGTAAAAATATCTGATTGTAATGTTAATGTACCCTATTTTACATGCTAACAATGAACAATGTATTGGTGGTAGAAGCACCGTTGTTCTTTGATTACAACTTGTGCTTATGGACTACTACTAGTTCTATTCACTGAAATCCGATCTTTTTTATTTGATTTGATATTTGTTTTATTCAAGCTTGCTCGTGTCAAGCGAAATTGCAAACCACTAAAATCATTTGCAAATTCTGAGAGTGTGGGAAGTGATCAAGCCAAGCATTGGTCTGAGTTGAGTCCCAACCCAAACAAAATTTCATGGAGAAAAGGAAGATTGGAACATCAGTAAATCTTTTTTATTTGACATTCTATGAGCTGAAAAGTTTCATTTTTTTACTTAACTTGATCACAATAGGTGTTGTGGGAGAAAATAATGAGAATAAGTAGCTGGAGACATAGCTTTACTTAAGGTGTGTGGCCGGTTTTTAATTACTTCTAATATTCGGGAGAGCGCTTGGAGATTGGCAATAAACGTGCCTGAACCGTGACCTCTTTTTGTCTTGTGCCCTTTATGTCCCTTTATGTGTCTCCCTGTTTCTCGTCTCTTTTGGGTTTTCATCTCTAGCCTACCCCAACTTGCTTGGGACAAAATGCTATGTTGTTGTTGTTGTTGTTGTTGTTGTTGTTGTATTCGGGAGCAAGTCAAAACATCAAATATAAAGGAAGGAGTGTTTATCATGTAACCGATGACTATTACTCACTTTGATGGACAGACACTGCAGAACAGAGGGAGTATTTAACTCGAAGCTAAAATAACTTGTAGAAGGGTTATCCAATCGAATCATTTAACTATTCCTTATTTTTTTTGTTCTATGTGTACATCGTAAACTTCAAAACTAGCTAGTTGTGATGCAAGTTCAAAGTTCAATCCATTTTTGAAGCTGTTACTTCTATAATGCATTTTAGTTTGCTAGGGTCACATGAAAATCAAAATGTCTGTCCACAGGAAATCTTGAGATTTGTTTGGATAAGAAGACCTTTAAAATCATGACATACAATGTCTGGTTCCGAGAGGATGTGGAAGTGATAAGAAGGATGGATGCTCTTGGGGATCTTATACAGCAGCATAGCCCAGACTTTCTATGCTTCCAGGTCCACAGTCTGAGCTATGAGTTATTTTCTTTTCCCATCCTTAGTGGGATCTAATATGTGGAACTGCAGGAGATTACACCATACATATATATGCTTCTGCAAAAATCTGACTGGTGGCAACAATACAACTGCTTGTTGTCACATGAGAAGGCTATTCAGATGCCGTATTACTGCATGCAGGTAATAATTCTTCTCGCAAATTTTACGTGTGATATGATTTCCAACTTCTGGATAAATGGCTTTCAGTCAATTTCTTGTAACAGAACTTGTATGGAAAACTATTTGTAACATTCCCACAGAAGTTGCTTAATATGTTCTTTGACTGCTCATGTCATCGGACACATTTTTGGTTTATATGATGCCTGCAGAATATGGATGAGTGAGTTACAATAGTTTCATATTCAATATGGCCAATCCAAGCTCTTTTGCATATTCAGCAAATCCTTACAAGTTACAAAGGGCTATGTTTGATTCGGATTCATATGGTATCTATAGTTGACCTTCCATGGGAAATTGGGAGGTTGGCAATGTTTATCCTTTTCTCGGAGTTCATATAATTTTACTGATTTCTTTTGACCTCAACAATTACAGTTGAGCAAACTGCCAGTGAAGGAATCTGACTGCATCCCATTTTCGAACTCAATAATGGGAAGAGAGCTGTTCTTCACAAGTGTTATAACAGGAGAGATGAAAAAGTTGACATTAGCCACGACCCACCTAGAGAGCCCATGCCCTGCACCCCCTAAGTGGGATCAGATGTACAGCAAAGAACGTGTGGATCAGGCAAAGCAATGCCTGAAAATTCTGGGACGCTTCCCCAATGCCATACTCTGTGGGGACATGAACTGGGACGACAAGGGAGACGGCCCTTTCCCTCTGCAGGATGGGTGGACTGATGCTTGGGTTGAGCTGAAGCCTGGAGAAGATGGCTGGACCTATGACACGAAGGCCAATGGCATGCTGTCATGCAACCGCAAGCTGCAGAAGCGAATGGACCGGTTTGTGTGCAAGCTGGCAGACTTCAAGATCGACAGCATTGAGATGATCGGGAAGGAGGCAATACCGGGTGTCTCCTACTACAAGGAGAAGAAGATTCGAAAAGAGAGCCAAATGGTTGAGCTGCCTGTCTTTCCAAGCGACCACTTTGGGCTTGTTTTGACCATCACCCAGCAGGAGAATGACAGCTTCTGAACAACTGTTAAACAGTGATCCTGAAGCATTTACTTTCATGCTCTTTTGCGTAATATTTAGAAATAGAGAGCAGTTCCACACTTCCACTGTTCTCATTTTAGTGATCGCCCCACGATTTTGTAAATTTGGTGGAGGCATCAGTTTGCTAGGACGTGCAAATGGTTGGTGGCTACTTGTTGATATCTGATACTTCGTTTCTCATCAATGTCTCATTGAGATGCTTTGGGTTGGCTAAAAGATATGCCCTCTCGATGGTCTTACTATTATAAATACGGAAATCACCTGACATGTTAATTACTGCCGTTAAAGAAATATATATATTGCTTTCTACTAAATTGTCAGCATCTGCGAATCCCTTGTGGCTCACATCACATGCTAAGTTTCCAGAGACAAACCATTCTTTACCGGCGCGTTTGGTTTGTGGAACCAACCCGTCCGCGAATGTTCCAAACCTACGTTCGAAGCTGCAAAAATTCACCGGATGGACTCGTGCGGCCCTGAGCCCCTGACCCGTGCTGCATGGAACAACCGGTAAACCAAACACGCCACATGTACCATATGTAACCCCCCGTATAAGTGGTTGTCCCTTCCACAGCAATTCACAAGACAAGATACTCAAGCCTGCTGACGACATCAACAAAAAAGACAGCTAGAAATGCACGAGTTCGTGGGAAATCTAGCATGCTCAGCTTCTATATTCGAATCCCCCGTAGAATTGTGAGAAGATTCTAGCTGCTGTAGCTGCAGCGATGCTACTTTTAAGAGCAGCCAAACATAGCCAGTAGTAAAGGTAATGTATCTAAAAAAGCAAAATGTCTTATAATTTAAAATAGAGTGAAAACGATATTGACACTACTATAAAAGTACGATGAAACCAAGGATCACTTCAAAGTTTGCTGAACGATAGAAATGGTAAGCGTACTGTTCTTTGCTTTTTTATGGCCAAATAATATTAGGATTGTGTTGCTTAACTTATGCAATAATTAGCCTGATTCTATTGGTTACAAGAGATAAAGCCAGATTGATTCTTTCATTTTTTTTAAAAAAATACTGTGAAATAGATTCACATTTTTAAATAGTGGCATTGACATGGTTTAAATTTTTAGATGGCAAATGACAGATGTGGGATTGACAGGATTTAAATTTTTAGGTGACAGATGTGACATATAGAAATTTTTTCCTATTACTTTTATTCATGAACACTAGAACTTAAATTATTAATCTTATCTAAATTAATGTATGCTTTATATTTATTTTTTAAAATCTAAAATGTATTAAAGAGCTCTTAACTCAGTACTATATTATATAATACCTAAATAATTATTAATATTTGTGATGAATAAAAGCGAAGTTCTCACCATCATAGACCTTGCTGTGCACCAGGGATATGTGTTTTTTATATACTACTAGAAGAATGCTCCGCGTGGTGATGCCGGCATGTGGACTTATACTACTTATATTTACTTATTCAACGGATAAATATTACAATACATATTAGTGGACATTTTTGGCACTTTGACATGGACAATTAAATATATGTTGTAAATGTCGCTTCGCTGAAAAGGCAGGTTGAAAAGTATTGTTCGCTGATTTGTTCTGAGAGAAAAACATATACCATGGCTGATAAGTTCAAGCGAACGGGACGGTTTCTTGATGTGAATAGCTTAATTGAAGACCTAATTATTAGAATGTTTGTGGGCTTGGGCCCAAATAAGAAATCTTAAAATTTCTAGAGAAATATCAAAGACCCATTCACGTGAGCAAGAGAGGGGAAGTGAGAACCTTTAGTCCCACCTTGCTCAGTGAAATGGAGGTAGCCATGCTTAAATATAGAAGTCCTCTCCACTTCCTTAAGTCTAGTGTGAGGAGAAGAAAAGAAGCCCACGCACGCGTGCTTGCTTGCCGGGCGGGGTAGGGCAGGGCGAAGGGCGCGTGACACCTACATGAATGGTCCGTCGGGAGCACTATATGAAAGCCCTAGTTTAATTTTGGTTAATTGAGACAACCAAGCCCTAGTTCAATTTTGGTTAATTGAAACAACCAAGGTGGACTAACCTTCTACTCTAAGTGTGATTATGAGATAGGTTGATTCACACACATGGTGGAGCTAGATGGCAATCAAAGTGATGGAGATGGCCAAGTTGATGATCAAGTGCTCCAAATTTGGAAAATAAGAAAGAGAAAACAAAAAACTTATGGGTTCAAGACAAAGGTATAAATAAGGATTTTGTTTTGCCGGTCAAGACGCAATAGAGTGCTAATCAGATTTAGGATAGATGGGGCACACTATTAAGAGAAGAGCTCTAATTGGACAATTTGATCATTTAGCGCCATTAGGTGTTGGAATACTTTGCATATGCACATAGGCCTAGTGCACAATGGAGAGCAAGCACAAACATTTATGAAAAACTCTTTGGAAAAGGCTATCTTGACTCTAACGTATTTGTGAAAATATTTGAGAGTTGGCTGATCGAAAGGAGGCGCTTGGGTGCTCTCGGTGCTGCTGTTCAGCATGCACCGGTCGTGTCCGGTGGCACGCCAATCGTGTGCGCCGGTCATGATGGATGCGCCTTTCACTATGCACAAGTTTCAGCCAAGCACCATGCACATTGGTGTACAACGGTTAAAGTGCACTAGTGTGGGCATCCAGAGAGGGTGCAAGATGCTCTCTTGCACATAATGAGCACCGGTCGCCAACGGTGCTAGCACCGATGAATACACCGGTCACCCATTCCAGAGAGCATGTAATTCGACGCAAAAGTGCTAACACGTGCTGGTCGTCACCGGTGGTTCAACCGGTGGTCGCACTGGTCTTCTAACAACATCCAACGACTAGTTTTCCGGATGTTTCAATATAGCCGTTAGCGAGCACTGGTGGTGTCCGGTGCCATTGAAAGTCCTAGTTTAGTTTTGGCTAATTGATGAAACCTATTTGGACTAACCCTTTGTCTAAGTAATTAATGAGTTAGGGTGGTCCAAGTCCAAGTGGTGGAGCTAGATGATGGTCATGGCGTTGGTGGTGGCCAAATTGAAGATCAAGTGCTCCAACTTGGAAAAGAAGAAAGAGAAAAACAAAAATCCATGGAGATCAAGGCAAAGGTATTGATAGGATTTTTATTTCGCCAATCAAGACACCATAGCGGGTGTGATTGGATTTAGGATAGATAGCCGTACTATGAAGAGGAGAAAATCTTAGTTAAAACAGTTCTCAAGTGCCACTAGGTGAGATTGATCGTGCATATGCATTAGGACATAGTGTGCTAACATAACACCCTTGAAAATGCTTTGAAAAAATGCTAACACACGAGCACAAGGGTGAGACACATTGTGGTTAGCACTTGGGAGCAAGGGTGAAGAGATAGAAGTTGAAAAAGCTTGAAGAAGAGCAATCGGATTAAGGGGTTTAGGTGGTCCGGACCAAGGCTCATTGGTCCGTAACCTAACCCTAGGGTGACTATGTGCCGGTGTGTGCTCCACACCCTGGTGGCGAGGTGGTCCGGACCAACGGCCAAGAGTCCGGTTGCAGATCCTTGCGCAGGCGCGGCTCTGGATCCAGGTGTGCAGCTGGTCCGGACCAAGGGGCGCTGTGGGGGTATAAACCCCTATATCCTTAAGGCTAGACATGGGCAGGCCCAGGCCAGACGGTCCAGCCCATTACATGATGACGCGCGATCCAGATCATCGGGATGGAGTCTCACGCAAGGCATCAAACCAGACATGGGAATCAAGCAAGGTCTTGGTCAGTTAGATTAGGAATCCTTATCTGGTTCTGTATGGCAATTGTAACCGGCTAAGATTAGTTTTCAGATCTGTAACCCTGCCTCCCGGACTATATAAGGAGGGCAGGGGACCCCCCGGCCCTCAAAAACATCGAAACATACTCTAGGGCAATCTAGCTTGTAATACATTGTTCGAGACAGCAATAACAAAGCAGAGCAGGACGTAAGGTATTACGCCCACACGGCGGCCTGAACCTGGGTAAACCCGCGTGTTGTTCTGCATCACCATCTCGTTCGTGGCTTGCACAGCTGTCTGCTGACAATCAACTACCTTGGGCATACCCCTCGGTAGACTACCGACCAGGTTTTGTCGATAGTGGCGCGCCAGGTAGGGGGTGTGTGTACTGCTTTTCAGGCTGCGAGATGGTCATCTTCCCCGACTCCATGGCCATGGCGGCGGGCCTCACGTTCACGGTCGGCCAGATCACCTGGACCACCGGCTCCAATGACTTTGTCATCACAACCATGGAGGAGGTGCAGATCCGATCTGCATCGACTACTTCCCCGACACCGGCGTCGACTACGACTACGCTGGCTCCGACTTCGCTTGCACCAGCACCCTCATCGACCACGTCAGCAACTCATCGACTCCTTCCTCGCTACCAGGGGAGGAAACTCGACTCCACCGACTTGATCGACTCCATCGACCAGCTCGGTGATAAACTCTCGTTTACCCTATCTCTGGTCGATTCGCTCTAAGAGCAGTTTACCGGGCAGAACTCGAACGACTACAACAGATCTACTCGACCCGCTCGAGCCACCCATTTTCAACGGTTGGGTATAGATCTAGTGGCCACTTCAACTCCTGAAGGGCGCTCCGCTCAGCCTCGACCTTGACAACGCAACTTCGTCAATATGGTGGGCTCTGATCAAGTTTCAATCCATACCACCCAGACAGATAGCCGTTTGAGCCCCGGATCGAGCACTGCGTCCGATGAAAATACTCAAACCATGGTATTACACCATGTGAGTAGCGGTGATGAAGAGATGCTACATCCTCCGGGCTTTCCTCGAATCCTGGCTTTCCCTCCAAGGTGTGGCGCCATGATCAACGTGGTTAGCCAAGATGAAGACCCACCTGCTCGGGGCGAGACCGATCAACAGCGACGAGAACGACAACAGCGCAATGCTGACCGAGCTCAACGTCGCATAGATGAAGACGCACGCCTAGCACAACAGCAAGCAGACTGTGACCAGCAAGAAGCTAACGCTGCAGCTAGGCGTAACCGGTTGCAAGGGCGCAACCTCAATGATGCTTTCGACATGGTGGGGAATAGACCAGTATTCAAAAACCCAAGCGCCAACGTGGTTGTTGCCATTGAGAGCCTGAAGCGGTTACCATATATCCTAGAAATCCAAAACATCCGGGAGGATCTGCAGGCTTATCTCCAGGTGGCTATGGTTCAGACTAATGAACGTGCCGCAGGCCCATCGGCGTCTGGCGTGACTAGCAGGAGCCGCCAGCACTCCAGTCGACCTTTCAGGTCTGGTCAACGTGGCTTACATGCACCCGCCGGTCCAGAACACCACGTAGGCAACGATAATCACATGGCTCCTGGCGTCAATCCAGGGGTTGACAGAGGCAATGACGGCAATCGCGGGAACCCTCCCCGCAATGATAATCGCCAGCTCGACCACCGCCGCAAAAACAACGATGACGACTGTTGACGGTCCTTAAGTACCAAATATAGTTATCAAATAAATAAAGAAAAGGATCCAAATGCAACCAACACCTAGACTTAGGGTTTTATCTGACAGAATTCCACGAGTTTTGGTGTTTGTCTGTTTCTGCAGGGGGTTATCAGAAAATATGGAGGAAAGGCCCACACGTCGGGTTTACATAGAGATAATAACGTGTTCACCGATTTTCTATCATCTAGAAGACTCCAGAAGCCACGAGATCGAACGGGAGGCCGAACGGGCCCGGAGGCAGGGCGCCCGCCCTGCTCCCTAGGGCGCCCGCCCTGGCCTGAGAGCCAATCAGGCTCCGTCTCGCTGTTGACGGTCCTTAAGTACCAAATATAGTTATCAAATAAATAAAGAAAAGGATCCAAATGCAACCAACACCTAGACTTAGGGTTTTATCTGACAGAATTCCACGAGTTTTGGTGTTTGTCTGTTTCTGCAGGGGGTTATCAGAAAATACGGAGGAAAGGCCCACACGTCGGGTTTACATAGAGATAATAACGTGTTCACCGATTTTCTATCATCTAGAAGACTCTAGAAGCCACGAGATTGAACGGGAGGTCGAATGGGCCCGGAGGCAGGGCGCCCGCCCTGCTCCCTAGGGCGCCCGCCCTGGCCTGAGAGCCAATCAGGCTCCGTCTCGCGGATTATGCTCCACCGACCTAAGGGATCAAGGAAAATTGTGCGATTAATGTCGGTTTGATCCGACGGCCCACGTTCACTTGAGGGGGCTATATAAGCAGGACCCCTGGCCCCTGGAGGAGGCACTCCCTCATTCTCAATTCCTCAAACCCTAATCTCAGGAGGAGAGTCTCTGATCAAGCCCTAGAGCCACCACATCAACTAGATCTCTAATATAGCATAGCTACATAGGATTAGAACTAGAAGGAGTCAATCTTCGATTGGTTTTCGGATCTGTCAAGAGGATTCTTAGTAATTCCTTTACTGTTCTTCATTGTTCATCTTTGTTCTTCAATATTATGAATACAACTTTGTTCTATTTCAATATATTGATTATGACTATGCTCTACTTGTTTATGTTTGCGATTATATTGTTCTTAGTTTATCGTAGTTATACGTTTGGCTTAGTTAGATTGGAATTATATACATGTTTAGGATCGTATAGCGTTTATCCATCGGATCCATGGGTAAATGATAAATATTGTGTAGGCGTGGTGCTTAGACCATATTTATCTGCGATTGCACCTTATATGCCGGATCGTGGGGTGGTCCGCGATGGTGACAGCTTCGTTGGTTCTTATATAGTCCCCCTCCCGTGTGTAAGGCAGGCAGAGCAACATTATTATGGGGGAGTGATTGCTATGTTTCTCATCTTCCTTGATAATATCACTATGCATGGACGTAGTCCTTTCTCGCAATGATTGCCAAGTGTACTTGCACTAACTATGATATGCTAGACTTTATAGTTAAGAATAACTTAGGAAATATCCTTGTAGTTCGTCCTAATACCATGCTAATGACTTGCTAGAATATCTGTTGAGGTGCTTATCATTATTATATGTGGCTAGCTGATCAGATTAATTATCTTTGTCACCATTCATACTTTATTTATATTTTATGTGACACTTACCCCTGTATGCAAGAGATAGATGAATGCTCTCACTTATACATGCAATGATTGATACTCATTCCTATATTCCATTCCATAATCAACATTGATGTTAGTAATCCCTTCCCAGTGGTAAAAATATAAATAACGATACCTGGAATACTTCCCGGTTAAAATGCTACATCGGTATTAATCTGTGCGCTTGCAGATCTTATTTATTATTTATTTAGAAGAGCAGTTGCATATTTCAATACCGCGTCTCTCATGTCATGCTGGGGATGACAACTTGGCTTAAGTGGCATGAGGGATAGGTTCGGCATTTTTGGCGCCGTTATCAGAATTAGAAAACTAAGTCTACTTTTGGTAATGACGTTAAGAATGCCCAACAAGCATTTTTGACGCCGTTGCCGGGGAAGGTTGATTTACTAACAAGGAATGAATACGGAATTTGAGTCATCATTCGCATCATTAAGTGATTGAGATCATCAATTCTCCCATACAGATTTACCCCTGTATTTTTCTATTCTTATTGTTTTGCAGGGTGATGTATGAATAAAGGACATCTTCCAGAAAATTTTGTTGACAACCCCGAAGCATTAATCAGAGGGGCAAGAGCCAAGCTCAAGAAGTCAACACTTCGACGCAACACTTCATCCAATTCAGAAGACCGCTGAAGTTTCATTCAGAATTTGTCAACAGAGTTCGCAGCCATGGCGAACAAGACGATCCGCGAGTTCTCAGCTCTCACTACGGACAACATCCGCACTGGACCTGCCGCGGCCATCGACAAGAACTTTGAGCTCAAGCCAGGGCTCATCAACATGGTACAAGTCAACCAGTTTTGTGGGAAGCCGCACGAAGATGCAAGTGCTCATCTCCAACACTTCCTAGAGATTTGCAGCACATTCACTATATTAGATGTTCCCAGAGACGCCATACTACTTCGCCTTTTCCCATTCTCACTATTGGGGAGAGCGAAGCAGTGGTTCTACGCGACGAAGGATAAGAACACTACGTGGGCACTCTGATCTACGAACTTTCTGGCTAAGTTCTTTCCCATGGGCAAGACCAATGCTCTCCGTAGGAAGATTACAAGTTTTCAGCAACAACATGATGAATCCGTTCCAGAAGCATGGGAGCGCTTTCAAGATTACATCCTAGAATGTCCCCATCATGGAATGGAAAGCTGGCTACTTATGCAGACTTTCTATCATGGGCTCATCACTAGTGCTCGTGAGACCATGGATGCTGCAGCTGGAGGCGCATTTCTATCACTCACCATACCACAAGCTACAGCCCTTGTGGAGAAGATGGCGTCCAACCAAGGTTGGAACGAAGAGAGGACTCAAACACGCAAGAAGGGTGGAGGTATGCACCAGCTCAAGGAGGTAGACATGCTGTCTGCAAAGCTAGACCTACTCATGAAAAAGCTCGATGACAAAGCTGGAGACAAAAGAGAAGTCATGAACGTCTACGACTCTCACATGACTTGTGAGGAATGTGGAGATACTGGACACTCAGGCAATCACTGCCCTGAGATGCTTGAGGATGCAAGGTACATCAACAACAACAACAACTACAACCGTCCTCAACAAAATCAAGGTTGGAATCAACAGAGGCCTAACTACTCAGGTAATTATCAAGGTAATAACTCTTACAACAACAATAATAATTTTTCACCCCTGAGAGAGTTAGTGTCTAATCAAGGAAAGCTAATGGATAACTTGTCTAAGAAATTGGCATCCAATAATAAAATACTAGAAAACATAAATAATAGAATGGATAATTTCTCTACTGCCATCAAAAACCAAATTAGCTTTAATAAAATGATTGAATCTCAGTTAAATCAAATAGCTGCTGCTGTTCCTGCTACTAACCCCGGTATACCATCACAACCGGAAGGATTAGAATCTGCAAATCTTGTAGACATGTTTGATGCAGGTAACTATTAGAGTAATCCCGCTGTCGGAGTACATAATGACCTTCTGCCAGTCAAGAGAGGCGATCCAGGACGCCCCGTCATCCCGATCTCCATCGGCATGGTGGACTTCCCAGAAGCACTCTGTGACTTTGGCTCCAGCGTCAACATTATGCCCAGGGTACTCTATGAAAAATTCTTTACATATCCTTTATCAGAAACAACTATGTGTTTGCAGCTTGTAGATCGGACACTAAGCTTTCCTAAAGGAATATTAAAGAACATGTGTGTCCGAGTTGGTACCTCGTATGCTCCAGCTGACTTCGTGGTGATAGAGACCGGGTCCGATGAGAGGTCACCAGTTATTCTGGGAAGGCCATTCCTGAACACCTCGGGAGCTGTCATCTACGCCAGCGCTGCGAAGATCAACTTCAACATCAAGGGGAGGAAGGAGACGTTTTCCTTCAAGAACAAGATTACACAAATCCCAGAGCAACCCCAACATGAACCAAGGAAGAGGACCAACAAGAGGAACAAGCAGAACAAGAACAACCAAGGATGGACCGAATCAGCTAAGATGGTCACTGCAGTTCAAGGAGGTCAAGATGGTCGACTCAAGTCGCCGTTCCTGAACAAGAAGGACGACCCAGGTATGCCAAGCATTGAGTGCTCAATCAATGGATACTCCTTTCAGAAGGCGCTCTGCGACACTGGATTAGGCGTCAACATAATGGCCACAGTCACCTATCAGCTCTTGTACGGGACCATGTCCTTAAAACCAACATATACTCAGCTCCAGATGGCAGATCAGACATCCCGAAAGGTCGAAGGTATAGTAACCGATGTCCCTGTTAAAATTAACGATCATTTTGTCCATACATACTTTCAGGTCATTGACATGGGAGACGACGAGTACGATCCACCCATCATCCTAGGAAGACCGTTCCTAGGCACCGTCAAAGCAATCATCTACATTGGAACCGGAGAAGTCCATATGCATTTCCCCTCTGAGAAGGTACGCCGCTACTTTAATGACCCTAACTATATAGTTGAAGATTCTAAGCAGGTCAGGACAAGAAGAAGGCAACATATCCGTAACCAAAGGAGGCAAACCATCAAGGACGTATGGGTAGACTATGAAGGAGAGGTCATAAGGCCCGAGGATACACAACAGGAGACCGAAGCACCAAGTCGGGTATGGAAAGCGAAGACAGTTACACAGGAAGAGGAGGCGCTGCCGGAACCACCGTCTATGCCACCCAAATCCCAGGACAACTAAGAAGAAAAGAAGTCCTGTTCGGAGGACTTAAAAACACCGAACGCCGTGCCAAGAGGTAAATTTGGTAGTTATCATTTTCCCTTTAATTATTGCTCAGTTAATCATGTTCATTCTGTCTAAAAAAATGTTGAAAACAGTAAGCCCCATGTGAGTATGCGAGTGGCATAAAACCCATAAGTACATTCACTGTGGTGGCATAAAAAAAATATAATAATAATAATATATTTTTTCTGTTCTATAAAAATGAAAATAAAAATAGAGAGTGACATTTATCAAGGAAGCTCAAACATGATAAAGGCTAGATATTTATGCTAACGCTTAATCAAGTTCCACGAAGCTTTGTTGTCTATTTGAGCTCCACAGAATTCAGGAAGACTAGCAGATGGAGGACATCCTAATCGTTGTCAGGGTGTTGCCGACATTCAAATACAAATCTGCACCTGCTAGCTACATCAGAAGAAATTACGTCAAGATCCAGCTTGGGGGAGAGCACCCCCCATTTATCCCGATAAGTATTTTTATCTACATTTATACCTATGCTTTATTAAAATAAAAAGATGCATAATCATGAAAACCCAAATAAATATTTTGTGTTTATATATATTTGCTTAGTTTAATAAATAAATAAAGTAGCTATGCTAAATTGAATCTTGAAAATAAAACTCTAGCATGGATATGATGAATAGTTGCTCTGCCTAATTTTCAAATTTGTTCTCTCTCTAGTTTAGACATAACTATTATAATTTAAAACTGGCTCTAAACCTGAACTAGTGGGAAGAGAACTTGATATGAAGTTTAAGTTGTTAGCAGATATGATATGGGAATGTTGAGCTGCTGTTTATCTGTTCCTAGAGATGCTAGAATTCTGGAGAATTTTATCTTTAAAAATCTTTAAAATGTTGCATGATGAGTTCTTGTATGATGAGAGTTTAAATTCCTACCACAGCCATATATACATGCTTGTTAGAATAAGAGCCGCACTTTTACTACTTACTGCTTATGGGCATTGAGTGTGGTCAAGCTGTGTAGACCCTTAGGAACTTGTCATGTGGTTAAAATCAAGATTCACTTGCACGTTCACTCATACATGCTGCTTCTACTCCGGAAGTACGCATCCACATATATCCACTCATTTCCATCTCCAGATTCACCCAAAATTATTCTACTCCTGACCCGGGAGAGAATAGCCAAAAACATTATCCCATTCCTGTTATTCCCTGTGAAGTTAATGCTTAAGTCATTTCTACTACCACTTGCTATATTTTCAAAAGAGGGAGATTGCTCTAAAAAAATATAAATACGAGGAAATAAAAAGGAGCAAGTGCTCGGAACCTCGAAGAAAGAAAAAGTGAGACGAGAGGTAAAAATGGACAAGTGTCCGACAGTAGAATTAGGGGTACAAGATACCCACCTGAGAGAAAAAAAAGAGAAAAAAAATAGAGCATCTCATTCCCCTCAAAAGTTTTAAAAAGCAAGAAAGGTATGTATTCCCTCAAAAAGAGCATTAGACTTTTGTTATCACCATACACCACTCATTCACCACACATGCACATCTTGATTTGACTTATTGACTTGTTTCTCTGGATCCATGGTTTGACTATGCAATAAATGTTCTGAGTATGTATACTGTATCTCCCACCTATGAGCTCCAGATATCAAAGCCTTATTGGAGTAGGGTGAGAGAGAAGGCAATGTCACTACGCCTTATACCATAAATACCACATACTTTGAGAGAGAAGGCATATACCATTAATGCCTTGGTAAGGATCCAGAAATACCACAAAAGAGAGACCCGAGAAAGTCGTACAAGGAATCTCTGAGTTTTATTTGAAAAATTTGCAAAAACTCCAGAGCTATAGCTGATCAAGAATAAGAGACATGGCGTTTGACTAGACCGTTCTATCTTTTAACCACTCAAGATGCAGGTGACGGTTGCAAGCCCCATGGTGAAAGGTAAAATGAGTAAGTTTTAAGTCTTGACAGTTTACTCTAACTCAGGGATGAGACCTTATTTGAAAGCATATGTACCGTCAACGTTCAAAGGCGTTGCAGCAACTTCTGGTCCATAATGAGTCTATCCTTGCTCAGGGACGAGCAAGAGGTAAGCTTGGGGGAGTTTGTTGACGGTCCTTAAGTACCAAATATAGTTATCAAATAAATAAAGAAAAGGATCCAAATGCAACCAACACCTAGACTTAGGGTTTTATGTGACAGAATTCCACGAGTTTTCGTGTTTGTCTGTTTCTGCAGGGGGTTATCAGAAAATATGGAGGAAAGGCCCACACGTTGGGTTTTCATAGAGACAATAACGTGTTCACCGATTTTCTATCATCTAGAAGACTCCAGAAGCCACGAGATCGAACGGGAGGCCGAACGGGCCCGGAGGCAGGGCGCCCGCCCTGCTCCCTAGGGCGCCCGCCCTGGCCTGAGAGCCAATCAAGCTCCGTCTCGCGGATTATGCTCCACCGACCTAAGGGATCAAGGAAAACCGTGCGATTAATGTCGGTTTGATCCGACGGCCCACGTTCACTTGAGGGGGCTATATAAGCAGGACCCCTGGCCCCTGGAGGAGGCACTCCCTCATTCTCAATTCCTCAAACCCTAATCTCAGGAGGAGTCTCTGATCAAGCCCTAGAGCCACCACATCAACTAGATCTCTAGTATAGCATAGCTACATAGGATTAGAACTAGAAGGAGTCAATCTTCGATTGGTATCCGGATCTGTCAAGAGGATTCCTGGTAATTCCTTTACTGTTCTTTATTGTTCATCATTGTTCTTCAATATTATGAATACAACTTTGTTCTATTTCAATATATTGATTATGACTATGTTCTACTTGTTTATGTTTGCGATTATATTGTTCTTAGTTTATCGTAGTTATACGCTTGGCTTAGTTAGATTGGAATTATATACATGTTTAGGATCGTATAGCGTTTATCCAACGGATCCATGGGTAAATGATAAATATTGTGTAGGCGTGGTGCTTAGACCATATTTATCTGCGATTGCACCTTATATGCCGGATCGTGGGGTGGTCCGCGATGGTGACAGCTTCGTTGGTTCTTATATAGTCCCCCTCCCGTGTGTAAGGCAGGCAGAGCAACATTATTACGGGGGAGTGATTGCTATGTTTATCATCTTCCTTGATAATATCACTATGCATGGACGTAGTCCTTTCTCGCAATGATTGCCAAGTGTACTTGCACTAACTATGATATGCTAGACTTTATAGTTAAGAATAACTTAGGAAATATCCTTATAGTTCGTCCTAATACCATGCTAATGACTTGCTAGAATATCTGTTGAGGTGCTTATCATTATTATATGTGGCTAGCTGATCAGATTAATTATCTTTATCACCATTCATACTTTATTTATATTTTATGTGACACTTACCCCTGTATGCAAGAGATAGATGAATGCTCTCACTTATACATGCAATGATTGATACTCATTCCTATATTCCATTCCATAATCAACATTGATGTTAGTAATCCCTTCCCAGTGGTAAAAATATAAATAACGATACCTAGAATACTTCCCGGTTAAAATGCTACATCGGTATTAATCTGTGCGCTTGCAGATCTTATTTATTATTTATTTAGAAGAGCAGTTGCATATTTCAATACCGCGTCTCTCATGTCATGCTGGGGATGACAACTTGGCTTAAGTGGCATGAGGGATAGGTTCGGCATTTTTGGCGCCGTTATCAGAATTAGAAAACTAAGTCTACTTTTGGTAATGACGTTAAGAATGCCCAACAACGATCGACGCAGCGATAACCGGCGTAATGACCACCGGGACCACCGTCGTCAGGGGCAACAACACGGTGACGAACGAGATCACCATGATGGCAATCACGATCTCCGTTGTGACCTCAACAACCATGACCTACGTCCTTGCATTGAACAGAGAGCTTGGGACCATGCGTTCAATGAAACCAGTCGTCGCATGGAGTACGATATGGTTCACGGTCCCCTGGGCCTCAAGCAATTCACTAACCACCTATGACAAGTCATCTGGCCTAGAGGTTTTAAGCTTGAAAAGCTTAACCATTATGACGGCAAGGTCAATCCCGAGCTATGGGTCCAACTTTATGAGACCACTTGCAGATCTGCTATGGGTGACAAGCACGTCATGGCCAATTACTTTCCCGTGGTGGTCGGCCCGGTGGGGCACCAATGGCTTGTCAGTCTCCCTGAGAACCAATTCGACTCCTGGTATGCATTGCGTCAAGCCTTTGTCGAAAACTTTATTGCTACCTGTGAACAGCCAGACAACAAATATGATCTGCAGCGCATCCGCTAGGGACGAACTATTGCGCGAGTACATCCGACGTTTCTCGGATATGCGCATCAGGATTCCCAGGATCACCGACAACGAGGCTATTGAAGCCTTCATTACTGGTCTGCGCTACCACAATGATCTCAGGGACAAGCTCCTTCGTAATCGTCCTATAACGGTGGTCGACCTCCTCACCATCGCTAAGAAGTATGCGGATGCCGACGACGCCAAGAAGCTGCTGAATGAGGGCACTGGCAAAGCACCGTACTCCCCACGATGCGACGACTACCGTGACAACTGCCACCATGATGACTTTAGAGGTCGCAGTGACATCAGGGACCGTCGTAACGACAATCGTGATTGGCGCGACAACAGAAATCAGCACGGCGATCGCAGTGACAACTTCATGGGCAAGCGTGCTCGTGATGACGACGGTGAAGTCAATTCCGTGAAAAAATTTGGTGGGCATCGCAATTATGAAGAAGACTATGCTAAAGCTTTGAAGGGGCCTTGCCCAGCTCATCCTAAGTCCAACCACACATTGGAAAACTGCAAGGTCCTCAAGGAAATCTACCGTCACAAACAAGCTTCAGAAAATGCCGATAAGCCTAATGACGCAACATACTAGCGTAACCGCAGGGACGATGATGAGGACGATCCTGACAAGAACCCCAAGCACCAGTATCAGGAACCAATGAGGCATGTTGCAACCATTGTCGGGGGTAAAGTGTCTGTTGAAAGTAAACGCGAGCAGAAGCTGCTCGCCCGTGCTTGCCTGAATGTGGCCAAGGTAGATGACCTCATTGCGGATCCAAGACTACCCCTGGTCACACTGAGAAATCAACTTCAGCAGGGCGGATCAATGGGCCGCCATCCCCGAACCAGGTCGTTTCACTCTTGTCCTCAGCCCTTGTATCAATAAAATGCAATTTGACAGGGTGCTCATTGACGGCGGTAGTTTCATTGACTTCCTGTTCAAAAATAGCCTCTCAGCATTGAACATATCTGAAGCTGACTTGAAGCCTTACGACGCACAGTTCTGGGGGGTCCTGCCTGGACAGAGCTCTACGCCTCTCGGGCAAATTACCCTACCTGTGTAGTTTGGCACGGTAGACCACTTCCGTACCGACTACGTCAACTTTGTGGTCGCTGACTTCGAGGGTACCTACCATGCTATCCTTGGTCGTCCCGCGATCACCAAATTCGTGGCCGTACCTCATTACAGGTACTTGGTGCTTAAGATGCCAATGGAAAAGGGAGTCCTCACTCTCAGAGGCAATGTATTCGTTGCCTATACGTGTGAAGAGGATAGTTTTCGCGTAGCTGAAGCCCACGACCTCTCCCTACGCATGGCAGCAACAACGATGGAGGCAAAAAAGACTCCTCCAAACCAGTTTGGAGATTCCAGAGCTTGACGCACCACGAAAGTCTATTAAGTCCAAGGAGTACAAAGAGATCCAGCTGGTCGAAGGCGACTCCAACAAGACGGCACTGATCGGGTCAAACCTTGACCCCAAATAGGAAGACGCACTCGTCCGGTTCTTGAGAGAGAATGTAAGCGTGTTCGCTTGGAAACCATCGGACATGCCCGGTGTATCTCGAGACCGGATCGAGCACTCCTTGAATGTCGACCCCAAGGCAAAACCCGTCAAGCAGAAGTTGCGGCAGTTCGGGAAGGACAAAAAGGAGGCTATTAGGGTAGAAGTCACACGGCTTCTTGCAGCCGGTTTTATCAAAGAGGTGTATCATCCGAACTGGTTAGCCAATCCGGTTCTTGTACGCAAAAAGAATAATGAATGGAGAATGTGTGTTGACTACACTGATCTTAACAAACACTGCCCTAAAGATCCCTTTGGCCTACCTCGCATTGACGAAGTCATGGACTCCATGGCCGGCTGCGAGCTACTATCTTTTCTCGATTGTTACTCTGGTTATCACCAGATTGCTCTAAATAAGGACGATAAGATCAAGACGTCCTTTATTACACCCTTCGGCGCTTATTGCTACACGACCATGTCGTTTGGGCTCAAAAACGTCGGAGCTACTTATCAGCGTGCAATACAAGAGTGCCTCAAAAAGGAGATACAAGATGAACTGGTCGAGGCCTATGTAGATGGCGTAGTTGTCAAAACCAAGGAATCCCACTCTTTGATTGATGATCTGACACGTACTTTTGCAGCACTCAATCAATATCAATGGAAGTTGAACCCTAAAAAGTGCATCTTTGGTGTTCCCTCTGATATATTACTAGGCAATGTCGTCAGTCGTGACGGCATACGTCCTAACCTAGAGAAGGTGCAAGCTGTCCTCAATATGAAGCGACCAACAAATGTCAAGGATGTCCAGAAGCTTACAGGGTGTATGGCCGCCCTAAGCCGATTCCTATCTCGATTTGGTGACAAGGGCTCACCTTTTTTCAAGTTACTCAAGGCAGGCGAGAAGTTTGAGTGGTCGAAGGAAGCAGATATTGCCTTTACACAACTAAAGTAGTACCTTGCATCACCTCCGGTCCTTACTGCCCCCAAGTCAGGAGAAGTCCTCCAACTTTACATTGCTGCGACTGATCGAGTCGTTTCCACTGTCTTGGTGGTCGAGCGCGAGGAGCCCGGCCATGCTTATGGTGTTCAGCGCCCAATCTATTTTATCAGTGAGGTGCTCAACGAGTCCAAAACTAGGTACACTCAGATTCAAAAATTGATCTACACCATACTCATTACAACCTGAAAGTTGAAACATTACTTTGACGGGTTCCACGTGGTGATCAAAACTGAGTTTCCCCTTGGTACCATTATACGCAACAAAGATGCAAACGAGCGCATCGCCAAGTGGGTAATGAAGTTATGTCCTTTTGACCTGGAGTTTACACGCCGTGATACTATTAAATCCCAAACATTGGCTGATTTCATGGTCAAGTGGATGGACTTAAGTATCCTGACCTCTCAAGGACCCGTTGACTACTGGAAAATGTATTTTAATGGCTCACTGACTATTGATGGTGCGAGAGCAGGAATATTATTCATATCACCAACCAATGAGCAATTGCGCTACGTCCTCAGGATTCACTTCCCGGCATCTAACAATGCTACAGAATACGAGGCATGTTTTCATGGTTTGCGCATTGCAGTCGACCTGGTATCAAGCGCCTTTACGTCCACGGCGACTCGGCCCTAGTTATTGACTAGCTCAACAAGGACTGGGATACAACTAGCGAGAAGATGGATGCATACTGCAAGGAAATTAGGAAGCTTGAAAGCAAATTCTACAGCATTGAATACACCCATGTGGTCCGAGACAAAAACCAAGCAGCTAATGCGCTGTCAAAGTTAGGATCATCTAGAGCTCAAGTATCGCATGGCATTTTTGTTCAAGACCTTTTAAAACCATCAATTAAGCAAGAAGGCGACCCCGTGGTCGAGAAGCCCCCGGACGAGCCTCTGGTAGCTATGGTTTCATCACCGACCACTATGGCACTATCTCCCGCATCCGTAGGACCATCTCAGACCTCGACTAAGATAGTGGACTAGCGTGTTTCATTCATTCAGTATCTAACAGATAGCACTGGGTATTCTGATCGAACTGAGAATGAACGCCTTATACGTCGGAGCAAACAATACCTGGTGGTCGAGGGTAAGCTGTGGCACAAAAATGCGAAAGCAGAAGTATTGATGAAGTGCATTGAGCAAGAAGACGGTATTAAACTCTTGGAAGAAATACATTCTGGCACCTGTGGTAATCATGCCACATCTCGGACACTGGTCGGTAAAGCGTTCCGTGCAGGTTTTTACTGGCCATCTGCCGTAGCGGATGCAGAGAAGCTTGTTAGACACTGCGCCAATTGTTAGTTTTTCTCCAAAAGAGTTCATGTGCCAGCCCATGAGATCCAGATCATACCAGCCTCTTGGCCCTTTGCATGCTGGGGACTGGATATGATTGGACCTTTCAAACCAGCACCAGGTAACTTCAAGTTCGTATTCGTGCTGATTGATAAATTTTCCAAATGGATAGAGTACATGCCCTTGGTCAAAGCATCTTCCGAGAAAGCAATCGAGTTCCTCGACCAGGTCATCCACCGCTTTGGTATACCCAACTATATCATTACAGACCTGGGGACTCAGTTTATCAGGAACACGTTTTGGGACTTCTGTGATGAACGGAGCATTGTAGTGACATACGTCTCGGTGGCACATCCCAGAGCTAATGGATAGGTCGAGCAGGCTAATGGAATGATCATGGATGCATTGTAGAAAAGGATGTACATAGAGAATGACAAAGCCCCTGGACGGTGGATTAAGGAGTTACCAGCCGTGGTCTAGGGACTTCGGACACAGCCTAGTCGCAATACTGGTGTCTCCCCCATATTTCATGGTTTATGGCGCCGAGGCTGTGCTCGTAGCAGACATTGAATTCCGGTCAACTCGGGTCAAGAACTACAATGAAGATCAAGTTACCAAACAACGTGAGCTCGAGGTGAATAGTGCAGAGGAACGACGCCTTGACTCCTGTATACGCACGGCCAAGTACTTAGCTGTGTTACGAAGGTACTACAAAAAAATGTTCAGGAACGTTTCTTTGTGGTCGGCGACATGGTGTTGAAATGGAAGACTAGCCAAGATGGTGTACACAAGTTGGCAACTCCATCGGAAGGGCCATACATCGTCAAGGCTGTTACACGACCTACCTCGTACAGACTTGCAAGACTTGACAACACTGACGTGCCTAACTCCGTTCATATCGACAAGCTTAGGCGTTTTTACCCCTAATTCTCAATTACAGATATGTACCTTTTTTCTGTACTTTAAATTATTATATATATATATATATATATATATATATATATATATATATATATATATATATATATATATAGAGGTATGTTATTTAGAGCTTAGGGCTTTCAATAATTAGAGGAAGCCCCAGCTCAAAGTGGAGGTACGTGGTTCCACCTAGCCAGCATCCAGGATCTCCAACCTGTCCCAGCGCGTGGTCCTGGCCCCAGCCCAAACCTAGCCACGTAGTTCAACAAAAACCACGGACACCTGTTTCAAATTTATTTGAATCTCGTTTTTTCTCCTCTCAGTCGGCCTGGCGTGGAGGCGAGCTGGGGGCGGCGGGGCGTGGCCGCGTGTGGAGGCGAGCAGGCGTGGTGGCAGCCGTCGACGCGAGCCCAGGGCGACCGGCCACTCGTGGTTGGAGCTTGGAGGAGCTCGTGTCTCCTGGTGGAGGTTGCACGGCCTGTGGATCTCGCGCGGGTCCTGGCGGAGTGGTCGACAGACGAGGGCGGGGCGCCACCGGAGTGAGCCGCTGACGAGGGCGGGGCGAGCGCACAGCCGACGGGGGGCGAGGCCGGCGTGGATTCGACCGGAGGTGGGCAGGAGCTCGCTCGCCGGAGCAGGAACGGAGCTGGGCTAGAGTGTCGGGCCCTCGCCGGAGCAGTGCCGGAGGGGCGACGCGGTCTACTGCATCGCGCGGGAGCTAATCGAGTCGCGGTTGCGGCTCCGCGCGCTCCAAGGGGAGGGCCGGGGCGGACCTTGCCGGCCGGCGGTGGTCCGTAGCACGCGGGCCCGACCGCGCATGGGCCAATAGGGTCCACTCGGGGATGTGCATCCTCCGGCGGAGCTATGCCGCACGGCAAAGGGCCGCAGGGTCCCGGTCTCGGCCCTAGGGGATCGACAACGGTGGGTCCCCTGCTACTTCTCCTGAGCACGATTGCATCTCTGCCGATTGCATCTCTGTCCACATTCAGATCCGGTCGGTGGCACTGCACTTCCCCATCGGCGTTGTCGTCTGCTCCTCTTGGCGCCGCTGTCATATCCGCCGTCCTGGTTTGTTCACGTTCGTCGGACACTTTGAACGGACAACAGAGAGAGGGACAGAGGGAGAAGCAAAGCAATGGTGCCGCCGCCGAGGTGGCTGCGGCGGGAGGTGTTCGTGGGGCTCGCGGTGGGCCAGTTCGTCTCGCTGCTCATCACCTCCACCGGCTTCGCCTCCTCCGAGCTCGCTCGCCGAGGTACGCTGCGCTGCCGCTGTCTTTTTCTGTTCCCGTAGTATGCCGGTGATGCTTTGCAACCTGTATCCTTCCTAGGGTAGAACTTCTTGGTGGACCAGCACTGCTGCAAAAATACTGGATCTTGTTATCGTTCTGAACATAAAAGGCATTCTTTTTTTTTCAGTAGCCGTGTCTTCAATTGTGCCGTGATTTTGGTTCACTGGTTCTTCATGTTAGGCTGAGGCCTGTCATTTTGGCTCCTGTAGCTTGGACTGCCATGTTTGTCCCATTTCTTTCTGTGTTCAGAAAAAACAAAATTGTATGACCATGTTCAGATGACAAATGGTTGAGAACTGCTGCGATGGGTATTTTAGCTTTGGATTCTGTCCTTCAGCAGGTATGTTGATACAATCTAAATATGCTTTGTTTTGATTTCTCATGAATTGCCACCTTAGTTTATTAATTATCTACTCTGTAGTCTGTACAAAGTGACTGTTGTGGGTGTAGTTCTTCTGAATCTGCTGTAGCATAGGTTTCTATGCATGGTGAAATTGTGATTTCGAAGATGTTGGGTGATTTCTATGCTTAGTTGCATGGGTTTCCACACAAGTTAAATTCAAATTTCAAATTCCCAAGAAGGAGTCATCGATATCTACGCTTATGTGCATTTGCACATGTTGTGAATTATATGCGAGGATTCAAACTTCAATTTTTTTTGGCAAAAATCATTGGTTTGTACGCTGGTAAGAATAGAGTTGTATGCACAACTGAACTGTGATATTGGCAGGTGCAGGGCCACCGGCGGTCGCGCCATGAGCAGCAAGGGCACCGGGATGCTGCGGCCGACCACTAGGTGCCAGGCTACAAGCCCTGACGGCATATCCTGGGCAGCACGCGGCGTCCAATAAACTGCTTGAGGTGATGGATCAAGGTCACGTGTACATATGAATCTGCCGACGAAGGTGATCTCTCACGTTATTTTTCCAATGCACGATTATCATATGGCCACCACACATAACCTGTTAAATTGAACGCCTGGCAGCATGCAAGACCTTGTGTGTTAATTTTTTCTTGCTTCCTTACACCCGTGTGTCTATGTGATCAGAATCTAAATTGTGAATTAGATTATTTGCAGGGATGGCCACTAGCTCTAGAAAATTATGCGCTTGTGCTACTATTTTTACGCTTGCCGTGATTTTTGCATTAGTGTTGCTCACATTAATTTGCATTAATGTAGTTGACATTAGTTTTCATGAATAGGAGTATGCGCATGCTAAAACATGATTCTATGTCTTTCTTGCTGTTGTATGGTTTTTGCGCATTGTTGTTCACGGGGGATATGTATTCTATACATTATTGTAATGGTATGCTACTCTTGTGTGAGAATTGCTCATTTGCACACTCCTATGCAGTTTAGGTACAAGCATGTAAATATTTGTGACTGGCATCTATGCTCGTATGGCAAAAAGGTTATTATGCATGATGATCTAGAATGACTTTCTTGTGAGATTTCTAAGTTTTTATTCTTTCTTAAGCCAACCGTGTAAGCAAGCAAGCATTTGGTTTTATCCTTGCCTTCTCAAGATCTTCTCTGATATAAGATTTTTTTATTTCTTGATTTTTTTTTCATCTTGTCAAGCCACGATAGGATTTTGTGCAATGTTTGCCATCCTCCTCGTAGGTAGACGATAAGCATGACAAGGCCAGATTGGTGCGTTCCTTAATATACATGGTCTCATGTGAGGGAATTGAACGTGCCTTATTTTGCTTCCGGCAACTCATCTGCTGCTGCCGGGTCTTCACGACCATGATGCGGACCTCCCCTCAACCTATGGAATGACGACCTGCTAGTTTGATTTTGCTTTACTCAATTCTTTTTCTTTTCTGATGTGATGGGTCTAGAGTGCCTTGCATTAATGCTGAATTTTCTACTCGTTTGAATCACATGAGGCCTTGTTCAGTTCCCCAATTCTCTCCCCTAATTCCACTATGCAAAAAGAAGATTCCCCGTCACATCAAAATGTCGGCAAATGCATGGAATACTAAATGTTGATGAAATCAAAAACTAATTGTATAGTTTTGTTGTACTTTGCGAGACGAACATTTTAAGCCTAGTTAGTCAAAATTTGGATAATTTTTACCAAATACAAACGAAATGCTACAGGAATTCTGATACAGTGTTTTTCTCCCCAATTCACCAATCTAAACAAGGCCTGAACTGTGCTCGTCTGAATTTTCTACGGTCCTATCATCTGCTACTAATGGGTGCCATGAAGGTAAGCGGACCTTGCCTTGACAAATTTTATGCCTTTTCTCCTCACTTCATATGCCTATGTGACCTGCGCGACCCCATGGCGAGAGCTTTGCTGCTGAGCAGACCTGCAGATAGGTTTTTTTAATTCTTTTTTTCATCTCTGATATTTAATGCCTTGAATAATTTTGAATTGCAACTCGTAATTGATGTCTTTTCTTTCCTCTTGTTTGATGCACAGGTCATTGTGGATGGTATAGCAACTGGTATCTGGGCGGCTTACCAAAAGCACAGGCAAAGGACAAAAATGTTCACATTATGGCTCTGAACCTGGTCCGAGGGGTTACACTGACACCAAGGGAGAAGGAGACCATGCTAGACATCCTTGACGGGGTTTCTATGCATGTTGTGTGAGTTAGGACCATTATGGATAGTCCACACCTAGTGGATAGTGTTGTGTATATTTCTATGCACTGTATCTCTATTAATTATATACCCCCTAGAGGGAAGCTTGGTGTTGTGGGTTTCTATACATTGTTACTCTATTAAATAAACACCTCCTAGGTTTCTATACATTGTTCCTCTATTAAATAAACATCCCCTACAGTTTGTGAGGGTTTTATGCATTATTTCCATGTTAATTATACATCCCCCATAGTGGGACGCATGATGTTAGCAGAGATAATCACGGTTATGTCAGATGGAATGTTCATCTCGAGGAGAAGTTTTTAGGCGGTAACAAAATTAATTTCTGTTCATCCAACCACTAATTTCTATACAACGTTAGTGCTAAAAACTTTCTTATGCATCTTGACCATTGATTTAATGCATCCAATCGGTCATCACATGTCTTGGTTCAAATTTCAAATTTTGGAGAAGACGAGATCGTGTACATGTTTTACGATTACAACCTCTATGTTCTATGCATTGTTCGTTCCCATGTTAATTATACAACCCCCATAGTGAGAACACATGATGTTGGTGGCGGCAATCATTGTTGTGTCAGGTGGAATGTCCATCTCGCAGAGATATTTTTACGTGGTAACAAAATTAATTTTTATTCATCCAACCACTAATTTATATGCAACGTCGGTGCCAAAAACCTTTCTGTGCATCATGACCAGTGATTCTACGTATCTAATCGGCCATCACATGTCATGATGTTGATGAAGGTAATCACGGTTCTGTCAGGTGAAATGTTCATATCGCGGAGAGCTTTTTACGCGGTAACGAAATTATTTCTTGTTCATCAAACCACTAATTTCTATGCAATGTTAGTGTCAACAACTTTTCTACGCATCTTGACCAGTGATTCTACGTATCTAATCGACCATCACATGTCATGATGTTGGTGAAGGTAATCACGGTTGTGTCAGGTGAAATGTTCATATCGCGGAGAGCTTTTTACGCAGTAACGAAATTATTTCTTGTTCATCAAACCACTAATTTCTATACAACGTTAGTGTCAAAAACTTTCTACGCATCTTGACTATTGATTCTATGCATCCAATCGGCCATCACGTGCCATGATTCAAATTTCAAATTTATGAATTTTATTTTTTTTTTCAAAAAATATTCACAGTGGATCTTGAATCGTGCACAAAAATGTTAGGAGTTCAATGGTGAGAACCGTTTTAGAATCGGAAGCTTCGTTGAGGAATTATCGTGAAAAAATGGAAGATATTAGAATGGATGCATACTGCATGCATGTGTCAGCCTGTGTCAGTGCGTGTCAGTCTGTGTCAGCTGTTGTTAGGTGGAACGTCTAGCTCGTAGAAAGGTTTTTATGCAGTAACGAATTGGTTTTATTTCATGCAACCACTAGATTTTATACATTGTCACGATAAAAACCTTTCTGCGTAGCCTGACCTAGAATTTTATGCGTCCCATCGATTGGGTCCCCATCTACGCGCGCGTCAGCTTCGTTGAGGGCTGGGTGGGATGGCTAGTTGGGGCTTCCAATACCTATTTGTAGCCCTGGGCTCCCAATAGCCCAGCCCTATATATATATATATATATATATATATATATATATATATATATATATGTGTGTGTGTGTGTGTGTGTGTGTGTGTGTGTGTTCGAATTCAGTTGACTACTTGTTTACATTGTTGATTCTACAACTACAACAACTATTTGAAACAACAGTACATCAATCACCAATCCCTTCAGGTTCTCGGAGCAGATCTATCCTCGACCTCACTCATAGCGTGCATGAGATCCGTCCTCTGCGTTTTGGGTGGTCGACAGACACCCTTTGGCCAGACCAGTCGTACTCTTACGTGTATACAGGCTATGACAGCCTTACACTCAGATCACTGGCCTCTCCAAAGCTGTACAGACCTACAGGATGACATCGATTACGCTGGAACAACTAAAAACAGAACATTCCGTTGTTCTAACTTAGTTCTCATCGACTACGCTGGAACAACTAAAAACAGAACATTGCGCTGTTCTAACTTAGTTCTCGTCGATTACGCCAGAACAACTAAAACAGAACACCATGCTGTTCTAACTTAGTTAAATTCGCACGCAATACAGAGCTTTAACGTTTTTTCATACAAAAACATCAACAACTTTACAATGTACTATTCATTACCTTATTACAAGCTCGCCTCTTTATAGGCACGAGTTTACAATAAGTTTATGAAACTTAACTAATCCTATGAACTATTCATAGGTTCCTCCTACTGTGGACCCTTTGGTAGTTCCGAGACCTTTGGCGTGGTCGAGGATGGAGCAGAATGTGCTTCACTGGAAGCCAAAGATGGCGGCACGGGTATTTGACCCACGTACAACTGAATTGTCCCTCCGGTCGATGGGGCTGTAACTGGGCACAAGATGATGTCCTTCATAATCACGGCAGCATGCTTCATCTCCTCTGACCGCAGCTCGTCAGCTCGCTCCACCCCGACCTCCCTAGGATAACCAGCTTCCAGGCGAGCAATATCCAACAAAGGGCAGTGGACACGTACCAAGCTAAGTACATGTGCATCCACATATTCCTTGATGTCCTTCGTCCATTGTTGGAGCCATCCCTAGGCTTTTTAGGATTTCTCGACCAGGCCTATTTTTGGTGCCTCCGCTCCAGCTTCGGTGAAGTCAGGGCCAATGATGTCGAGCACTGGTGCGATCCTTTCGCCATCTTTGCGCAGGCATGCTTCCAAGTCTCTCGCTCCTTGATGAGCGTCTTGCATTTGCCATTAAGGGCTTCTTGCTCCGTCATAAGCTTGCTGCACTTCTGGGACCACGCCTCGATCTTTTTTGCACCAGCCTGATTTTGAAGCTCCAGGTAGTCGCAATCTTTCTTCATCTTCTCAAGGTGTATTTTGGCATTTTTCTTTACAACTGCAAGGTGTCACGTTGATAAGAATTTAACACCGCAAAATTCAATGAACGCTACGACAATGCTGAGGAATACTTACTCTCCAGATCCTTGGCTAATTTAGCCTTCTCTTCCTTCATGGACTGCTGTGTTTGCAGCCATTTGGTCTTCTCTTCTGTCAGCCGGTCATGCTCAGCAGCTACCTGAGCATTTTCTTCACGAAGCCGGCTGACTTCGATGTCTAGACCTATATCAATACTCTGATTATGAATAGTATAGTAATACAACACCCTACAGAGCTCGAGTACCAAACAACAGAAGGAACCCTTACCCGATCTTTGTTTCTCGACCACTTCCAGTCGTTGGAGCACAGTATGCATCTTTTCTTCATGATCAATATTTTGCTTCGCATAACTCTCTAACTGCTGCTGCAGTTTCTTCTGTTCTGCACTCAGCTGTTTGTTCTTTTCGGCCACAGTCTGCAGCATACAGGATCATAAAGCAGTTCTTATGGATTGTACAACAACAACTTATACAGTTATGTGAGGCTTACCTTAACTTTCTCCAGGAATATTTTACCAACTGCTTCTAAGGCCCCGACCTCGTCTCCTATTGGGATCTCCACAGTGTAGGAGCAAGTGCCACAAAATCTGCTTTCTTCTTCATAATGCCCGAGGATTTCTTCTATGGCTAGGGCTGAAGGCTCGGCTTCTTCTCCTGGTTTAGCACTTCCAGTTGGCTCCTTGGTGGTTCCACCAACTTCTACAAATTTTGGGACTTGCAGCTCTGTGGCCGGCTGGGGCTGTTCTTGTTTCTCTGAGGCCGGCTGGGGCTGTTCTGGGTCTTCTGATGCTAGTTGGTGCTGTATTGTTGGTTCTGGGGCCTCCTGTGGTTGTTCTGGCAGCTCTCGGGCCCAACCATCTCCTGCCTGTCCCAAAATTTTAGTTTGTGGACCAGGAGCAGATGTTGAAGGAGCTTGTGGCTCGGGGACTACTCTCTCTACTCTGGTCTGCTCTAGGACCTGCCGCTCGGCGATGGTAGTATTAGTTGGTGGCGGTGTTGCACTGCCAGACAGTTCTTCCGGCCTTTGGGTCAATGCAGAGATATACAAATCAATAACAAGTTACAAAGGTGATGATATTGACCAATTATGTTATACTCAAACAAGTTTTTTATGACTTACAGGTCTGTAGTGCGGAAAATGGTGGCAAACCAAGATTTCTTTGTCTTCTCGGGCCCGGCACCCTTCTCTGCTACTGATCCGGCGGTCGGGACTGGCTTAGCCATGTCACTTCTAATAGCGGCATCTGGCTTTGGGATTCCTGAGGCCTGCACCTGTGGTTGCGGTGGATGAGGTGGTGGCTCAGTTGTTTGCAACGGCGGTGTCAGCTCCTGCCTTCTAGCAAGCCGCTCCCTCCGACTGCTTGCTACGATACCGGAGACCTCCTCGACCTCCTCATCTTCATCTTCTGGCCAATCTGCAATAACGCGTCGACGTTTACTTGCTGGGTCCTCTGCTTCCTTCAGGTCAATTATCTCTTTTGGATTTTCATTTGCAGAGGTTCCATGTGAGGTTTGGCCCCTTTTCTTCGTTGGGGCAACCACTGGTTTCTTGCCTGCAAGTCGGCTGGCTTGCTCTGATTCATCCTCAATTTCAAGCCAATGAACTTCAGAAGGATCGTCGTCCACGGGCAACGGCTGTGCATCATGGGCCCGTGGCACGACCTCTGGCCACTCCATGCCTGGTGGGCAAGAGACGAATGCATGCACTCTCTCCTGTCCTCTAAACTGGGCAACAAACAATAACATGAATTTTAGAATGCCAGTACACCAACTAAGTGGTTATTATGCAGAGTTTCAATCACAAGGATAAACTATCAGACAACATTTGACTTACCAGTGGTGGTGGGCAAGTAAGCTTGAACGCTGGCTCAATGACTGTCAGCTTCTTGAAACTGGGATCTTTCAGGTTAAACAGGTCTCGGACCCTCATCTTCACTTCTTTCGGCTCGAGGTCTTCGTTCCTCATCCTGGTCGGGTCCATGCGACCTTGGTATTCATATGCCGCGTGCACTCTGGCCTGACACGGTTGGATTCGATGACTGATAAAATTACCGACTGCACTTGGTCCATCCAGCCTCGACCAAGGTAGCAGATGCATAATTGCTTTCGATCTGGATTGTGTTCTGCGGCAGCTCTTTCCAGCTGTTAGTCTTCTCTGGGATCAAAGATACGTCGCAGTATGAGGCCTGGCTTGGTTCTTCACGGATGTAAAACCAGTGCCTGTACCAGTCCTCTAGTGTGGTTTTCCAAGGGCAGTGTAGGTACTCTGCCCTGATCCCTTCCCGTATGTTCAGATAGCAGCCACCAGCCACATTGGAGCCGACTCGACCTCCTTTCTTCTTCAACCAAAATAAGTGACGAAAATAGTCGAAGTGGGGTTGGAAACCACCATATGCTTCGCAGAGATGGATGAAGCAAGCGACAAGCAACACAGAATTCGGATACAGATTGCAAATGCTGATCTCATAATAGTTACAGAGCCCTTGCAAGAATGGATGTACGGGAACACCAAATCCATGAGTAAAGTATTCTTCATAAACAACAATTTCACCTCCTTTGGGATCTGGGAATGGCTCCAGATTGGGTGCACGCCATCCCGTCAGTTCTTGGGCATGCAACACACCAATCCGCACCAGTCGCTCAAGACTAAGTGGGGTGCACTTTGACATACTCCACTCCTTCATGATCTCCTTGCGAACTTTGGTCTCCGTCTTCGTCTTCCTCGCGGCCATTCTCTGACTCTTTTGACTCTTCCTTTCTACGGAGGAAAAGGAGGGCGCCGCTCTTCCCAGTGGCTAGGGTTTGGTGGCGGCGATTCAAGCGGCGGTGGCGCGTGAGGAAATTGGGGCAACTTTGTCGATGCCTACGGCGTGACTTTGGATTGCACTATGGTGGTGGCACTGGGGCTCGAACGGGTTCTGTGATGACAATGGCGCGGTGGCGGCGGCAGCAAGAAGACGGTTGATTGCGGATATGCGAATGTGAGTAGATTGGAATCGTTCCCTTCCCCGGTCTTTAAGAGGCAGGGTCGATTCAGTTTCCGAAAGAATGGCGCACGTGGCGCGAGATTTGCGGTAACTGACAGATTTCCTCCGCAAAAATTGTGTCTCTTCAATTTTGGCACCGTTTCGTACGCGACCCAAACGTGTCTTATTACAAACACTGGGTCACTGTTCATAGGATGCACCAGAAAGGAACTGCGGCGCCACCCACGTCATCATCACATTGGCTTGGACCAGTTAAAAACAAACAAAAAAAAAGAGATCTACCGAGATAGCGTGGCGATGGATTCGCTAAGACCAGTGTGCTCTGGAACCTGTAGCCAGAGTTCTAAGCTCTGGGACCTGCAACCAGACCTCTGAGCTCTGGGACCTGCAGCTAGACCTCTGAGCTCTAGGACCTGCAGTCAGACCTCTGAGCTCGGGGACTCGTCGCCAGAACTCTGAGCTCTGGGACCCGCAGTCAGACCTCTGAGCTCGGGGACTCGTCGCCAGACCTCCGTGCTTGGGGACTCGTCGCCAGACCTCCGAGCTCGGGGACTTGTCGCCAGATCTCCGAGCTCGGGGACTCTTTGCCAGACCTCCGAGCTCGGGGACTCATTGCTAGACCTTTGAGCTCGGGGATTCGTCGACAGATCTCTGAGCTCGGGGGCTCGTCGTTAGACCTTCGAGCTTGGGGACTTGTTACACCACTTCCTGCCGCAGGATTCGTCTTGCTCGACTACATGTACTATGCTTGCATACAGTCGATGGACGCTTGATATTCTTAGACCTTGCTACATGGCTCATTTTTCGCCTTCCGGCAAGCTCGGGGACTGCATCATATATGATGCACCTGATGGTGCATAATGATCATGGGTCCTTGAGGATTCTTTTTTAGACCCTGGCATCACGTGCCTACGTCACCTATTACCAGGCTCGGGGACTAAGTGGGTACACTTCACCTGACGGTGAATTGTTTCTATTTTTTCCCCCTACGATCTGGAATTTTTCGTAAGTTACTTCCATCAAGTACGCACACTTATATTTCTTCTCAGAAATACAAGTGGGTACACTTCACTAGGAAAGAAAATTTTTCTTTTTGGACCACTATGCAATCTTCACCGACAACTGCAACCTTCATCAACAATCATGGTTTACTGATTCCTGACCCAGACGGAACACTAGCGCATGCTTGGCTAACATTTCAAGGTGATGAGAAGACGAACCTCGCAAGTTGAAGAAGACTAAGACAGTGTGTCGATACAGAATACATAGTGCTCGGGGACTTGCTGTGGGGGTATAAACCCCTATACCCTTACGGCTAGACATGGACAGGCCCAGGCCAGACGGTCCGGCTCATTACATGACGACGCGCGATCCAGATCATCGGGATGGAGTCTCACGCAAGGCATCAAACCAGACTTGGGAATCAAGCAAGGTCTTGGTCGGTTAGATTAGGAATCCTTATCCGGTTCTGTATGGCAATTGTAACTGGCTAAGATTAGTTTCCAGATCTGTAACCCTGCCACCCGGACTATATAAGGAGGGCAGGGGACCCCCCTCAAAAACATCAAAACATACTCTAGGGTAATCTAGCTTGTAATACATTGTTCGAGACAGCAATAACAAAGTAGAGCAGGACGTAAGGTATTACGCCCACACGGCGGCCTGAACCTGGGTAAACCCGTGTGTTGTTCTACATCACCATCTCATTCGTGGCTTGCACACCTGTCTACCGACAATCTACTACCTTGGGCATACCCCTCGGCAGACTGCCGACCAGGTTTTGTCGACAGGCGCCAGTCTAGTTGGACACGTGGCGTGCTCTAGAGACGACGAGGGTGCTCCGGACCCTGGGGCTTGGTCCGGATGGCCGAGCCGGACCGGGTCCAGACATGTTTTCCCTCTTTGGATGCTCTTTGGATGTGTCTAGACCCTTATCACGGTTGGTGTAGACCATGGTCCGGCTGCTCGGTCCGGACGAGCACCAGAGAGACGTTCATGCGCGCAACGGTAACATTTAAAAGCAGGTTGAGTGTGGCGTGACGAGATCAGCCAGGGAGTTGGATCGGACCATGATGAGATGGTCCGGACCCCTCGTGGTGGTCGGTCCGGAGCTTGGTTCGGACGCCCTCCGAGGGGGTAACGGCTAGTTGAGCCAAGGGGCTCTATAAATAGATGTTGGCCGGCTTGGGCTTATTGTCTTAGACATTTTGATCATCCATACATCCTTATGAGCTAAGCCAAAGGCCTCCCACTCATTCTCTCGGTTTATTCGTCATCAAGTGAGTTGGGAGTGATCCAAAGTGCATTTGTTTGAGTGATTGCATCTAGTGGCACTTGGGGATCGTTGTAGCTATGGATTTTTTGTTACTCTTGGTGTTGCCGACACCTAGATGGCTTGGAGCAGCGGAGGAGCATTGACATGTGTTGGTGATTGTTTGTGGCAATCTCCTGGTATTTGTGAGGGGTTCTTGGGCTTATTCCCCGCAAAGTGCCAAAAGCCCTCTAGTGGATTGCTCGTGTAGTTGAGTGCCCTCATCTTGTGTAGGTTCTTGCGGCGCCCATTTGTTGGGCTAGACGTGGTGCCTATTAGCTTGCGAACCACCAAGTGAATCAGCCTTCACAACGGAGACTAGCGTGCCGACAAGCATGTGAACATTGGGAGAAAAATTATGTGTCAATTGTCTCTTAGATTTCACTTGGTATTTCATTGATTGATTGTCACTTGCCACGTGTGGTATACTCTCCTACCTCTCTTGCATTACTTCATTACTTATCTTGTTGTAGAGGTAGTTAGCTAGTTAGTTGAGTAGCTTAGTTAGTGCTTTAGTTGCTAGCTAGCTCCACTAGTGTAGTTGCAGTGACATAGACCTTGTGTGTATGAAATAGAGATCATAGTCAACTAGAACTATGGCATAGATGGCTTGCGACACATAGTAGAGCTAGAGCAAAAAGCTTTGCCATTTAGTTGACTAACTATTTGCTCTAGTAATTTGTAGAAAATTTAATTAGGCTATTCAGTCCCCTCTAGCCATTTGGACTTTTCAGCTATGACCGGTGCCCCCGATCAGGCAACCAGTGCTCCTGCAGTGGGCCCAGAAAGAGGTAACGGTTCACTCACTTGCTTGAGGCTATAAATAGACCACTTGGCTGGCCATTGCCACCCTCTTAGATCCCCATTTCAGCTAAACAAACCTTGTGAGCACAAAGGAACACACTCCACTTACTTGCATTCTTGATTTCATCATTTGTGTGAGATTGGAAAATCTCTAGTGCATTGCTTAGTGATTTTGCATCTTGTGGCACTAGTAGGGCAAGTTGGGTTGATCAAGCTCTTGTTACTCTTGGTGGTTACCACCACCTAGACGGCCCAGAGCAACGGTGGATAGTTGGGTGGCTATCGGTGATTGTTGCCGGCTCCGATCAAGTGATTGTGAGTTGTGCTTGATCTTAGACCTCATAGGAGATTCGCAAAATGGTACTCTAGTAGAATCGTGGCTCGTGGATCCTCTCTTGTATGGTTCTTACGACGCCCAAGTGTTGGGTTTGGCGCGTGATCCTATTAGCACGTAAGTAACCAAGTTAATGTCTCGACACAACGTGGATGTAAGTTGCTAGTAAGCAACTGAACCATAGGGATATATCTTGTGTCATATTGTCTGTTTGGTATTCTTGATTGACACTTTAGACCATGCTACCCCTCGTTAATTCCATTGCTTTTAACTGTTTGCGCCACCAGCAGCAAGCTTTTTGGCGCCACCATGGACGCTAACGCGTGGGAGCCAACTGTAGATGTGAAAGTGATTTGGATTAGACTTGAACAAATCTGATATTCGTAGAGGTTGATTCGAGAAAGAACAGACACAAGAAATAACATAATACTTACATTATTCCTCAGGGGCTTTTCTGAAAAGAGAGTCATCTTCATTGAGACATGGCCATGGCTAGTTCCCTATAGGGGCCTATGGCTGGCCAGGTGCCGGCCGTGGTGGTCTGCGCTTGCGTACTCACCGGACATAGGGCGGAAAACGAAGCACGGCACGCTGACATGCTCTCTTGTGTAGAGCGTCCGCGTGGGGACGGGGATCGGAGCACAATTGCAGTAGCACCTGGATTGCGCGGGCGGCGACTAGGGTTCACCTTCTCGAGCACGCGGTGAAGGGGAAAGTGCGATGGTCGCGCGTGGCTGGGAAATTATCTTGCAGTCGAGCGGCACCGACTCCCGAGCGCAGCGTGTGGAAAAAAGTAGGAGGCAATTTTGTCATTCGTCACTTTTAGCCGTCTTTAGTTGGGTTGGAACATCTGATGAGATAATAAGTTTCCATTACCTAACTAGAGTATTTTAGGTGGGTTTTAGTTTGGGCTGTTTGGAGCAGAAGCAGGCAACAACGGCACATCAAAATAGGAGAAGATCTTCGACATTCTTTTTATTCAATCAAAACAAATCAAATGTGCAGTATCTACCCAAAATTCATGAGATCAGCCCTGAGCCCGTGACCGTTCTCTTGCCATTGAAAGGTCCGCTCCATTTCGAATTCGAAAACTCCGCCGCCGCCGCCGCTTCCGCCTCTTCCCCAGTTCTCCCCAAGCCCCGACCATGACCTCCCCCTCCCGCTCCCCGCCGACGCCTCCGGCCGCCTGGAGCTGCGTCCGGTGCGGGCTCTTCAATCCTGACGAATGCGACTCCTGCGAGCTGTGCGAGGCCTCGCGCCCAGTGGAGGTCGGCATCGACAGCCCAGTCGTCGTGGGCGCCGCCCTCGAGTTGGCCTCGCCCAAGGGGGGCCGGAGGAAGAAGGAGTGCAGGGCGTCTCCTCCACCCCAGCGGTTTGGGAGGAAGAGGGAGGGCAGGGAGCGCGATGCGTCGCCGGATGTGGTCGAACTCTGCGATAGTGCGGGAAAGGGGCCCGCCGCCAAGAAAGGTTCCCTCGCGGCCCTCTCAACTGCAGTGGCGTGTAGATAGATTGGGATGTTTATGTTGGCGTTGGTGAATGGGGTCGCTTTTCCCGTCTCGTTATCTGTAGATCCGTTCTTGTGCTTCTTGCGCTTTCAGGGCGTCCAGGATTTATGCATTTTCCTTTCCTCCGTGAGGGCCGTGCCATGATCCTGTTGTCGAATCTGTGCTATGTTATGTTACTTTATTTATCTCCCTTTTATTTATATATCTTTTAGTCCCATTGTTTCAGTTTGGGGTCAAATTTACAAGGTCTGTGGCACTTCTGATTCCCCCTCAAATTGCTTTCAAAGTGTGTGTTGTAAAAATATCTGACTGTAATGTAAATGTACCCTATTTTACATGCTAACAATGAACAATGTATTGGTGGTAGAAGCACCGTTGTTTGCTGACAAGGAAGGAGGGAGTGTTTATCATGCAATCCATGACTATTACTCACTTTGATGGACAGACACTATGTTAAAATAACTTGTAGAAGGGTTATCCAATCGAACCATTTAACTATTCCTTATTTTTTCTGTTCTATGTGTACATCGTAAACTTCAAAACTAGCTAGTTGTGATGCAAGTTCAAAGTTCATTCCATTTTTGAAGCTGTTACTTTTTTAATGCATTTTATTTTGCTAGGGTCACATGAAAATCAAAATGTCTGTCCACAGGAAATCTTGAGATTTGTTTGGATAAGAAGACCTTCAAAATCATGACATACAATGTCTGGTTCCGGGAGGATGTGGAAGTGATAAGAAGGATGGATGCTCTTGGGGATCTTATAAAGCAGCATAGCCCAAACTTTATATGCTTCCAGGTCCACTGTCTGAGCTATGAGTTATTTTCTTTCTCCATCCTTGGTGGGATCTAATATGTGGAACGGCAGGAGGTTACACCATACATATATACGCTTCTGCAAATATCTGACTGGTGGCAACAATACAACTGTGTGTCACATGAGAAAGCTATTCAGATGTCGTATTACTGCATACAGGTAATTCTCCAAACAAATCTTACGCGTGATATGATTTCCAACTTCTGGATGAATGCCTTTCACTCAATTTCTTGTAACATAACCTGCATGGAAAACTATTTGTAATATTCCCAAAGAAGTTGCTAAATATTATCTTTGACTGTTCATGTCATCTAAGACGACGACGACGACGACAACAACAACAACATAGCCTTTTGTCCCAAGCAAGTTGGGGTAGGCTAGAGATGAAACCCAAAAGAGACGAGAAATAGGGAGACACAAAAAAGGACATAAAGAGAGACAAAAGAGGTCACGGTTCCGGCACGTTGATTGCCAATCTCCAAGCGCTCCTATCCATAGCTAAATCCTTAGAGATATTCCACTCCTTAAGATCTCTCTTAACGGACTCGTCCCAAGTTAGTTTAGGTCGACCTCTACCGCTCTTTACATTATCGGCCCGCTTTAGAACTCCACTACGCACCGGCGCCTCAGGAGGCCTCCGTTGGACATGTCCAAACCATCTCAACCGATGTTGAATCAATTTCTCCTCAATTGGTGCCACCCCAACCCTATCCCGAATATCGTCGTTCCGGACTCTATCCCTCCTTGTGTGCCCACAACACCAACGCAACATACGCATCTCTGCTACACTCAATTGCTGGACATGTCGCCTTTTTGTAGGTCAACACTCAGCACCGTATAACATCGCCGGACGAATCGCCGTCCTATAGAACTTACCTTTCAGCTTCTGAGGCACCCTTTTGTCACAGAGGACGCCAGAAGCTTGACGCCATTTCAACCAGCCGGCTGAAATTCTATGCCTAACATCTTCATCAATGTCTCCGTCCTTACACATTTTGGCACATTTTGGTTTATATAATGCCTGCAGAATATGAATGAGTGAGTTACAATAGTTTCATATTCAATATATGATCAATCCAAGCACTTGTGCATATTTTTAGTGAATCATTTTTCATCAGTCTAAAAGAGTTTGACTGCATGTTTCATAACTTCACATATTCAGCAAATCCTTACGAGTTACAAAGGGCTATGTTTGATTGGGATTCATGTGGTATCTAGTTGACTTTCCATGGGAAATTGGGAGGTTGGCAATGTTTATCCTTTTCTCGGAGTTCATTTATTTTTACTGATTTCTTTTGACCTCAACAATTACAGTTGAGCAAACTGCCAGTGAAGGCATCTGACCGCATCCCATTTTCAAACTCAATAATGGGAAGAGAGCTATGCACCACAAGTGTTAGCACAGGAGAGATGAAAAAGTTGATGTTAGCCACGACCCACCTAGAGAGCCCATGCCCTGCACCTCCTAAGTGGGATCAGATGTACAGCAAAGAACGTGTGGATCAGGCAAAGCAATGCCTGGAAATTCTGGGATGCTTCCCCAATGCCATACTCTGTGGGGACATGAACTGGGACGACAAGGGAGACGGCCCTTTCCCTCTGCAGGATGGGTGGACTGATGCTTGGGTTGGGCTGAAGCCTGGAGAAGATGGCTGGACCTATGACACGAAGGCCAATGGTATGCTGTCATGCAACCGCAAGCTGCAGAAGCGAATGGACCGGTTTCTGTGCAAGCTGGCAGACTTCAAGATCGACAGCATTGAGATGATCGGGAAGGAGGCAATACCGGGTGTCTCCTACTACAAGGAGAAGAAGATTCAAAAAGAGAGCCAAATGGTTGAGCTGTCTGTCTTTCCAAGCGACCACTTTGGGCTTGTTTTGACCATCACCCAGCAGGAGAATGACAGCTTCTGAACAACTGTTAAACAGTGATCCTGAAGCATTTACTTTCATGCTCTTTTGCGTAATATCTAGAAATAGAGAGCAGTTCCACACTTCCACTGTTCTCATTTTAGTGATCGCCCCACGATTTTGTAAATTTGGTGGAGGCATCAGTTTGCTAGGACGTGCAAATGGTAGGTGAGGGCTCCTACTACAAGGAGAAGAAGATTCGGAAAGAGCCGAATGGTTCAGCTGCCTGTCTTTCCAAGCGACCACTTTGGGCTTGTTTTGACCATCACCCAGCAGGAGAAATGACAGCTTCTGAACTACTGTTACAGTGATCCTGAAGCATTTACTTTCATGCTCTTTTGCGTAATATTAAGAAATAGAGAGCAGCTCCACACTTCCACTGTTCTCATTTTAGTGATCGCCCCACGATTTTGTAAATTTGGTGGAGGCTTCAGTTGGCTAGGACGTGCAAATGGTGGTATTATTACCACATGGTTTCTTGTTGATACCTGCTACTTTCGTTTCTCATCAATGTCTCATTGAGATGCTTTGGGTTGGCTAAAAGATATGCCCTCTCGATGGTCTTACTATTATATCTATACGGAAAGCCAGTAAAATCACCTTACATGTTAATTACTGCCGTTAAAGAAATACAGATATTGCTTTATGCTAAATTGTCAGCATCTGCGAATCCCATGTGGCTCACATCACATGCTAAGGTCCCAGAGATAAACCGTTCTTTACATGTACTATATGTAACCCCATACAACATACAAGTGGTTGAACCTTCCACAGCAGTTTTATTCACAAGACTAGCTTGTTTGGCTGGCTGGTCAGCCAACCAGCCAGCAGTGCTTTTCTCTAACATCGAATCAGCACCAGCCACCCGTCAGTCAACAATATTTTTCTCTCGTAACAAATCAGCACCAGCCAAAATAAACTCTTGTGGTTTACTTGAGAGAAACAAAATGACATCTTTGGTACATTGAGGCACTGGATGGCATATGCATTTTTGCCATAAACAGTACTCCCTCAGTTCCAAATTATAAGTCGTTTTGACTTTTTTGGTACATTCATTTTGCTATGCATCTATATATAATAATATGTCTAGATACATAGCAAAATAGATGAACCAAAAAAGTCAAAGCGACTTATAATTTGGAACGAAGGGAGTATGTAATATGAATGAACATTATAATAAGAACACAAGACGCTCTATTAGCTGATAACTCAGTTTAGTATGCATGCTGAACTGTTTTTTAGAACAAAATAATGCAGAAATGAGCATATACCTCACTCATTCCCTTTAAATGGATGCTCCAAACTTCAAGGGTAATAGTCCAAAATGGCAATAATCTGATAGATATTTTCCCATACCCCTCCCCCCCGCCCCCCCCACCCACACACACATTCTGGTGACGGAAAAGACCCCCTATCCAAATGAGGCAACAGGTACTGAACCCAGGTTATCAAGGATGCCCCTTATCCCTTGACCATTAGAGTCAGGAATACATCCCTCCAATAGTCATAAAGCAGATTTGTGCATCGAAAACCTGAAACCAGTTTCTATCATTTACCTTATTGTACTCATTGCTTGGGCTATATATATACTTTACAAGATCCTGATATGAAAAGGCTACGGATAGATGGATTAGCAGATAGCCGTTGTTCCTCGGGAACTATCTTAGAATTTCTTCTTGCTTGATTACAATCAATATCGGTTCTCTCTTTTATAGAGATGACTGACTTGACTCCAAAGTAATATCCTAACCAAATAAATCTATGTTATCCCTTTCCTAACTAATCCTAATCAATCTAATCTGATCTGCTACTGCTCACGCCATACTGTTCATGTGCTACAGTACCACGTGGGCCCCTGGGTCGGCTCCGCTTGCTATATCACTACTCCACCTCTCCAAGACAGCTCGTCCTCGAGCCGTGGTGATTGCTGGGGGGTCTGCATGATGAGGTTGTAGGGCGCGGCGATGCGCGTGGCATACGCAAAACCTCGTCGTCGTCCATGCTACCTAGCGTGCGGACGTCGCCCATGATGGAGCGGATGCGGCACACCGCCCCGACGACAGTGCCCATGTGGGCCTCCCTATTAGACATGTATAGTCTAGTCCTATATACGTTTTATTTGGACATGTTGTACCCCAGCCCATTGGGCTATATATATATGAAAGGTCACCCCCTAAGAGGGTGTGAGGTGTTTCTCTATTCTTCTGTCTCTCTACATGGTATATTTCACAATTAGATCATGATTTCCCGCTTCTGCTCCCCCTTCCCATCGCGAGTCTCTTGCTTCCCCGATCTTAACCGATCGGTCTTTCCCGTAGCTGCTGCCCACCTCCCCGCGCGTGATCTTCTCACGTCACGTCCACCCACCCCGGAGGCTTCCCCTCCCTCCCTTCCCTCCCGATGTCCACCACATCGGCGACCGTCAACGTCTCCATGCCGGCCACCGAGAACGGCACCCTGCCGGCCAATGGTGCTGGCACCATGGGTGCCCTCTGAGCTGAACTTGCCCTAGCACCGATCGTGGCCAATTCCTATGCCACGGTGAACGTCAAGTCCCACATCCCGATCACATTGGAATTGAACCCCAACTACTCGAAGTGGCGTTCTTCAAGTCGCTGTGCGGCAAATTCGGGCTACGCAAGCACATCGACGGCTCTGCTCCACCTCAACCCGCTGACCCCCAGTGGGATGCCACGGAGTGCTGCGTCCGCAGCTGGATCCTCAGCTCCGTCGATGACCCCATCCTTGATCTCACCATGGACGAGTCTGATCTGAACGCCAGCAACCTCTGGGTGGCGATCAAGGAGATTTTCCGCGCCAACAAGGAGCCATGCGCCATCTTCCTCCTTAACGAGTTTCATTCCATAGTACAGGGCGACTCCACCATCTTGGCATATTGCTAGCACCTCAAGCCCAAGGCGTTGCCCTCCGCGACGTCAGTCATCCCATGGAGGACACGCAGCTCATCCTCGCCCTCCAGCACGGCCTGAACCCTCGCTTCTCCAACACCACCGACGACATCGCCAACTCCACTGTCCTTCCCTCGTTTGCCAGGGCCCAAGACATGCTAGTCCTCAAGGAGATCCGCCTGGCCAATGACGAGAAGACCATTGTAAACACCGGCCTCCTCGCCGTGGCTGGCTCACCAGTCCGGGTGGGTGTCGCTCCAGCAGCACTGGGGCCTCATCCGGTAGCCACAGCAGCCACACCACGAGCTACGGCAGCGGCACCAGTGGTGGCCACAAGGGTGGTGGTGGCGGCAAGGGCAAAGGCAAGGGCAAGAGGGGCTGGAATGGTGACCCTCCATAGCAGCGCATGGGCCCCTATTTCTGCTACAACCCATGGGCGCCCTAGGGTCCTCCCCCGGTCTAGTAGGGCCACAACACCTGGCGTTTTGGGGTCCTCAACAAGCCTCCTCAGGCTCACACGGCCTTCACGCTAGTGCAACCTCCCACGTCCTTCGCATCGCTCCAAGTCTCCTAGCCGGCTCCCATGTGGAACTAGACCAGCCTCGTCGCCGCGATGAACCAGATGACTCTCCAGGATCAGCATCCCTTGGTATTGGACTCTAGTGCTTCCTCTCACATGAGCTCCTCGGATGTTGGTATACTCCTTTCCCGCCATCCTTCCTCTCATTCCTTTATTACCGTTCACAATGGTCAAAATCTTCCTATTACCTATCGTGGCAAGTCTATCCTCCCAACACCAGTGTCAAATTTCCTATGGGGGTATTAACCCCTATACCCTTACGGCTAGACTTGGGCTGGCCCAGACCAGAGGGCCCCGCCCTCCAGAAGATGACGTGTGGCCCAGTCGAGCTGCTCGGTGTCCCACGCAAGGAAGGAAAGCAAACTTGGAGATTAAGCAAGATCCTGGTCGGTTAGAATATGAATCCTTATCTGGCCAGCTATGGCAATTGTAACCGAGCAGGTTTAGTTTTCAGATTTGTAACCCTGCCCCCCGGACTATATAAGGCGGGTAGGGGACCCTCTCAAAATACATCTCATCATACATAGCAATACAAATCAGACGTAGGACATAGGTATTACGCCCTCACGACGGCCGAACCTAGATAAAAACCTTGTTGTGTCTTGCGTCACCATCTAGTTCGTAGCTTGGGCACCTGTCTACCGATAAATCACTACCTTGGGCATACCCCTTGGTAGACTGCCGACCAGGTTTCGTCGACACTGGCACGCCAGGTAGGGGGTGTGCGTATAGCTTCCCAGGCGAGCAATATGGTCATCATCCCCGACTTCGTGGCCATGGCAGACGGTCTCACGTTCACCGTTGGCCAGATCACCTGGACCACTGGTGTCAACAGCTTCACGACCACCGCCACGGAGGAGGCGCAGATCTGATCTGTGTCAACCATGTCTTCATTGGCTACGGCTCCGACCACGCTAGTAACGGCTCCGACCACCCCAGCAATGGCTCCGACCACGCCGACAACTCGTCGACCGCTTCCCCGCTACAAAGGAAGAGTGATCGACAACGCCGACTTGATCGAAGCTATCGACCAAGTTGGCCACAAGCTCTCGCAAACCCTGACTTTGGTAGATTCGATCCAAAATCAATCTACCGAGCAGGTACTTATCCACCACAATAGATCTACCCGACCAGTTCGGGTTCGTCATCCAACACGGTTAGGTACAGATCTAGTGGTCACCGCTACTCCTAAAGGACGTTTGGTACGCCTTTGCTAGGTTCCTACACCCGGCGTCAGGCTCTCCGAGTACCAAGTCCCGATGAAGGATTGCCAGGCCTTCCCATACGGCCTAAAAAACGCTGCTTCCGAGTACGCGTACCATCTGTTCATGGGTCCCACAGAGCGCGACCATGTTTCAGATTTGTACTTCCTGGATATACCTCGACCATCACCAGGCAACGTCGTCAACATGGTCGGTATCCGAGAGCATCATGAAGGTTTGGTTCATACACTGCTCGAGGATGGCGACTCTAGCACTGGATCTACACGCTCCATCAACACCGAGGCTGAACACCTCAAAGACGACGAATATGATCTGGATCCACTACCGTACCCTCCGGGTTTCCCCCGTATCCCACGGTTCCAACCAAGACGTGGCGACATAGTGCTCAACGTTAGCAATGACGAGCCCACAGTCGTAGGAGAGACTGACGAGCAACGGCAGTTTCACGAACAGCGTAACCCTGACCACACCGAACGCCGTCGCCTGGAGGCTGAAGAAGAAGAAGCATGTCATGGGGGACCCTAACCTCGAGATTTGGCTAATGCCTTCGACAGAGTAGGCGATAGGCAAGTTTTCAGGACCCCAAATGCCAACGTGGCCGTCGCCATGGCCATCCTGGACCGATTACCAGACACGCCAGAGGACCACGTGGTTCGTGAAGACATCAAAGCATATCTGACCGCTGCCATGGGCCAAACCATCGAGCTCGCCTAGCGAGCCCAAGCTGCTACAAGCACGCCCATCGCATCTAGTCGGAGCCGTCGCTCCCACGCTTTAGAGCATCCAAGTCGCCAACATCGCGACGATCAGCCCCCACCCAATCCCCCATGTGGTGGTGGCGGTGGCGGCAGCGGCGGCGGCAGCGGTGGCAGCGGCGATGAGGGCAGACAAGAAGGTGGTCGAGGTCGTCGTGACAACAACCGTAATCATCGCGACAATCAAGATCAGGAGGTCGACCAGAATCCTCCTCGCGATCTCCGTCACCGTCTTCCTCCTCGTGACGTCTGCAGTCACATCACTAGTCGTGCTAATGACCGCCAGGCCCACGAGAACATACGCCGCATCTAGTATGACACCGAACACGGCCCCCTGGGCCTCAAACAGTTTACTCCTCATCTCTGACAAGTTGTCTGGCCAAGGAATTTAAGGCTCGAGAAGCTTAGGAAATATGACAGCAAGGAGAACCTCGAAAGTTGGGTCACCCTCTATGAGATCACCGTCCGGTCTACTGCAGGTGATGATCACGTAATGGCTAACTACTTTCTAGTTGTTCTTGATTAGGCAGGTCACCAATGGCTTCTCAGCCTCCCGGAGAACCAGTTCGACAGCTGGTCGGACCTTCAGCAAGCCTTCATCGATAATTTCATCGCCACATGTGACCAGCTGGGCAACAAGTATGACCTCAAGCGCATACGTGACTGAGCAGGCGAGCCGTTGCGCGATTACATCCGACGCTTCTCGGATATGCGTCTTAAGATCCCAAGAATCACTAACAACAAAACAGTCTCGACTTTCATCAAAGGCCTTCGCCACCACGATGCCCTCAAAGGCAAGCTGCTCTGGAAATGACCGTCTACGGTCTCTGAGCTCCTCGCTACTACCAAAAACTATGCGGATGCCGATGACACCGAGAAGATCATTAAGGAAGACGTGGGTGGGTCATCACGCCCTGAGCACCCACCGCACCGGGACGATAAACCCGATGACCGTGGTCAGAACGACAATCGCGAGCGTCGCGACCGGCGTAACAACAACAAACGCGACCGCCGAGATAATCGTGATCGGTGGCTCAATAATCGCGGTGATTACCGAGGCAAGCGTCCTTGCGAAGACGACCATGAGGTCAACGCGGTCAATAAACCTGCTGGTCGTCGTGACTATCAAGAGGACTACAACAAAGCTTTGAAGGGTCCTTGCCAGATCCATCTCAAGTCCAATCACACCATGGAGAACTACCGCTTCCTCAAGAACATCTACGCCAAGCAACTTGCTAATGATGATGCTCCAAAGGCCATCAACGATGGACCGTGCCGTGATGGTGATGATGACGATGATGACGAACATGATAGAAATCCTCGTCACCAATATGTCAATCCCACCAAAACCATCCACTCTATCTTTGGCGGAAAGGTGTCTTTAGAATCCAAGCACGAGCGCAAGCTGCTGAAGTGGGCCTGCTTGAGCGTCGTCAATGCCGATGACCTCATCTCCGATCCTAGGCTCCCACCCTGGTCCCACCGTGAAATCTCCTTCAGTCGAGCAGATCGGTGGGCGGCAATTCTAGAACCTGGTCGTTTTCCCCTCATCCTCGACCCCTGCATCAACAGCGTCTGGTTCGAGGGGTGCTCGTGGACGGTGGCCGTTCCATCGAGATCCTGTTTCACAGCAGCTTGCCTGCCCTCAAATTAACTGAGGCTGATCTCAAGCCTTACGATGCACAGTTTTGGGGCGTCCTTCCCAGACAGAGCTCAATACCTCTCAGGCAGATCACGCTCCCTGTGCAGTTCGGCAATCCAAACCACTTCCGCACCGACTACGTCTTTGTGGTCGCAGACTTCGAGGATACTTACCACGCCATCCTTGGTCGACCAGCGCTCACCTAGTTCATGGCTGTGCCGCACTACTCTTACTTGGTGCTCAAAATGCCTACCAAGCAGGGTGTCCTTACTCTTAGAGGCAATGTTTACACTGCCTATACCTGTGAAGAGGAAAGCTTTAAGGTGGCAGAGGCCACCGACCTCTCAATTCACATGGAGCAAACCCTGGTCGACGCCTCCAAGATTCCCGCCGGTCAATTGGAGATCCCAGAGCGCCAAGCACCGTGGAAGCACATCAAGTCCAACGAGCACAAGGAGATCCAGCTGGTCGATGACGATCCCAGCAAGACGGCCCTTATCGGGGCTAACCTAGATCCCAAATAGGAAGACGCGCTCGTCATGTTTTTTATGGACAACGTAAGCGTGTTCATGTGGAAACCCGCTGACATGCCCGGTGGTCCTCGGCACCTAATCGAGCACTCCTTGAATGTCTCGAAGACCGTAAGACCTATCAAGCAAAAGCTACGATGGTTCGCTCGCGACAAAAAGGAGGCTATTAGGGCAGAAGTTTCCCGACTTTTAGCAGCTGTATTTATTAAAGAAGTGTATCATCCAGACTGGTTAGCCAATCTAGTCCTTGTACACAAAAAGAATAATGAATAGAGAATGTACGTTGATTATACTGATCTCAACAAGCACTGCCCTAAAGACCCCTTCGGCTTACCTCGCATAGACGAAGTCGTTGATTCGACAACCGGCTGTGAGCTGCTGTCCTTTCTCGATTGCTACTCTGGTTATCACCAGATCGCTCTCAACAAGAACGATCAGATCAAGACGTCCTTCATTACACCATTCGGCGCCTACTACTACACGACTATGTCATTCGGGCTAAAGAACGTGGGGGCCACATACCAGCGTGCTATCCAACAATGCCTCGCTGATGAGATCAAGGATGATTTGGTCGAAGCCTATGTCGATGATGTGGTCATAAAAACCAGGGAGGCTCACACCCTGGTCAAAAATCTCCAGCGTACCTTCACGGCTCTCAACAAGTACCAATGGAAGCTTAATCCAAAGAAGTGTATCTTCTCACGACAGGCGAAAAGGGCCTACCTTTCTTCAAGCTGCTCAAGGCTTCCGAGAAGTTCATCTGGTCGAAAGAGGCTGATGCTGCCTTCACATAGCTCAAAGAGTTCTTAACCTCTCCTCCATTCCTTACAACCCCTCAGAAAAATGTTCTTCTTCTCTACATTGCGGCCACCGATCGCGTGGTCTCCACAGTCATCGTGGTCGAGCGTGAGGAACCCGGCCACGTGTGTAAAGTCTAGTGCCCTGTTTACTTCATCAACGAGGTGATCAATGGATCCAAAGCCAGGTACCCACAAGTTCAAAAGCTAATCTATGCCATCCTGATTACATCCCGAAAGTTGAAACACTACTTCGACGGATATCGGGTGGTTGTCAAGACTAATTTCCCATTGGGAGACATCATTTGAAATAAGGACGCTAACGGATGCATCATCAAATGGGCAATGGAATTATGCCCTTATTCAATCAAGTTCTAGGGTCGCACGTCTATCAAGTCTTAGGCTCTAGTGGACTTTATCGTCGAATGGACAGACCTTAGCGCACCTCCCGATCAGGGCCAATTGAATACTAGAAGATGTATTTCGATGGCTCTCTGAACATCGATGGTGTAGGCGCAGGAGTGCTCTTTATCTCACCAACCAACGAAAACTCTGCTACATCCTCAGAATTATTTCCCTGCATCTAACAACGTTGCAGAATATGAGGCCTGCCTCCATGGCATGCAAATTGCGGTTGAACTTGGCGTAAAACGTCTCTACGTCTATGGCGATTCGGCCTTAGTCATTAACTAGGTTAACAAAGACTGGGGCATGACTAGCGAGAAGATGGATGCTTATTGCCAGGAAATCAGAAAGTTGGAAGGCAAATTCTATGGCATCGAGTACGCACATGTGGTCTGGGACAAAAATCAAGCAGCCGATGAGTTGTCTAAGTTAGGGTCATCCCGAGCTCAAGTTCCACATGGTGTGTTCGTCCAAGACCTTGTTAAACCCTCCATCAAGGAAGAAGCAGATCAGGTGGTCGAGAAGGCTCCAGACCAGCCTCTGGTGGCTACGGTTTCCCCTCCGAGCATTACGAAATCTTCTCTGACAACATCTGCAGTACCTTCGACCACTGACGCTAACGATTGGAGAGTACCTTTTATCAAGTTTTTGCAGGATGGGACCGGTTATGCTGATCAAACAGAGAACGAGCGGCTTATGTGCCGCAGTAAGCAGTACTTACTGGTCGATGGTGTCCTGATGCGCAAAAATGCAAAGGAGGAAGTACTGATGAAGTGTATCACTCAAGAAGCAGTTATTCAACTGCTCCATGAAATTCACAGTGGTACTTGTGGCAATCACGCCGCTTCTCGGACCCTGGTCGGCAAAGCTTTCAGAGCAGGTTTCTACTGGCCGTCTGCCGTGGCTGATGCAGAGAAGCTGGTCCGTCACTGCGAAGGATGTCAGTTTTTTACCAAACGTATACACGTACCAGCACATGTGATCCAGACCATACCAGCCTCCTGGCCCTTTACGTGCTGGGGACTGGATATGATTGGTCCCTTCAAGCCGGCCCCTGGCAACTTCAAATGTGTCTTCGTGTTGATTGACAAGTTTTCCAAATGGATCAAGTACATGCCTTTAACTAAGGCATCATCAGAAAAGGCGGTCGAGTTCCTTGATCAGATTATACACTGTTTTGGCCTCCCCAACAGTATAATTACAGACCTAGGGACTCAGTTCACTAGCAGTGCATTCTGGGACTTCTGTGATGAAAGGAGCATAGTTGTGAAATACGTGTCAGTGGCGCATCCCAGAGCTAATGGGTAGGTCAAAAGGGCCAATGGCATGATCCTCGACGCGCTGAAGAAGAGGTTGTACATGGCAAATGACAAAGCTCCTAGAAGATGGCTCAAAGAATTGCCGGCTGTGGTCTGGGGACTGCGAACCCAGCCCAGTCACAACACTGGCGCCTCCCCATACTTCATGGTCTACGGCGCAGAAGCAGTACTCCCTACAGATATTACTTTCAGATCACCACGTGTGGTGAACTTTGATGAAGACAGGTCTGATGAAGCACGTGAACTCGAGGTTAACTGCACTAAAGAACGACGGCTTGACTCCTATATACGTACAACCAAGTACCTAGCTGTTCTACGCAGATACTACAACAGGAATGTCAAAGAACGTCTCTTCGTAGTCGGGGGCCTGGTCTTGAAGTGGAAAACAAACCAAGAAGGCATGCACAAGCTCTCATCTCCTTGGGAAGGATCATTTGAGGTCATCGAGGTTACCCGGCCTACCTCATACAGACTGGTTCACCTCGACGGTACTGAAGTACCAAACTCCTGGCATATTGATAAGCTTAGGCATTTCTACCCATAGAGCGCATCAATCAAGATATGTACCTTTCCTGTACTTTGATTTTTTCAATAAAGCATATATGATTTCTTTCGGTCACTCTAACGTGTTTATCTGGATCTTACTCTCTATCAGTATTTTATAAAAGACCAGATTGACAGACCACCATTCTTTCTCGAGTCCTCGGAGCCAGCCCCGTCTCTGATTTTCTTCCCACGCGTGCACGGGACCAGCTCTCTACGTTCCGGATGGTCGGCGGGTGCTCTCTAGTCTGACCTGTGCGCTCTTACATGTGAACAGGCTCCGTGCCTCGCACTCCGACCATAGATCTAGCTAGGACCGTATGGATTCCACAAGATGACGTGTCTTCCAATCGTTACAGTTAAACTAGAACACTTATACGTTCTAACTTAGTTATCAAACATAATATACAAGCTTAGCAAGTTTTTTAAACAAAAAACAACACAAGCTTACATTGTCTCAATAGTACTTTATTACAAGCTTGCCTGATGAGGTACAAGTTTACAATAAACTAAACTATTGTCTGCTCTATAGCTACAGGTAGCCAGCTTGCCTCTTGTTTACCGCCTATCTATGGTTGCGGCGTTGCCTCTGCTGATTGAGCTTGAGCCGCAGGAGTCTTACTGGTCGTGACCGCAGGCTCCGGCTACTCCTTGATAGAAGACTGCCTCCTCTGGGACTGGTTGGTCAAGACCGCAGTCCCAGGTGGTCGGCTTGAAGACCCCAGAGTAGACATCATCGGCGTTCCTTACGACGGGGGCGTTGGTGTTCCGCACAGGTTTATATCACCAATGATTGTCGTTGCCAGCTCGGTCAACTGGCCCCGCAGCTCTCCCGCTTCTTGCACGCCAACTTCTTTGGGGTAGCCCTTGTCAAGGCGCGTGAAGTCGATCAGGGGATAATGCGCACGCACCATGCTTAGCACATGGGCGCCCACAAACTCCTCAGCCTCCTTCACAAACTGCTGAAGCCAATCCCATGCGAGCTGACATTTGTCTATTACTCCTAGTTGCGGGGCTCACTGTTCGATTGGCAGCAGTCCTAGATCAATCAAGTCAAGCATTGGCCCAATCCCCTGCACCATCTGTGTGCAGCGATCCTTCCAGAGGTCACGGTCTTTTGCAGCTCTGTAATGTACTTCTTGGCATTTGTCTTTAATGCTACAAAAGGGCATTCTGGTTAGAAACCAGCTAAATGACATCTATACAGTAATTATGCCACGATCAGGAAAATGGCCACTTACTGGTTATCTCCTGGTTCTTATTCTCCACCTCCTCGGTCATCTTCACTGAGTGGTCTTGGAACCGTGCGTGGTCCTCTGCCAGCCGGGTGTTCTCCGCCGCCAATCGGGCGCACTCTTCGGCCATACTCGCGTTCTCTGTTCGCATCTTGGCGACTTCCTCCGCCAGGTCTACAACAAGCTCCAGGAGACACATAAATACACATGAATAATATTTTTCAGCGCTCAGGGATGTGCAGCTAAGATAAGTTACCTGCTCTTTCCCGCTCTTTTTGACCAAGCTGGAGGACAACATTGAGCCTTTGTGACTCAATCTCTGCCTAGTCCTTTTCAGAGGTCTCGAGCAGCTTGCACAACCGATCTACTTCAGCAGTCAGCTCTTTGTTATCTTCGGAGATGCCTTGAATCTGGTCAAAGCACCGTTTATAGTACTTTGCCGTCTTCACGAGGCCCTGCACGTCAAATACAATATCATATATGCCTAACCACAGATTTGTACTGGTCTACGACAAGTGATCAGGGAGTATGCTTACATGTACTTCCCCGATGAGTCGTCTTGTTGCTCGCTCCACTCTCTCCATCTCTTCGTCGATGGAGATCTCCTCGTGGCAGACGTAATGGTCTCCACGTTCACGGCAGACATACACGTGTTGCCACTCGTCTTGTGGGTGCCCTTGGATTTCTTCGACGACGTCGTCATCAAACTCAGCCACCTGATCCATACTGGTCCGCCCTTGCTCTTGGTTCGGCTCGGCGGTTGACGGTCCCATCGCCATTTTTCCTCTAGTTGCAGCGTCGGGCAGACCACCTTGAGTCAGGCTCGTGGTGGTCGTGTTCTGCTCGGGCACACTTTGATTGGTCTCGGGGACTTGCCCTAAACTCTGCGTACCCGGAAGACTCTGCTCAGGCGCCACCTACTCAGGCACCTCCTACTCGGGCACCTGCTTAGTCACCTGCTCGGGCACTTCTGTGTTGGCCACATTGACCGCATCCTTGCTCGTTGTCGGCTCCACCGCACTGGTGGTCTGACCTTTCGGTTGCTTGGATGATGTCGTGGTGGTGGTCGACATAGTTGTCCTGGCAGTGGCTAGTTGCTCGGGTCTCTCCATTGATGCTGAGCTATCAAGTCACAGCAGAGCAGTTACCTTTACTAATTATACGCTCGCTACTACTATTGACGTGTTATTTACTGAGTTTTCAGGAACTTACAAATCCGAGCTCCTATGAATGGTGGTGAAGGTGCAACGCCGTGGTTGCCCTTGGCTTGTCTGTTGGGCGGAGGAACCCTGGCCTCCATCCTGTGGTGGTGGCCTGGTTTCCTTTTCCGTTGTCTTCATGATGGGCGTCGGCCCCGCTGGTGGCGTCTGGCCCTCTTGCGGCCCCTTTGCCGGTGGGGTCGATTCCCCTTGCATTGTTTGCTCGCTCCTCTTCTTCCGAGGATGGAGCATGTAGGCGCTCACATCCTCCTCCGCTTCGTCCTCTAACTAGTCACGCACCATGTGACGACATTTCCTGGTCGAGTCTTCTGGGCTCTCTTGTGCCCGGGAGATTCCGGCCCTCTTCTTCGATTGGTCGGGGGCGCTTGGACTCTTCCCAGCACCTTCTCGGGCCCCGAATTTGTGGTCGTCCTTGACGTCCTCGTAGCACTGCTGCACGTTTCGTGGTGGTGGTTCCACGCTCTGTGGGTGCTCGACTCCAGGGGCCAACGACACAAACAGGTTGTGTCTCTCCATGCCGTGCACCTGTATACACGACAGACAAGAAAAATCAGGACTTATTACTCTACGGTGGTCGACAACACCTTTTGGAGCCAAGGAGTTGGGTTGTTTACCTTCGGGGATGGTCAGATGAGCTTATATGCATGCTGGATCCTGCTCGGGCAGGAGTAGCTCTGGTCTACCAGATTGAACAACTCCCTAATCTGGCGTACGACTTCATCATGGTCCAGATCCTCCGAGCGCATCCTCGTCTGATCGAACGAGCCTTGGTACTCATACCCGGCGTGCAACCTCCTCTGGCATGGCTGCACACATCGGCTAATGAAGTTCCTGGCCATGGCCGGTCCGTCTAGGCGATTCCACGGGAGCAGCACCATCAACTCCTCCACCTGCCTGGCCAGCTCTGGTCATTCGTTCTAGGCCACTCTGTTGTCTGGAATGTACCTAACATCGCACAACGTAGCACTGTCGGGCTCTTCGCGGATGTAAAACCACTTCTTGTACCAATCTCCAAGAGAAGTGTTCCATGGGTAGTTGAGATACTCTTGCTTCATCCCATCCCAGAGGGTCAGATACAGTCCGCCGGTGATTTTGGAGCCGCCTTGGGACCCTTTGTTCCTCAAGCAGAACATATATCTAAAGAAGTCGAAATGGGGTTGGATTCCCCCATACGCCTCACACAGGTGGATGAAAACAGAAACAAGGAAGATCGAGTTGGGATGCAGATTGCAAATCCCAATCTCATAATACAGACAAAGACCTTAAAGGAAAGGATGGACTAGAACCCCAAAACCCCGCTTGAAGAAATCTTCGAAGACAACTATCTCACCAGGTTGGGGATTGGGGTAGCTGTCACTGCCCACTGGCCGCCATCCTACAAGCTCCCAGTTGTGAAGCACGCCCAAGCCGACAAGGTCGTTGATGGTCGCTTCGGTGGACTTCGACTTCCACCACTCCTTCCTCATCATTTTGGCCCTTTTCGCCGCCTCCGTCTTGGCCATCTTCTACCACTCTCACCTCTTTCCTTTGGCTTTGTTGGTGTACAGAGAGCGCATCGCTCCTAACGGTGGCGAGGTGTGCTAATGGTGGCGGCAGAGTCAGAATAGGGCACGTGGGCTGTAGGAAGAAGATATTTGGTTTGCAAATATGACTGTTGGGTGTAAATGGGAAATGGTCGCATTGCGGCTACTTCTCTCATTGACTGTGCCGTTCCACCTCTCCGAGATTCTCAGGAGACGTGTGCGAGAAACGTGGCACGATCCCTTCGGTTTCCACTTTTTTCCCGGTTACTGCGCCAGTAAATGCGCTCCTCATTTCCTCTATGGGAGGGCCCACACTGGCATGCTACGTCTAGCGGATGTTTCATTGTGACACTGACAAGGCAGTTGAGCATGACAAATAACGTCACATCAGTCAACTTTTTGTGATATCATGACAGAGCAAAGAAGGAAGAAAAATATAAATTATATATTCCGTGTCAAACGGGAAGACAGTAAGAAATGCTCAGGGACTGGTCTGGCCACATATTGTCATAGGCCACTGAGCACGTTACATTCCTCGACCAGGCTCGGGGACTCGTCAACCATGTCTCATTTTGCTCAGGGAGTCATCGACCACGTCTCATTCTGTTTGGGGACTCATCAACCATACTCCATGCTGTGCTCGAGGACTGTTTCGACCACTCTCCAACCATAGCTCAACGCCTGCTTTCTTTGGCTACATGTGAAATTTGACTCACATATAGTTGGGAGATCTTTACTTTTTAGACCTTGCTACAAGGTTCATGCTTCGCTTTCTAGCAAGCTCGGGGACTACATCAGTACGATGCACCTGTCGGTGCATCTCAGTATCAAGTTTCCATGGAGTTTCATTTTAGACCCTGGCACCTTGTGCTTACGTCACCTACTATCAGGCTCAGGGACTAAGTGGGCACACTTCACCTGGCGGTGAATGTGTTTATTTTTTGACCCCTATGCTTTGTTTACCCTGCTTACATTTCTTTTCAGAAATACAAGTGGGCACACTTCACCTGGAAGGAAATCTTTTTCTTTTTTCTCTAAGTACCATACATTCTTCGGACAACCTACTTTCTCTGATAACAACGGTGGTCGGCTATATTACAAGCTGGTCGGACGCTTGCAACAGTTGCTTGGATGATGTTTTGACTGGTCGGAGATGTTAAGAACTCAAGCCTCACTGTTCGGAGAAGGTCAAGACAGCGTGTCGCATCACAATGAATAGTGCTTAGGGACTAGCTGTGGGGGTATTAACCCCTATACCCTTACGGCTAGACTTAGGCTAGCCCAGACCAGAGGGCCCGACCCACCAGAAGATGACGCGTGGCCCAGTCGAGCTGCTCGGCGTCCCACGCAAGGACGGAAAGCAAACTTAGAGATCAAGCAAGATCCTAGTCGGTTAGAATAGGAATCCTTATCCGGCCAGCTATGGCAATTGTAACTGAGCAAGATTAGTTTCTAGATTTGTAACCCTACCCCCCGGACTATATAAGGCGAGCATGGGACCCTCTCAAAACACATCTCATCATACATAGCAATACAAATCAGACGCAGGACATAGGTATTACGCCCTCACGATGGCCGAACCTAGATAAAAACCTTGTTGTGTCTTGCGTCACCATCTAGTTCGTAGCTTGCGCACCTGTCTACCGACAAATCACTACCTTGGGCATACCCCTTGATAGACTGTCGAACATGTTTCGTCGACATTTCCCTCTTCATAGTGTTTTAGTTGTTCCAAAACTAGTGCACAACTTGATCTCAGTTCATCAGTTCACTAGGGACAACAACTATTCTATTGGATTTGACACTCTTGGTTTTCTGTCAAGGATATCCTGACCTGGCGTGTGATGCTTCGCGCAATAGTGCTGGTGACCTTTACACCATCCCCGCTGCATCCGCCCCTCCACACGCCAGTAAGATGAAGTACTTGCACCCACAGTGCGTCGTCGGCGTGATCGTCCCGCAGAGGTCACCATGGACTAGCTTGAGGGCCTCTGCCGCGCGGTACTTCGCTGTCATCAGGAATGACAACCTTCTTTGCTTCCTGGCTAGGTAGCTGTCACACAGCTCACCTGCATGCTCGATGTGAGGCAGCCCTTGGACCATCTTCTCTAGCTTGTCGAGGGCGTTGAAACTGAGATGGCCATAGCGGGCGTGCCACATTCACGGCTCCTCTGCGTGCTGTGAAGCCAAGCAAATGGGCTTCTCCACCTTAAAGTCAAGCAGGTACAGCCGGTTCTAGGACCTCTTCACCTTGGCAAGAAGTCGCTGCTCCCGGTCCCTGATCCTGAGGACGCCATCCTTGATTAGCACCTCGCTGCCACACTCATCCAGCTAGCCAATGTTGATGATGCTTGAACGCAGCTGTGGGATGTAATATACATCCGTCGGTGCATGGTGCTCGCAGTTCTGGCACTTGAAGATGATGGTGCCACGCCCTTGGATCGCCACCCTTGAGCCATCACCAAACTTCACCGTGTCGGTCACGTTGCCATCGAGCTCGGAGAGGGCCACCTTAGAACCCATCATGTGGTTGCTAGCGCCAGAGTCTAGGTACCACCGCTGCTCCTGCTCACTGCCCACACATCCAAGGTGGACTTAGGCGCGTGGCTCCTCGAGGTTGACAGCCTTCAGAGCCTTCCTATGCTCCTGTACTACCATCACCTCTCCCTTCTTCTTGGCCTCAATGTCATGCAATGCACAGAACATTGCCATCAAGAGAGTGGCCTCATCATCATCATCATCAACTTGCACCAAGTGAGCCTCGGCCTTCTTCTCCTGCTTGTGGTTTGGGTACTCCTTTGCGCAATGGTCTGTCTTCCCGCAATGCTGGTAGGCATTGGTGTCGACCTTCTTCTTCTTCTTGTCTAAAGAAGCCTTGCTGCGGCACTTGCTGTTGTTGACAGTAATTAACTATCAATTTTAAATGTCAACAAAAGAAGATAAAGGACTTAAAGATGAACATCACCATAGACTTAGGGGTTTTAACTAATGATTTTCATAAGTTTTGGTGAATGTCTATTTCTGCAGGGGGTTATCAGGAAATAATCAAAGAAGGCCCACATGTCATGTTTACATAGAGATAAAGACCCACGCATCTGCAAGAAGACTCTAGAAGACTTAGGAAAGCACCCCCTGGAGGATGGGGCCCACTTGTCAGGTGTACAGGGCGCCCGCCCACGTCATCAGGGCGCCCGCCTTACCCCTCAGCCAATCAGGGCCGAGTCGTGGATCATGCCCCTAACCGCCTTTGAGGATCAATCTACACCGTACATGAAGGTCGGTTTGATCCGAGGGCTCTGGTGCATTTGAGGAGGCTATATAAGCAAGGCCATACCCTTGGGTTGAAACCCTAATTCATTATTATTATTATTATTATTATTATTATTATTATTATTATTATTATTATTATTATTATTACTATTATTATTATTATTATCATCATCATCATCATCATCATCAAGAGGAAGCCATCATCAGAGCTAGGGTTTAGAGATATCTCTCCACCAGAGAATTAGAATAGCTACTCCAATACTTCGAATTCTACATAGGTTTAGACTAGATAGATTCAAGAGTTGGGCGCCTGTGCCCAGGATTTGGATCATCGTCTACAAGTTTGGTACTATCTTGTATCTTTCTCTACGACTTTATTCTAAATATCATTATGTTTCTAATTATTAAGTTCCTAGTTTGCTCTAGTTCTATATTTGATATAGTTATGATTGATGATGAGTTTATGCATAAGTTTGCAAAGCTCTTAGCTCTTTTCTCAAGGGAGTTGAGTGGTAGATTACATGTAGGCGTGGTGCCTTGATGCTGTTTACCTGCAAATGCACCCTATTGGCTGGGTCGTGTGGTAGTTCGCGGAAGTGACAGTTTTGTTGAGTCTTATAATCCACCCCCAATTAGTAAGACAGGCAGAATTGGTATTATGTGGAAAATCATGCTATGTTCTGGCTTTCTTTAGTGATGTTCCTTATACATAGATGAAGAGTCTTTTGTGCTATATATGATAGTGTATGTGCTAGAGTAGATGAAAGACTTAGTTGATTAGAACCTACCTAGAATTCAATCTTTTGCCTAGTTAGATGTCTACCTACCTTTATGATGAGTAGTCTATCTCTAATCTCTGTGTGTGTTATCCTCTGAGCTTAACAATTCATTATATTTATTTATCATGGCTTACCCCTGTCAAAGCAAGTGACTGTGTGATTGATTGTCATAAGTAGTCATGTTTTGCAAGTTCATCTCTAGTTTAAGTCCTTAGTTCTTTCCCTTGAACTAAATATAAATTAACAATACCTAGAATATTTCCTAGTGAAGTGCTATAATGGTATTTAATCTATGCTCTTGTGGATCCCTTATTTATTTTCTAGAAGAGCATTTATTATACCAACACTTATGACGCCATGCTAGGGATGACAACCTAGTACTTAAAGTGGTGTTAGAAGTGTCAACGGCTGTCGCCACCACGGCTAGAGGAGGCTTCCCCGGACTTCTTCTCCTTCATTCAGGTAGCCCACTCCTCTTCTATCAGCAGCAGCTTGCCACTGTCCATTGTTGTTGTGGCCTGCTCCATGCGATCGTCCACTGCCCGTAGATGGCCAGTCACATCCTCAATGGTGAGGGTGGACAGGTCCAGCATCGTCTCTATGGAGAGAGCGATCTGGATGTACTTCACCGGCACAGAGTGGAGGTACTTGGAGACTGCCTCTTCTTCGTCGATGGTGACGCCGTGGCTCCCTAGCTTGCTGATGAGCGACTGCGGGCGGAGGGAGAAGACCTCCACCGACTCACCATCCTTGAACTTGAGATTGGCGTACTCCTGCTTCAGCAGCTGGGAATCGCCTTCTTTGCACGATCAGAGCCGACACGCATTGCCACAATGGCCTCCCACACCTCCTTACAGTCTTCTTCGCCCCCAACGGCTCCCTGTACTCCGTTGGCACGGCAGCGAGGATGGCCTCCATCGCTGACATGTCATCTTCTTCCATATCGATGCCCTTGTTGATGGCGTTCCAGAGCCGCCGGGCTTTGAGCTTGACCTTCATGGTCACCGCCCACTCGCCATAGTTGGTGCGAGTTAGCTTTGGCCAAGTAGTGCTGCTGACCTCCTGCACCGTGCGCATGACGACCTCCTATTGTGGTTGGGCCACCCCAGCAGCATCGCTACCTCCCGCTGCTCCGCTGCTGCCGCCCATCTCTGAGCCAAGTGCCATCACCATCGGTTAGTTCAGCGACGTAGCTGTACGGCTCTGATACCACTTGTTGGTCCCTTGCTGCCCTACATAGGTAAGCAGTAAGCTTACCAACACACACACACTCACTATGGCTAGGTAGAAGAAGGGGTTGAGCTCAAGCGCACACATAGCACAAGCACCAGCGCTGGCCAGAGCTCTGCTCTTTTGGTTTGTGGCAACTAGACTGCCTTTTTTCATTGCATAGTGGTAGAATATATACAACTCATGTACCAACTATAAGGTACACATGAGCATGGCTGAGTATAGCCCCAACTACTCCTAGTACTACAAGTACCTTGCTTAGATCAGCCCACTACCAACATGGCTGATGTAGTTTCTACCAACTACTAGAACTAGATGGCCTAATGCCTTACAAGCTACAACACTAGAGAATGGACAGCCATGTTGACCCGTTTCTAGTCCTAATCTGCAGCAAAGAGAGAATTGGGGAGCAGCAGATTATGTCTTACAAAGAGCTACAACAATATGCCTCAATGCTTTCCTAGATAAGACTAGTGCAAATATCTAAAGGTAGCATAATGGGATAGGTTGGTATGTTGAAACAAGTATTTAGTCCTTGTTTGATGTAACAACACTGTTTTTTTCAATGTTTGTACTCTGCTCATCATGTTTCGTCAGCATGTAAATGGAAGCATATATGCCCATATTGATAGGAACAAATGTACATATGCTATGGGACATAACTTACCTCAGCATCATCACAAAGTTCACAGATTAAAGCCAAATCATGCCACTCACATCTGGAACATCTGATAGTAACTGCCTCACCAGGCTCCTAAAGCAACCACCAACTCCATTTTTCACTGACAATTCAGCTGCTGACAGCTTGCCAGGTGACATCCACTAGACACAAGATGCTCCGCTAGATCCTGAAATGTTGTGATGTCATCAACAAACTCTGCATTTTCTGCAAAAAAGCAAAGTCTGAGCCCATAAGTAATGCAATTCTTCACATTGTAGCCTGCAGACTTTGACATTTGACACAGAGTACTCACTGGTGAGAACAAACGCCGTTGGTATCCTTCTGCAGATCACATCGGTTAGGAGAGGGTATGGCTGCTGGACTTCAGTGTGGCAAGGTTTAGTGACGGAGCAGACCGCAGAAAATGACTCCTGCACCCATTGCAGCACCTGGTCGAACAGCTTGAGGTTGATGCCCCTGAGGACCTCCCGGTGGCAATCCACAGAAAACAATTTAATTCGTCACTATATAGAACCAATGAGAGGCAAGGAGCATACATCGATGGTGGACTGGATCTTGGACTAGGTTCGATGGAATGCCTCTAGGCGCAGCTGCTCGTAAAGCTCTGAATCTTCCTCATCATCATCAGCAGCAACATGGGACCTCTTCGCTGACTCGAGGGTTTGGTAAGATGGCTATGAGGCATTGATTCGCCGTCGAGTCCGGGAGGATGGCACCGATGAAGTGGCGGTCACCACCGCCTTGTGGAGGACGAAGAATGGCTGCGAGAAGAAAGAAAGAGATGCATCAAATTTAGCAGCCACGATGCGGGAGGAGCAACCCTAGAGCAATCACGGACCTGGATATTGTTGGCTGCGGTGACCGGAATGTCGCGGGGGGGGGGGGGGGGGGGGGCATGGCTGGTGCCTGGTGGGAGGATAGTTTGGGGTTGCGGGACTGCGGGGGAGTGAGCAACCCTCTACTCCATTTGCCTCGCGCAGCTGCCGGGCTGCACAGCCGCCGAGTGCACCAAGGGAAGAGACGGCGCGTTTTCCGTGGACAGCGCGTAATTGTTGGGCTGCTCTGCTGGGCAATTGTTTTTTTTTGGGCCGGCCCACCAGACAAGGCCCAGTAGCTCCCGCTTCTAAAGCCTTGTGCAACAAAAACAAAGAAAAAGAATCCGTTTAGATACCGGGGCTTTGAACCCGACGTGAATCGAACACGCAACCTTCTGATCTGGAGTCAGACGCGCTACCATTGCGCCACGGATCCGGAGATAGTATACTGGCACCTCCAACTAATATAGTCCTAAACAACACCGATGCCTGCCCATTTTTTACGTTTTTCTTAGACGACTCATCATTCTGAACTTTGACTAAAAAAATACATTTTTGCATGTCGAGGTCAGATGAGTGAAAGTGATACAAGTATATTTATCTCGAAAGTCAGTCTCATAGAAGTATACATTTGTTATTATAATTATAGATATATTATGTATTATTTATTATGCCCGTAGTGCTCACAGTCACAGATTGAAATAGTTGACTTAAAAAAACTCTAAAACATTGCTTATTATATATCTGTGACTCGGAGTAGGCGCATTGGGTTCTTCAGCCAAAGCTCGCCTAGCCTTGCCGAATGAGGATATTATTAGGCCAGTGAATGAATTCGGTTGGCTTGCTTGCTATATTGGTTTTTGTAGGCATTGTTTTCCTATGCTGAGCCATGCTAGCCGATTTGGTTCGCCGGCTCTGGCAAGCTTCTTAATTAGGGCTTGTTGTTTTCCTGGACAAGGCAAAACTTGTCTGATAACCGAATAGAGGGGCCGGGGTTGGCATTTCAATGTGCATTGTTTTAGCACACATGCATCACATGCTCTATCTCCGCTAGCTACTCAAATAGAGGGGTTCTTCGCTATCTTCTTTATCATGGTGATAGTAGAGTACCAGACATGACTTAGAAAAATACTTTGAGAGAAATATTAGGAGTGTTGTATTTGTAATTTGAACATTACTACATAAATGATTTTTAGAAACTTTTCTATTTTTGGCCGAGCCAGCTCTATCCGGAAGCCTTTAAAAATGGTTTTTGAGACGTCTTGTTTCTAAAAATTGATTTTTAGAAGCGGTTGAAAAGTCAACCATTGAACCGTCCTTAAAAATAACATTTGTAGATGCGGTTAGACTTCGCAGCCACCTCTAGAAATAGAGGTATTTCTAGAGGTAGCTGGAAATTCGATCCATCTCTAAAATGGAATTCTAGAGACGGTTGGCAATTTGACCCGCCTCAAAAAACAAAAAAGGTACAACATGATAAAATTTGCAACCTTTTCAATTCAAGTCGGATGAATGCTTGATGAAAGGATCATGATCTCCCGACCACCATGACAGATGCAGCAAGCCAGCTGGCCGGGAAGATCAAATTCACCAACTACGTACCATGCTTGGATGCATTTTTGAATATATATTGAGCATGGTAGGTATGCATGCATACATGCCGTATGCATGCCATATTGTACTTTGGGAATATGTTTATATACTCATCAGAAAAGTATCACATGGTACTATAATATGGAAAGTATCTAGTGGTACTATAATAATCTTATAAAAGTATCAAGTGATACTATAATTAATATGGAAAGTATCACACCCCGTTGTCAGCCTGATCTGCTTTCCACGTGGATCCACTTTCCACGCTAATTATGCGGCTACCCACTCATACGCTGATTTTTAATTCACGTATATACGCGTACCGACGCGAGGTACAAACGGCGGTCAAGTTTTTTAACCCGTCAGCGGACTGGCCGGCCAGCCTCTTCTCGTGTGTACTCTAGATGATGTAGCTACACCTGAGAGTAGAAAGAAATTTCCCTATATATAATCAACACATATTATAAATATGGTTTCTAAAAAACACATATTATAAATATAAGGGTAGAAATTAAGCCATGCTATTAGCATTATTTATTTTATTTATACTAATAAAGTTTTCACATTTTTTTGCATAGTTTTACATGAAATATAGAGAAATTAATGAATGAATATTAGTAATGGACCTAGACAGTCCGGAATATTTAGGAAGAGCATCTAGGAGTTAAGGAATACACTTTCATACACTTTGGACGAAAAAAATAACAAGGGTTGTAGTGGACTTCTGCCACTTTGTCATACATGATGTTGTTCAATAAAATGGCAAGTACTTCTGCGAGATTGTTGAGCTAGCCACGGATGACAAGTCGTAGTGTTTGGTTCCAGGGACGAGAGAGAACAAGGTTGAATATCCCACCTGGTGGTCCTAGCATTTGGTTAAGAGACTGCGGGTGCGTTTGATTTGAGAACAAGGGTGGATCAAAATGTGGCGATCCATGGATTTCTGGATATGGTTATCCATACTTGCTGTTTGGTTGGATGGATGGGACGAGCTATTTTTTTTGTTTGGTTGGATGGATATATGTTGGATGGAATGAGACGGGACACGCTATTTTTCTGTTTAGTTGGATGGACGAGGATGGATAGGCTGATGATGTCATGCGGGACCCACTTATCATTTATTTAATTTTAACCAAAATATAATCATGTGAAATCTTGTTTTGTAGGTTTAATTGCAATGAATACAACTATGTAATCATATCATAAATCAGATAAACGATTCAATAGATAAAATCATTTGAAAGTTGCTTGCATTCATTAATTACTGTTGCCACATCAGTAGCAGCCAAGCCATCCAAGTTGGATGAGCAAATCCAGCAGATTTTTGGTGTCCACTTGCTCCAGCATCTCATGAGAATATTCTCTCTTATGGATATCTCTGTCCAACTCATCCATGCAACCAAACACTGCACATTCATGGATGGTCCTGTCCCATCCATGGATATTCAGGTAACCAAACGCACCCTGCAAGGACGGAGTCATCCCAGAGGGAATATTTCTTCATGATTCGGGGCAAACTCATCACCCAAATTTCAGTGGATCAAGCCATCCTACCTGGGACATGGTCGTGTGTGCTCACAGCCGCAATAGAAGAGGGCATGCGGAGTGGGGGAGGAGAGAGGGACAAGAAGACATCAACGGCTAAATGAGGAGGTCGATGGGAGCTGGCCGTGTGGGGTGAAAACTCATGACGTCGTCGGGCCGAGGCCAACAAGGCACAGGGGCTACGAGCGAAGGCTGTGGTCACATGGGCTACATGCAGAGGCTGGCGTGGTGGATTCCGGCTCCATCGCTGTTTGTTTGAGCTTCGCTTTCAGGCCCTCATCCGTAGGCTTGCTCTGCCGTCATGTAGCAAGCTCCCCTGCTAGCCTTGTCGCGCAGGCACCAGCCACAAGCGTGGAGGCGCGGTAGGGCGGGTGATGGCTCGACGATGGCATCGGTGGATTCCATGGATGTGTGCTTAGGAAAGCAAGATGAAGAAAGGAAGAAGAAAGGAAATGAAAATAAAAGATACTGACCGGTAGGCTCAACACGCATGTGTGTGGGGAGGGTGATCCTACTTTTGTGTCCCCAAACCAAAAACAGAAAACGAGACAGCCCCATCCCTCAACCAAACACAAGACAAAATCATTCTATCCCTAAAAACTAAAAGATATGGCCATCCACCCCACAGTATCAACTAACCAAACACAACCTTAGAGCATAGTTGAAACTAAGGATCAAGGATTACAAGCTGCTAGATCTATTTTGTTTGCCTTTCAAAAATAAAGATCTATTTTGCTTGTAGATCTGTTTTAGACACATAAACTATATATGACTTTGTAACATTAGAGAGACACGTGAAATCTTGTATATTACTTTGTTTAGTTAGTTAATGAAATATTAAAATGTCCACGCTATGATTACTGGATAATGCAGACCATTTAGGCTGGCATTGGTGGTTATGAGTATCTCATATGTAGCTTAGAAATGCATAAGAAGATCAACAAGCTTACAATCATGTGTATGCATAAGAATTTTACAATTGTGATTTTTAATAAAAATGACGAGAAATATTCCAATATAAAAAGCATTTTTTTAAGATAATATGAAAAGCATTGTTGAGACAAACGGATTGGCCAGAGAATGGTTTTTGACCGCATCTATTAGTCAATTGAACAGTAGTGTACAAAAATGTCTTGAGGATGGAAGAATTTAGATAGAATATTGTGTATTATTTATTTCAGATTTTTTATGTGTAATTTGGGGATGTACTGTGCCAAGATTTAATATATATCCCTCTTCCCTTTAAAAAAAAAGGTCTTGAGGAAGGGAAAGAATCTGGTAGATACTTTCTCTGCATGTATTGCAGAAGTGTTAGAAAGTCAATTTGGCCTAGGGGAATTGAAGTTTAATAAACATTTGTACCTAGTTTTATCAAAATAGAGAAATTAAACTTATTTATTTTAAATAGACTCCCTTCATCCCAAAATAGATGACTCTATTGGTATGAGCACAGGAATTAAGAAAGGGTAAAAAAGTGAGGTGCACAGAGAATAAAGAGAAAGAGAGAGAGATAAAGAGAGATAGATATAGAGATGTATTAGAAAAAGAGAACGGTGAACTAAAAAGTGAGAAAGTTAAGTATTTCGAGACAATATTTGAATCATATAAGATCATCTGATTTAAGGTAGGGGAGTAGTTGGACAAGAAAATATATTAAATATTAAAAGTTCTAGAAGAAAAACCGTTGACTTCCAAAATACAATACTCCATCCGATCCAAATTATAAGTCGCTTTGACTTTTCTGGTACATCAATTTTGTTATATATCTAGATATACATTATACCCAAATACATAAAAAATTATGTACCCAAAAAGTCAAAGTGTCGGGGTTATAACCCCGGGGTGTCTCAAGGCACCGATTAGTCAGTGGGCCACGCAGCCCACAATATATCAGCTAGCAAAGGCCCGAACGACCGAGGCCCAGCCGATCCAAGAAAACCAGGCCAAACACTAAGGTGGAGGCTGGCCACGACCCCTTCATCAGACTTAGCCGCACAGCGCACAAGAAGACGCATGACCTCTCCGTCATCCCGATCCCTGGGAGGAATGGGGAGAGGTCGAGCACAGCCAGGCACGCCCACTCTGACGAAGATAGGCACGCCACTCTGACCCTGCAAGAACCGAGGGGATAGCGATCACTTCAGTCCGATCAGACGTCATCCCTGCACCACGTGGTGCAGACAAGACAACACCGCACGGCAATGACAATCGGTATGGTAATCCACCGTCCAAATATGGTCAACAGGACACATGTACGATTCTGCCCACCACGGGATGGGATCCATGATGATGGCCTTGACATAGAGGTCGTCCAACCTGGCAGGAGCCACGTCCCCAACGATCGGGATCTGGCCCTCAGCCCTTCAAACTAACAAGGCAATCATGACCCCGGGGGCGGCTACCAACTCCTGTACAATGCCCCTAGAAACCAGGAGGCGATGACGAAGATCACGATGAGGACCACGTCACGCAGGATGGCTGGCAAACCACCACCGTGCCTACAGTGCCGCCATGGCCGGCACAGTAGCACCACATCACACCATGCTGCAACGTGGCCACAAGACCATGACGACAACCATGCCCAGACGAACTCCACCAGACGACGTAGCTTGCAAGCCAAGTTAGCTAGGACCTCTCTCAGGCTCATGACCCTTTGGTCAGCAGAACTTTCTTCCTCGTATGCACCCTGGCCCCGAACTCTATAAAAGGGCAGCCAGGGCACCCCTCTGGGGATCCATCTTTCATTCACTCATTCTTACACCGTAGAAGGGCTCCTGAAGCTTCCCTTCGGGTAGTCTCCAAGCTCCATGTCTCCTACCTCTTCCACCATTCTTGCATCCCCATTATAAGAACTTCAGAGCATTTAAGCGAGGAACACGCACTCGATCATCTCTAAGACTGGACATAGGGCTCCGGCCTGAACCAGTATAAATCCTCGTATCTTTTGGATGCTACCATCGTCTTCCTAGAGTAGCGCGGTAATCATATAAATTTACTAGTCCAGTTTACAAAACATCGATAGTTGGCGCGCCAGGTAGGGGACAGTCGCGCACTCTCGATTGTTGAGCAGGAAGCGTGGCTCCTCGCACCATTGGAGAACTCGCTGGTGGAATGGCCCATAGTGGCCCAAACCTCCACCACGGAGATCTGGGTCCCGTGGCCCGCAGCGGACACACTCTCAGAACTGTCCGGCAGCGGCATCCTAGAGTTCACCTACATAGGGGGCTAGTACCCTCTCTTGTCACTAGTCATGGCCAAGTCTTTCATCCAGGAGCCAGAAGACCTTGGCTCATGACGAACTCACCCAGGGAATGGCCTCAACCGGCCACATCTTTTTGGGGAATCATGAGGTTATCCACACTAATGGGTCAGCGCCTATCACTAGCTTCTGCCCCATCCAGGTCAACCGTGTGGGAAGCCTAGACCCGGTGGTGGAAACGCGCCTCGAGCAGTGTCTCACAACCAGCGGAGCACCATGTGTCAAGACACGCACAAGCGACGAGATCACCCGCTGCTCCATGGTGTTGTCGTTAGTAATGAGGTGGCTACCTGGCGCTATGCCTTGCGTAGTCAAGTTCAGAACTAGAGCCCAGCCCTAGTTGGTGGACAAACTACCCATCATGCCTCAGCGGACTATCAACTGTCACTCGGAGGCACGTGCATCGGAGGAAGTAGAATCCTTAAAGTGCACCACATGTCGCGTCAAGCGGACTAAACTATGCCTTGCGTAGTCAAGTTCAGAACTAGAGCCCAGCCCTAGTTGGTGGACAAACTACCCATCATGCCTCAGCGGACTATCAACTGTCACTCGGAGGCACGTGCATCGGAGGAAGTAGAATCCTTAAAGTGCACCACATGTCGCGTCAAGCGGACTAAACTGCGTTGCATCCAGACCCCACTTCCATAGTGACAAGTCGCGCCAGCTCCTCGTCGAGAGCGGCAACCACACTCGGAGGAGGGGATGAGGCGACTGCGATGTCGTCGCGCCATGAGGGCCCAAGCACTAGAAAGGCAAGAGCCTCCCTGGTCAAAGGCTACAGCAAGCTGAACTCGAAGAAGTCACCCTCGAGGGCTCGCGAGCCCACTAAAGATGTCAAGCCAGGAAGGATCGACCCAAAGCCATCTGATAGGTCGACCAGCGCCAGCTGCAACCATTCCAAGCACTGAAGTAACGCCCTCATCAACTCATGGTCCAAAGATCGCGATGACTTCACCACAGATAAGTGCTCGGGGGCTCGCTGCGACCCAAGCAACGACGACCAGATCCTCGATGGCTTCCGACACATCGGTCAGTGACATCAGCTTTTACTCTAGCCACTCTACCCAAGCACATCCACATACACATGTAGGCTCACCCATGAGTACTAGAGAGCTAGAACCAGAGTCGACACGTAAAGTGAACCAAAGACCATAGTGTCCACACATCAAATCCTAGTATCACTGGGATCCCTGAGTAAACGAATCTGACTTGCGTAAGCAGCCGAACACGACTCACTCGCAGAGGCTGCATACATAGGTGCATGCACATGATCCACAACATAGCATTGTTTGTCATCGTCCTAGCGAACCATTTCTATGTTTGTCGTTCTCTCGCTTTCTTTCTGCATCATGCCGGATCTATGACCTACCCTCGACGTCCTGTCGCTCCAATGGATCACGCACATTTTAGCCCCGCGGGCCAGCCCTAGGCTAAAACACGCATTCACAAGCATAGGACTAAGGGGACGAAGCACATTCCAATTCGGATAAAAAGTAAGTGAAAGAATGGTAGAATGGCAAACGAATACGCCAAACACACATCATATACATGTAAAGTCTGAACACCATCCATCGTTGGACAAAGGACTTGCTTCGAGCCTCTCCATCTGTACTCATGGTAGGATAGATCGGCGAACTGATTCCTGACCTCTTGAGCGCACCGAGGCACCATTCAGACCAAGCTTCATAGACCAGCTCTAGGGCGAAGTCGGGCACTTGCATGTGGGAGTGAAAGGAAATAGGACGTCGCTCTGCCCAAACAAGCGGAATGGGGAAAGATGAAGCATGTACCCTCTGCTCATTAACCTCTTGCATAGAAATGGATCTGCAACCCGTCCCCAATGCTTTGATCGCGCCGCTAGGCCATGTAATGCTCTGCCATGCGGGCCAGCCCCCAAGTTAGAACGCGCACCCACACACAAGGCCTGAGGAGATGGAGCAATTCTAGCTCAGACAAGAGGAATGTAGGTGGTGACATGATAGGTGAGCCCACACACCGAGCACCTCGGCGTGCATCCAAATGACGACACCCACAAGATAACGAGGCCGCTTCATCCGGGCTATCGGCGACCGCTCCTCTGAAGGGAGGACCAATGGCAAAACGACGAGTGCGCTGCTGTTGACGGTCCTTAAATCCTAATTCTAACCGCCAATTCTCACATAAAAACAACTCAAACAGACACCAAACTTAAATATAGGGCTTTAGAACTAACGATTTCCTTGAGTTTTCTTGTTTTACCATTTACAGGATATGTCAGAATAACAAGAAAAACGTGCCCAAATACGCAATAGGACAAGGCGTAATATCACCCGGCATGGGCCTAGGGGGAGAAGGCCCACTTACCTGGCAAATCAGGGCCCTGTCATGTGGAGAAAAAGGCCCAAAACCCAAAGCAAACGTGCTCTAAATAGGGCCAAACTTTGTAGGAGTGGCCCATGCAGTCCTGGAGGCCTATAGAACAAAGATTGGGCCAAAACAACACCTTTAGGGTGCACATCCTAGGTGTGGCCACACCCGTTCTGGCGCGTCTCGTGCCCATCTTTGGTGAGGCGGTGCCATCAATGACACTGAGGACGGTTGAGTAGGATCTGCTCTGAATATTCCCTGCAAATTGCCCATAGGAGGTCAGTTTTGGTGCTTTCCATGTGGAGATGAAACATCTTTCAAAGACACCCCTCCTCTCCACCTATAAAAGGAGGCTCTCACCCCTCTCATTTCATCAACACACAACAACACAAGAGCACATCACAAAGCAAGAGCAAGAGCATCTCCACTCCATGGGCTTAGGCCCTAGCTATCTCTAGCATAGTAGAAGGGAGAGATATGAGGGAGAGTTCGAGGAAGAAGTGCCAGAGTTGTCGGTAACCTTCCCTCGCTTGTACCTCGGCAAACACCAACTTTTGTACATCGATGGGTATCATAGTAAGTGTTCGTGGTTCCTTTGGTTATAAAAGTCTTTTAATTAGTTAAGCTATACTTTTACTTGTTTGCAGGTTCATCTCCATCCCCATGGTGGATACTCTAGTAGAGGGCTCCTAATAGAGATGGAATAACCTTGATCGACACTAGAGTAGTAGTCAATAGCGTAGACGTGGTGTCTAGGCTAGAGGCTACCTTCATTTGTCTCGTATCCTCCAGTTGAGGGGTAGGCGACAGGTGGTGATAGCCCTGTCCGTCCTTCGTAATCCCTCACGTTCGGATACGGCATAGAGCTACAGGCCGGCATCACTAGCAAACCAGGTGTGATCCGATGCCCAAAGTAAGCAAGTATAAAGTAGAGTTTATCTATCCTTAGACCCTAAGCCATAGGAGTCCTTCTCTACCCTCATTAGCTATCCTTGTGTTGTCCTTGGACGAATTAGCCAGAAGAAATACCTTCGTTCCTTGTGAAAATACGATACCCTGAATACTTCCAGGTGAAAGCTACAATGGTAATTCTGTACGCTTGCGGATTCTTTCTGTGAATGTTAAGAAATACCAATAGCCGCCTGAAAGTCCTATGTTTGGTGTTGGTAATTAGTGACAACACCCAAGTGCTAATCATGTGCTTAAGATTGTATGTAGCAAAGGATGATTAGCACAAAGCATGGTGAAGCATGATGATCAAGTGTGGATGATGAAGTGCTTACCATGATGTGGAGTTGGAACAAGGTGCAACAAGTGATGCTTAAGGCAAAGGTATCATGTAGGGATTTTTTATTTTACATCCAAGACACCATAGAGGGTGTGGATGGCTTAGGATCGATAGCCGTACTATAAAGAGGGGAATTTCTGGGGCTATTGATCACTTAAGTGCCACTAGGTGAAGATTCATTTGCATATGCATTTAGAATTTAGTAGAGAGCTAACTTAACGCCTCAAAATGTTTGTGAAAATGTTAACACACATGCACATGGTGATGTACACTTGGTGATGTTAGCACATTTGCGAAGGCGGTGAAGTTTGAGCGGTAGAGAGGGGTTTGGGTTCAGAAACGCCTATTTTCCATTGTGCCGGACGCGAAGAAACGGAGGCGTACGGAGGTCACAGAGGTGACCGGACGCTGAATCGGACGCGGTCTCAGCGTAACCAGACACGTCCGGTCAGTGTCAGCGAGCAGCGCGAGGGGTTGCTAGGGTTTCTAACCGGAGCGTTCAACACCTCATGGGACTAGCACGTCCGGTCAACATGGCATGGAGCAGCATCAGAGAAGAGCTAACCGGACGCGGTGGTGAGTCCGGTCACGATCGACCGGACGCATCCGATCATGGTGGGTGCTTACTGGACTCAAACCGGACGCTGGGTGTAACGCGTCTGGTCAGTTCTACAGCGCGTCTGGTCGGTGCTTCGCGAGCGTAGGCGCTGTGCGATCAGCGCGTCCGGTCAATTCAAGCTGCGCGTCTGGTCACTCTAGTGCGTGATCGAGTACTTTTAAGTGACTGTTATGATCGAACGAATGAAATTCAAAGTGAGACATGTGGCATTCATCGAGGAGGTCATGGTGGAGCGACCGGACGCTGTGCGCGTCTAGTCACCCTGAGTGTGGCTATTTCGTGAGCTAACGACTCTATTCTTTTGGGGGCTCCTATATATACTTGTTGGCCGACTCCTAGAAGACTCTCTTGGACATTTTGACTCTCTAACATCCTCTTGAGCTGAGCACATCTCCTCCCACTCATCTCCCTTGCTTGTTTGCCTAATCAAAGCGAGATTGATCTCAAGTGCATTTGCTTGTGTGTTTGCATCTAGTTGGCACTTGGGTGTTCATTTGCTGTGGGATTCTTGTTTCTCTTGGTGGTTGCTGATGAGATACAGGCCCGATCTTCCGAGAGGTAACCGGTAAGTTCGACTTGTGGAGATCTCGACGTTGGTGATCCGGCTTCAAATCATACACGATTCGAACCCTGCAACCGTTACACCACTGCTCCGTTGGTTATCAACCAAGCACAACTTGATTGACCTCGCCAAGAAGGCTTTTCCTGCAAGCGAATCGAAGAACACAAGCAAGAAGGTAAAGACACGTAATCTGAAATTGCAAATATGAATGATGCAAATATCAATAGAGGGTTCAAGAACTCGGTTCCAAAGGACTAATCGACACAGTGGAGGAGATCAAGAACGGGGGCCCTGGATCACTGTAAAAGGATTTGTCACCACAGTTACAATGAACGATTCAGTTTCTCGATGGAAAACTAAACTCTAAACAAAACCCAACTATCTAACAACGGCGGCGGCTGTGTTTATAGTCTAAGACTCGACCTAGGGTTGAGGACGGCCAGGGGTTGGGCGCCCACAACTTGGGCTTAAGGCCCGACACGATACATGGCCAAGTTGGCCCAAATAGGTGACGCAGCACCTTGTCGTGGTCACACAGAATGATCCACGGACCTTCTGGAGCTGGAACCAGATCCAAAACGATGGCGTCGTCGTCCCCTTTCCAACGCATCCAAGAACGCCCCGTTTCGATGTCGTATGCGAGAGTTATGACCAAAACAGTGACGACGTGTCTGCTGAATCCGAGGGTGACGTGGCAGCTGAGTTGGGGACGAATTGCAACTTGAAAAAAACCATAGCATCGGTGTGTCCAGCGTGGCGATGTCCTCATCAGTTGCCGCCACCTAGACGGTTTGGAGCAGTGGTGGAGGTCCGGCACGTGTTGGTGATTGTTCGTGGCCGGCTCTGGTGAGCTTGTTGTGAGGGGTTGTTGTGGTTCCCCGGTGGAGCGCCGAATTCCAACTCTAGTGGATTGCTCGTGTTGAAACTTCTCACCATTTGGTAGGTTCTTGTGGCGCCTTTTAAGAGGCTTGGTGTGATACCGATTAGCCACCGAACCACATGGTGTAGGGGGACACAACGGGGACTAGCGTGCCGGCAAGCACGTGAACCTCGGGATAAATCATCGTGTCTTCACTTCATTGATTATGGTTGATTTGTCTCGGTGGATTGGTTATCTTGGATATTATCTTTTGGATATTGATTGGTTGGCTCATTTCATCACCCCTCGGTGAAATCTCTCGTATCTCTAACTTGCATTACATTTCAAGTAATTAGTTGTTTACTCTTGCTAGCTTGTTGTTGTAGCTTGTGTAGTTTTAGTTTTGTGTAACTTGCTAGCTTGTTTAGTTGTTGCTCATGCGGTTTGACTTGTGCGGTTGAGTGAAATCTATTAGAATTGTCATTTGGATAGGTGGCTTGCAACACCCCATAGGCTAGGCAAAACTCGCATCTCGCCATTTGTTGTTACTAATCAACTTGTCTAGCACTTATTGTAGAAAGTTTTATTTGGCTATTCACCCCCGTCTAGCCATCAAGACCTTTTGAAAGCTCTATGTTTGGTGTTGGTAATTAGTGACAATGCCTAAGTACTAATCCTATGCCTAAGTTGTATGTAGCATATGAGGATTAGTACATTCCAAGGTTGGTGGCAAGATGGACATGGTGATCATGATGGCCACACTTGGATTTGGACGCAACCCTACGTGATCAAGGCAAAGGTATATGCTTAAGGGTTGTGTTTTAGTAACCAAGACACCTAGTGGGTGTGGTTACATTATAGGATAGATAGCCGTACTATAAAGAGGGGAATGACGCGGCTAATGAACTCCTAAGTGCCTCTAGATGTGCATTTCATGATCATATGCATTTGGATAGAACTAATAACGCCTCAAAAAATGATTGTGAAAATGCTAACACACATGCACATGGTGATGATCACTTGGTGGTGTTAGCACGTTTGCGACGGCATTGGAGTTTAAGCGGTAGAGAGGGTTTGGGGTTCTCTCTCCCTCCCGCCGAGCGTGCGAGCGCGGGATTCAGGCGATTTCGGGGAAATGAAATGCCTATTTTCCACTACGCCGGAAGTCGAAAATCAAACGAAATTCAAACGGAGGCGAACGGAGGTCACAGTGGTGACCGGACGCAGCACCGGACGCTGCACCGGACGCGGTCACTGTTCGACCGGCGCGTCCGGTCAGTGTCCAGTGACTGCGCGGTTTTTCGGTTGTTTCTTCGGACGCGTGGCGCGTCCGGTCACAGGCCACCGGACGCGTCCGGTCGTCCAGGGAGCTTACTGGACTCCCACCGGACGCGGGCACTGTGGCGTCCGGTCGGTTCACCAGCGCGTCCGGTCGTTGGTTTGTTTTGCGCGACTCAGAGTTCACCGGCGCGTCCGGTGAGACACGGGACCGGCGCGTCCGGTGGTGACCAGCGCGTCCGGTCGTTGCAACCGGCGCGTCCGGTCAGTGTTTCGAATTTTAGCCGTTGCGGCACCAGCGCGTCCGGTCAGTTGGACCAGCGCGTCCGGTGAGCGCGACTGCTGCTGATTTCAGTTTCTAACGGCTATATTCGAAGGGGTACGTCTATATATACTCGTTGGCCGGCTCAAGGCTCTCTCTCTTGGACATTTGACATACTTGTGAGCACTTTGAGCTAAGCAACTCCCCTCCCACTCATCTCTCTTGCTTCTTTGCATATTCGAAGTGAGATTGAGTGATCCAAGTGCATTTGCATCGTGAGATAGCATCTAGTTGGCACTTGGTGGTTGATTTGCTGCGGGATTCTTGTTTCTCTTGGTGGTTGCCGCCACCTAGACGGCTTGGAGCAGCTTGGAGGCGTTGGCAAGAGTTGGTGATTGTTCTTGGCCACCTCCGGTGATTGTGAGGGGTTTGTGCCTACCTCGGCGGAGCGCCAAAGGCAACATTAGTGGATTGCTCGTGTCATTTGCAACCTTTTGCCATTTGGTAGGTTCTTGTGGCGCCTTTTGAGAGGCTCGGTGTGAGACCGATTAGCCACCGAACCACGTGGTGAAGAGGGACACAACGGGGACTAGCGTGCCGGCAAGCACGTGAACCTCGGGATAAATCTTCGTGTCATCACTTTCATATTGTGATTGATTGATCCCGGTGTTCGGTCTTCTTGGTATTCATTGTTGATCATATTGGTTGGCTCAATACTTCGTCCCTCGGTGATACCCTCCTAACCCTCACTTGCATTACTTTCTTAGTTATCTTTGCTAGCTAGTTTGCTTTGCTAGAGTAGCTTTTTGTGTAGCTTGCTAGTTGTAGTTGTAGTTTCCCTCTCGGTTTGACTTGTGCGGTTGAGTGACAATATACTAGAATTGTGAATTGGATAGGTGGCTTGCAAACACCCCGTAGGCTAAGCAAAACTCGCATCTCGCTATTTGTTATATTGATAAACTTGTTTAGCTTGTCTTTGTAGAAAGTTTTAAAAGGCTATTCACCCCCCCTCTAGCCATCTAGACCTTTCAAGTGGTATCAGAGCCGTGGTCACCGTTTGCAAGGCTTAACAACCTCGGTGCAAGATGGCTCAAGTTATGTTCAACCATGTTAATGGCAAGCCTCCATTCTTTGATGGTGTCTCTTCCTTTGATCATTGGAAAAGGAAGATGAAGCAATATCTAGGCAATATACATGAGAAGGTTTGGGATGTGACCAATGAAGGATACATTATTCTTGATGAAGAAAATCTCACTCCAAATGACCGCATCAACAAACAATGCAACACGGCGGCACTTGACACAATCTACCGTGCCATTGATGACAAAGTATTTGAGCAAATCAAAGATCTTGAAAAGGCAAATGAGCTTTGGATAAGGCTTGAAGAAACATATGAAGGCACTTCAACGGTAAAAAGTGCCAAGCTATATATGCTCAAGGACAAGTTCTCCACTTTCAAGATGAAGGATGATGAATCCATCCCGGAGATGTTCTATAGGCTCCAAGTCATTGTCAATGATCTCAAGGGGCTTGGAGAGAAGGTTGAGGACAAGGACTTCTCACACAAGTTCTTGATGTGCTTACCCAAGAAGTTTGCCACCTTAAGAAGAATGATCTTTAGAGAAGGATTGGACAAGGTCAAACCAACCGATGTGCTTGGAGATATAATGACCGATGCCCAATACAATGATGATGAAGATGAGGTAGAAGAGAAGAAGGAGACCAAGGTCAAGCAAGAGAAGCCCATTGCATTCAAAGCTTCATCTTCTAAGGGCAAGAGCAAGGTGGAGAGTGATGATGATGATCCGTTCGATGATGAAACCATGGCTCTCCTAGTGCACAAGATGGGGAGGTTCATGAGGAAGAAAGGATATGGTGCAAGGAAGAGAAGGGACTTCATGAAGGCAAAGGAGGTGCTTTGCTACAATTGCAATAGCCCCGATCATATAGTGGCAAAGTGCCCCTATGAAGATAAAAGATATCATGATGGGGAGTTGAAGTTGAAGAAGAACAAGAAGGACAAGAAGGAGAAGAAAGAGAAGAAGAGCTTCACTATCAACAAGAAGAAGAAGGGTGGTGGTTATGTGGTCACTTGGGATAGTGACAACTCCGATAGTGATGATGATGAAAGCTCTAGTGATGATGAGAGGACCACTCGGCGAGCCATTGCAAGCATCGCCCTCTCCAACAAGCCATCCATCTTCGACACTACATCGACATGCCTTATGGCCAAGCCTACCAAGGTAAAATATGATGATAGTGATGATGATTCTTGTGCTAGTGATGGTTGTAGGAGTGATGATGAGGAGGACGAGGACTACTCCAAGGATGATCTATTGGGCATAATAGATCAAATGAGCAAGGGCTACAAAAGGACAACCAAGAAATACAAAATCTTGGAACAAGAGCTCATTGCCAAGAGCAATGAAAATGATGCCTTGATGGAGGAGCTTGTTGCTCTCAAAAAGAGTAAGGAGTGCAAAGGAATTGAACAAGAGCTCAAAGCTCTTAGGAAATCCTTTGATGAGCTAGAGGCCTCTCGTGAGTGTCTAAAGGAAGACCACGAGGACCTTGAAGTTGCTCACACTAGGCTTAAGGAAGCCCACTCCTCTCTACTTGAGCTCATCAAGGAGAAGGACCTCAAGTTGGAGAAGCTTATGAAGGAAGCTAAGGAGGAGCAAGTGATTGTCACTTGTGATATTGGACTAACATGTGATATTATTGATGATTCTTTATTTGTTGGTCCTACTAATGCTTCATGTAGCTCATCATCATCCACCACAACCAACTCTACCTCTACTACTAGTGATTCATCACTTGTGGTTGAGAATGAGACTCTCAAGAGAGAGGTGGATGATCTCACCCGCGCATTAGGCAATGCCTATGGTGGGGATGCCCGCTTGCTAAAATGCTTGGGTAGCCAAAGGTTCTCTCTTAACAAAGAGGGTTTGGGCTATACTCCCAAGAAGGGCAAGGCGGCCTTTGCTACTCCAAAGTCTCACTTTGTGAAGAGCAATGGTCGTTATTGCAATAGATGCAAGCAAGTTGGGCATATAGAGATTAATTGCAATAAAATGAACAAGAACAACAACAAGTTTCATGCTAAAATGGATTACATTCCTTTTGATTCTTGTTATGTGCTTACCAAGGGTGAGAAAGGTGTGCATGCTAGGTTTGTTGGTACACCAATTGTGGGTCCAAAGAAGAAGGCCATTTGGGTACCAAAAAGCTTAGTTACTAACCTCCAAGGACCCAAACAAGTATGGGTACCTAAGAAACATTAATTTACTTTGTAGGTAAATTACAAGGCCGGAGGAAGACATTGGGTGCTTGATAGTGGGTGCTCTCAACATATGACCGGTGATTCAAGAATGTTCAACTCTCTCAAATCAAATGATAGTGGCATTGACAGTATCACATTTGGTGACAATAGCAAGGGTGATGTGAAGGCTCTTGGAAGGATTGCAATCTCAAATGATCATAGCATTTCGAATGTGCTCCTAGTTGAAAAGTTGAACTTCAATCTTCTCTCGGTTGCTCAATTGTGTGATCTCGGTTTCAAGTGCATATTTGGTGTTGATGATGTGGAGATAATTAGTGTTGATGGCTCTAATTTGATCTTCAAAGGCTTTAGATATGAGAATCTATACTTGGTTGATTTCAATGCTTGTGACACTCAACTTTCAACATGCTTGCTCACCAAATCAAGTATGGGTTGGTTATGGCATAGAAGACTTGGTCATGTTGGCATGAAGCAATTGAACAAGTTAGTGAAGCATGACTTAGTTAGAGGCTTGAAGGATGTCACATTTGAGAAAGATAAGTTATGTAGTGCATGTCAAGCCGGAAAGCAAGTAGGCAACACTCATCCATTGAAAAGCATCATGAGTACTTCCAAGGCATTTGAGTTGTTGCACATGGATCTATTTGGGCTAACTACATACACAAGCATTGGTGGCAACAAGTATGGTTTCGTGATTGTGGATGATTTCACTAGATACACATGGGTATTCTTTCTTGTGGACAAGAGTGATGTATTTGACATATTCAAGAAGTTCATCAAGAGAGTGCAAAATGAGTTTGAAACCACAATCAAGAAAGTGAGAAGTGACAATGGAAGTGAGTTTAGAAACACAAGAGTTGAGGAGCTATGTGAGGAGCTTGGAATCAAGCATCAATTTTCGGCCAAGTATACACCTCAATCCAATGGCTTAGTTGAGAGAAAGAATAGAACCTTGATTGATATGGCAAGATCAATGTTGAATGAGTATAATGTGAGTCATTCATTTTGGGCCGAAGCAATCAACACGGCTTGCTTCTATAGCAACCGCCTCTATTGCCACAAGTTCCTAGAGAAGACACCATATGAGATCTTAAATGGAAGAAAGCCCAACATTGCATACTTTCGGGTATTTGGTTGCAAATGCTACATCTTGAAGAAGGGCACTAGATTGAGCAAGTTTGAGAAGAAATGTGATGAAGGATTCTTACTTGGATACTCCACTACTAGCAAAGCTTATAGAGTTTGGAATTTGGCTAGTGGTTTACTTGAGGAAGTTCATGATGTTGAGTTTGATGAAACAAATGGCTCTCAAGATGAGGAAAATAACTTGGATGATGTGAGAGGGACTCAATTGACCAATGCTATGAAAGAAATGGATATTGGTGATATTAGGCCAAAGCAAGTGATTGATGTGGATGACAACAAAGATCAAGTGCTCCAAAGTCCAATTACACAAGCTAGTGGGTCTCTAATGCAAAATCAAGCTAGTACATCATCTCAAGTGCAACAAGATCAACAAGTGGCTAGTTCATCATCTCCAACTCATGATCAACATCAACATTCAAGCAATCAAGTGCAAGTGCTTCAACCAACCAACATTGCTAGAGATCATCCATTAGATTCCATCATTGGTGACATACAAAGGGGAGTTCAAACTAGATCAAGATTGGCATCATTTTGTGCTCACTCTTCTTTTGTGTCAATGGAAGAACCCAAGGACATTGATAAAGCATTGAGAGATCCGGATTGGGTAAATGCAATGCATGAAGAACTCAACAACTTCAAGAGAAATGAAGTATGGGAACTAGTTGAAAGGCCTAAGAATCATAATGTCATTGGAACAAGATGGGTCTTTCGCAACAAGCAAGATCAAGATGGAATAGTAGTAAGGAACAAAGCAAGACTAGTGGCTCAAGGTTACACACAAATAGAGGGTCTTGACTTTGGTGAAACTTATGCCCCGGTTGCAAGATTGGAAGCAATTAGGATCTTACTTGCCTATGCTTGTGCTCACAATATCAAGCTATATCAAATGGATGTGAAGAGTGCATTTCTAAATGGGTACATTCAAGAGGAGGTGTATGTGGAGCAACCTCCCGGTTTTGAAGATGACAAGAAACCCAATCATGTCTACAAATTGAGAAAAGCTTTGTATGGATTGAAGCAAGCACCTAGAGCATGGTATGAAAGATTGAGGGACTTTTTGCTATCCAAAGGATTTGTCATGGGCAAAGTTGATACAACACTATTCACCAAGAATATTGGGAAAGACTTGTTTGTGTTGCAAATATATGTTGATGATATCATCTTCGGTTCAACCAATCAAGATTATTGTGATGAGTTTGGAAAAATGATGGCAAAGGAATTTGAAATGTCAATGATTGGTGAACTTAGTTTCTTTCTTGGACTTCAAATCAAACAAATGAAGGAAGGAACATTTGTGAGCCAAACCAAGTACATCAAAGATATGCTCAAGAAGTTTGGCATGGAAGATGCAAAGGGCATTACAACCCCAATGGGCACTAATGGAAGTTTGGATAGTGACAAGAGTGGCAACATGGTGGATCAAAAGCTTTATAGATCAATGATTGGTAGCCTACTCTATGTGACGGCATCAAGACCCGATGTAATGTTTAGTGTATGTATGTGTGCAAGATTTCAAGCCTCACCAAGAGAAAGTCATTTGAAGGCAACAAAGAGAATATTGAGGTATTTGAAGCATACACAAGATGTTGGATTATGGTATCCCAAAGGTGCAAGCTTTGAGCTAGTTGGATATTCGGATTCCGACTATGCCAGTGACAAAGTGGAGAGAAAGAGCACTTCCGGGACTTGTCAATTGTTGGGAAGATCACTTGTCTCATGGTCATCCAAGAAGCAAAATAGTATTGCACTATCTACCGCCGAAGCCGAATACATCGCCGCGGGTAGTTGTTGTGCACAAATCTTGTGGATGAAGGCAACATTGAAGGATTTTGGAATCAATTTTAAGAATGTGCCATTGCTATGTGACAATGAAAGTGCCGTGAAGCTAACCAACAATCCGGTTCAACATCAAAGAACAAAGCATATTGATGTTCGTCATCATTTCATTAGAGATCATCAACAAAAGGGTGACATTGCTATTGAGAGTGTGGGCACCGAAGATCAACTAGCCGATCTATTCACCAAGCCACTTGATGAGAAGAGATTTCACAAGCTAAAGAATGAGTTGAACATAATTGACTTCTCCAACATGAGTTGATGCATCCCAATGTTATGACATGCCTCTCCTTCGAGCCCCAAGGTATAATTGGTTGACATGTCATACATTCTATACTAAGGACATGTTTAGTGCATCTAGTCATGATTTCTTATGTTCTAGGCTCATTCATGAAAATTAAATGACCTTAAAGTTTATATGGTGCCACTATTGTTTCCATGTCTTGTATGATCTAGTGGTAGCATATAACTTGTTTGAGCGCTTGTGATCCTAAGTGTTTAATCTAGAAAACTTGTCTAAATATTTGCTTCAACATGGTGCATGATAACCCTTCTAGTGAGGTGTGAAGAAGCTTGCCCTTGGATCAAATCGAAGCATTTTATTTATGCAAGCAATCTAGGTTGAATCACAAACTTGATCCTAACCCCATAATTCTACTTGATAATCTATCTAAAATTGGTCCCTTGTGGTCATTGGTGCCAAAGGGGGAGAAAAAGTTGTTCACAAAGATAGCACTCAAAGGGGGAGAAGCACAAAGGGGGAGAAAATGTTGCTTACAAAGATAGATTATAAAGGGAGAGAAAACCTAAAGGGGAGAATTGGTAAAAGAAGGGGATCAACTAAAATTTTGAGCACACAAGTAGGGGGAGCAAGCTCTTAAACATGAATGTTGCATTTCTTTGTGCACTTCATATGTATGATGCATAGTTATGCATTTCTTTTTCTCCGATACATTGCTTGTGTGGTGGTTTGCTAGTATACAATTGAATGGTGTATTGAAGTACTAGCATGAATAGGAAGTAGTTAGACTTTTCTTGCTTCATATCTTTCTAAGTGGTACTAGAACCTTGCTTATAATGTTGATCTCACGAGGTTTCTAGCTGTGTTTGTGCTTTTCCAAGTGATATCTAACTACACAAGGTGCTAAGATGGTGTTTATCGCTACTCCGATGGTATCACGCTTCAAAGGTCTATAATCTAAAACACTTAGCACCCATTGGTAGTCAATGCTCCTAATCTTTCCTATCTAACATGTATGCTTCCAAAATCCAAACATATAGCATACATGTAGGGGGAGCCATTGCTATCAATTTGAATTCATGATCACTTGTCCATACTTCTTACACATGGTAATATACTTGGACAATGTGACATGGGTTCAATCAAAATTTTATCATAATATCTTTGTGAAAGGGTTCTCACCAATTACCAACAAGGGGGAGATTGAAAGCTCTATGTTTGGTGTTGGTAATTAGTGACAATGCCTAAGTACTAATCCTATGCCTAAGTTGTATGTAGCATATGAGGATTAGTACATTCCAAGGTTGGTGGCAAGATGGACATGGTGATCATGATGGCCACACTTGGATTTGGACGCAACCCTACGTGATCAAGGCAAAGGTATATGCTTAAGGGTTGTGTTTTAGTAACCAAGACACCTAGTGGGTGTGGTTACATTATAGGATAGATAGCCGTACTATAAAGAGGGGAATGACGCGGCTAATGAACTCCTAAGTGCCTCTAGATGTGCATTTCATGATCATATGCATTTGGATAGAACTAATAACGCCTCGAAAAATGATTGTGAAAATGCTAACACACATGCACATGGTGATGATCACTTGGTGGTGTTAGCACGTTTGCGACGGCATTGGAGTTTAAGCGGTAGAGAGGGTTTGGGGTTCTCTCTCCCTCCCGCCGAGCGTGCGAGCGCGGGATTCAGGCGATTTCGGGGAAATGAAATGCCTATTTTCCACTACGCCGGAAGTCGAAAATCAAACGAAATTCAAACGGAGGCGAACGGAGGTCACAGTGGTGACCGGACGCAGCACCGGACGCTGCACCGGACGCGGTCACTGTTCGACCGGCGCGTCCGGTCAGTGTCCAGTGACTGCGCGGTTTTTCGGTTGTTTCTTCGGACGCGTGGCGCGTCCGGTCACAGGCCACCGGACGCGTCCGGTCGTCCAGGGAGCTTACTGGACTCCCACCGGACGCGGGCACTGTGGCGTCCGGTCGGTTCACCAGCGCGTCCGGTCGTTGGTTTGTTTTGCGCGACTCAGAGTTCACCGGCGCGTCCGGTGAGACACGGGACCGGCGCGTCCGGTGGTGACCAGCGCGTCCGGTCGTTGCGACCGGCGCGTCCGGTCAGTGTTTCGAATTTTAGCCGTTGCGGCACCAGCGCGTCCGGTCAGTTGGACCAGCGCGTCCGGTGAGCGCGACTGCTGCTGATTTCAGTTTCTAACGGCTATATTCGAAGGGGTACGTCTATATATACTCGTTGGCCGGCTCAAGGCTCTCTCTCTTGGACATTTGACATACTTGTGAGCACTTTGAGCTAAGCAACTCCCCTCCCACTCATCTCTCTTGCTTCTTTGCATATTCGAAGTGAGATTGAGTGATCCAAGTGCATTTGCATCGTGAGATAGCATCTAGTTGGCACTTGGTGGTTGATTTGCTGCGGGATTCTTGTTTCTCTTGGTGGTTGCCGCCACCTAGACGGCTTGGAGCAGCTTGGAGGCGTTGGCAAGAGTTGGTGATTGTTCTTGGCCACCTCCGGTGATTGTGAGGGGTTTGTGCCTACCTCGGCGGAGCGCCAAAGGCAACATTAGTGGATTGCTCGTGTCATTTGCAACCTTTTGCCATTTGGTAGGTTCTTGTGGCGCCTTTTGAGAGGCTCGGTGTGAGACCGATTAGCCACCGAACCACGTGGTGAAGAGGGACACAACGGGGACTAGCGTGCCGGCAAGCACGTGAACCTCGGGATAAATCTTCGTGTCATCACTTTCATATTGTGATTGATTGATCCCGGTGTTCGGTCTTCTTGGTATTCATTGTTGATCATATTGGTTGGCTCAATACTTCGTCCCTCGGTGATACCCTCCTAACCCTCACTTGCATTACTTTCTTAGTTATCTTTGCTAGCTAGTTTGCTTTGCTAGAGTAGCTTTTTGTGTAGCTTGCTAGTTGTAGTTGTAGTTTCCCTCTCGGTTTGACTTGTGCAGTTGAGTGACAATATACTAGAATTGTGAATTGGATAGGTGGCTTGCAAACACCCCGTAGGCTAAGCAAAACTCGCATCTCGCTATTTGTTATATTGATAAACTTGTTTAGCTTGTCTTTGTAGAAAGTTTTAAAAGGCTATTCACCCCCCCTCTAGCCATCTAGACCTTTCACCTTTCACCGCCTCCCCAGGGTAGAAGCCATGTTGAACCAGCCCACGACCAAAGTATCCTCGACTGCGATGGAACGCGCCACGGAACATGAACACGAACTTGCACCGTAGCCCGGTAACAACTCGATGATGGGCCCAACCAGGTGGGGCGATTCATGAGAACCATCAGTAACCCAGGAGCCACAAAACTCAGGCGAAGTTCCTCACACTGAGACTCACCAAGGTAAATCAATCAAACAACCAATAGTGGCAACAACAAAGAAAAAATCAAAAGAACAATGCATGCATTGAAGTCTCAAAGGCTTACGCGTTACAATCATAAACGTTAAGGACCGTCAGCTCCTAAGCCACAGGCAAATACATCTAGTTGAACACACTATAAGAATGGATGTCAACACAACCCGAGGTTACACCGATCGTCGAATTCCTTCCTGCTCGCGATTGACACCTCATGAAGCAGAGAGACCAGCACAAGGCATCTCTATCCTTCGGATCCGCACCGCAAGTAGGAGAGGACTGTGAAAAGTAGCCTCAGGGGACCTACCTCACGGGGCTTCCTTTAAAATCTGAGGAAGAGGAGCCCTGTGAGGAACCTCCCTGATGCCGCTTTCGTTGGAGCCGAGAGAGGAATGCTTGGCGACGAGCCAACGATCGTGAGCCACCGAGTTGATGCTCGAGTGCTCCCAGGTTGAGATCTGCGGGGCGAAAGTTCTCCCCGCAAAAGCAAGTTGCAGAATGCCTTTCTACCCTTTAGGGTCCCCCACAAATGTCCAGACCAAGGAGCTGCATGTGCTAACCATGGGGGAGCCGAGCGGTCCACGCCACCCATGATATTGTTCCTCTCCATCTTCACGGAACTTCCTCTAACACCCAAGGAGGATGAACACCAGTGGGACCTAGCAAAACCTGATCTTGAAAGACCCTTCCCAGCGATGGCGAAGTCACCAGGACAAGCCACGAGCCATGAGACCCAGAGAAAGCAGCCACTCTCTCAAATTGGATGCCTGAGAAACTCGAAAGCTGGGAAGGAGGAGGTGAGACTCGCTACCCTCGTCCCCCTTGACATAAATAGACGGCGCGAAGATGAAGGTGAAGAAGATGGTGGTTGGCATTTAAGACGGGTGTGGACACCAATACGCACTCGCAACCCGAGCAACAAAAGATGCAGCGGTCTAATCTCCCAGACGTCACGAGGCCTAAGAATAGTCATGGAGGTATATTAGACGTGTACGTTTTCCTCGACATTTACTAGCTATTCCTATGACCCCATGGTGCAGGGGAGGTAGCCGAGCAAAAGGCTGAGCGACAGATGCCAGCGAGAAAATAAATCCCAAGTAAGCATCCATACTTGTCGATTCATGCGCTCGTATTTTATGGCGCACAACCGCTCATGAGTGGGCTCTGCTAGGACACGACGTGGCTAGGGGAGGCCAACAGCCCCTAGATTCACGTGTCGAGCGACCCACCGCATCCACAAAATTTAGCAGACCAGGAGGTAAGACTAAACATAAGAATTAGGTTTGCGTGGAGATTTGATTTTCTTTTCATTTGTATGTTAAGTAAAGACCAACCTTTGTTCCTATCAATCAGAAAATAAAGAGCTTCACAAACTCATATATGCACCACTTCACATTAAAATCTAGTTGCACAACAAATATAATTTAACAGAAAGAACAAAAAATAAAAAGGCTATGGCAAATGAAGCATCAAATAAAAGGATGGACCAAAACGGTGGCAATTAATTTTACAAAAGAAAATAATTAGCATTGTTCATTGTCACAATCTGAATAAAGGATGTGGGCCTCTGTGATAACCATGTGCTTGGGACACTTGCTGATGATTGTTTGTCCAGTTACAGTGCAAAGTAATTTCATTCATAAAACTGATGTCAAGTATTTTAATTTGTTCATCTAATCTAACTAAACAAAAGAACAAAAATGAGTACTATTGTGCCCTATGTATTCCACCCCAAACAGAACATAAAGGAACACAGAACTGTTTGCAACCATCCAAAACTCCAAGTTTATGTGTAGCTGACAGCGAAGCAAATGAGTTACCTAGTACAGGCAAGATTTTCTTGCAGACATCAAAGAAGGGCTTGGTAAGAATGACTGTGTTCTCTGCCTTGACATGCTTCATCCCTTCTAAAGAGGGGGTGAACATCGTTTGTGCCATCCATGAACCTGAAAGAATCAACAAATATATCATCCCATCATCACAACCAGGGGCAGATCCAGTAAGGGACATGGTGTACACATGTACACTGAATAAATTTTGCAAAAGAAAAGTATCGTATTCATTAGGCAAATACATATACAAACTTTCATTAGATTAGATCCGAATAGGGTTCGGGTGCTCGGTTTCGGACAGTAGCAAGGGAAAGAAAGGGTGCAAATACCTGGTGGTGTTGGCCGCCGGCGGCGGGGATGGGCGCCACCGCCGGTTGGGGAAGAAGATGTTGTCGTTCGTTGGAGAAGGGGGTGCTGCTGCAGGTGGGGAGTGGGTATGGGGTGCCGCCGCATGGAGGATGCTGTCGTCGTAGTTGATGTTGAGGAGGGCGCTGCCGAATCTGGTCCCCACGGAGCCGCAGGATGGGGCGCCGCCGCTGTCGTCGGAGAGTGGGCACAGGAACCGCGGCTGCCGCTCGGGCCCTGCTGCTCCGCGTCGTCGCCGAGGCAGCCCATCGAGGCAGATCCGGAGGCGAGGGTTTCCTCACGTCTCGCTCCCCTTCCCTAGCGCCCTGATAGCCGGCGGCCTGCGGCCTCGTGGCCGGCTCCCTGGCGCCCTGGCGGCAGGGCTAGCACCGGCCTGATGGTGAACGCGGCCGGCAGGGTGGGCTGTGCCTTGCGTGCGACGTTTGGTCTGCTGGTGAATTTTTTCTTCTCTCATATCTCACGGTAAAAAGCAACGAAACAATAGGAGGGGGAAGGGAATCGAACCCGCGTCGTCCGTGAGCGTGGGGAGATTGCGTGTGCGCATTTGAGGTCATGGCATGTGAGGGCGCGGGGGTGAGAAGGCGGGGTGAGAAGCCTGGCTTCCCCAGTCCAATCGTGGCCCTCGGTTTTGGTGTAGATGTTTTATTAGCCATTGATTTAATGAAGACGAATTCCTATGTACAATTTTCTGGGTGTACAATGGTTGGAAGCTCTCAGCAGGGGACATTTTACTGGGTGTACCAATTATAATTTAAGTGTTCCATTATAGTAGAGATTGTAGCTGCAAAAGTAGGAGGCACAAGCAATCTGAAATAGGCATGTTGCACCTTGGAGATGACCGTTTTGGACATTTTCTTTTTTTTTATCCTTATGGACATTTTCACCAAGCAAGAGTGTTTATTAATAGACTTTAAACATTGGTGGCTTGCATTTGCTTCATGTTTTTTTTTGAACATTTCTTTGCCGGTATCTTGCTATTTGTTAGCTCCTCGACAGATTGGCCTAGACCTGCATGCCTTGTCCGCAGGCCAAGAATAAATTTTCTTTGAAAAGAAGCACATGTTTTTTTTTTGAGAAAATTGAAAAACACATGCATGTGCAATCGCCCTATATAAATATAAACAACCCCAAACTGCATGGTGCAGCCAACTCGAGCCGAACAGGCAGCCCAATAATAGCTTTTGATCTGTACTGCTCGTCCGGCCGTAGCCGTAGGTACAGTAGCGGCGATGGGCAGCCTGCCACTGGACGCGTCACTGCGGCCACTGGACCCCGAAGCCTTCGCCGGCGATTCACGTCGGCCGGCCTCAACGTCGTGCCGTTCGTGTGGGCGGCGTCGCCCGCCGCCGCGGAGCTGGAGAGCGTGGTGGTGGACTGGATGGGAACGCTGCTCGGGCTGCCGCAGCGGCTACTCTTCTCGGGCGGCGGCGGCGGCGTGCTACAGGGGAGCACGTGCGAGGCCGTGGTGTGCACCCTCGCCGCGGCGCGGGACCGCACGCTGCACAGGCTGGGGCACGAGAGCATCATGAAGCTGGTGGTCTACGCCTCCGACCAGACGCACGTCACCTTCCAGAAGGGCGCGCGTCTGGTGGGCATCCCGCCGTCCAACTTCCGCGTCATCCAGACGACGTCGGCCTCCGGGTACGGCCTCACCGCCGACGCCGTCCGCGCCGCGGTCGACCGCGACGTCGCCCGCTGCCTGGTGCCGCTGTACCTCTGCGCCACGGTGGGCACGACGGGGCTCGGCGCGGTCGACCCCGTGCGCGAGCTCGGAGAGGAGGCGCGGCGGCACGGCATGTGGCTGCACGTGGACGCGGCGTACGCTGGCAGCGCGGCCATCTGCCCGGAGTTCCAGGGCTATCTCGATGGCGCCGAGCTCGCCGACTCGGTGAGCATGAACCCGCACAAGTGGTTCCTCACCAACGCCGACTGCTGCTGTCTGTGGGTGGCAAGCCCAGGTGCCCTGACCTCCGCGCTGTCCACCGACCCGGAGTACCTCAAGAACGTCGGCACGGACGGCACAGGGAAACCGGCCGCCATAGACTACAAGGACTGGCAGATCTCCCTGTCACGCCGGTTCCGCGCCATCAAGCTCTGGGTGGTGCTGCGGCGCTACGGTGCCGTCGGCCTGCGAGCGCACATCCGCCGGCACGTCACCGCAGCCAAGTGGTTCGAGCGGACGGTGGCGGCGGACGAACGCTTCGAGGTTGTGGTGCCGAGGAAGTTCTCGCTGGTATGTTTCCGCCTCCGGGCGAGGTTCGCTGGGGACGACACGGTGGACCAGTTGAACCGGGAGCTCCTCGCGGCGGTGAACGCGAGCGGGCGGGCGTTCATGACGCACTTCGTGGTGGACGGCAAGTTCGTGATCCGCCTCGCGGTCGGCGGTGCCATGACGGAGATGCGGCACGTCATGGACGTGTGGGACCTGCTGCAGGCCAACGCCGACCACGTTTTACGGCGGTATCAACTCTAGTCCTACTAGCTAGTGGACGACTCTGCACGTATACGTACAGTCCGGTTCACGCGCACATGTGCACGCTATGTAATTTTGTCTCCCATGCTCAAGGTTCGGTTATTGCCGTGTGTACGTGTGCTTCTGTTTCTCTTCTTCCCCATCTCTGGTGGTCTTTGAAAAAAGTTCTAGAGAGATAGACAGGCTAGGCGGTGAAACGGGAGAGACAGCGGCGAGGAGGAGGTGGTCGGGCCATGTTGGGACGAGGGGCGATCGTGACCATGGCGGCGGCAGGGAGGAGAGAAGAAGAGAAGGCAGGCATGGGTGCTATCGTGGGTGGAGGGTGGAGTATACTCTCTCAGTACCAAAATAAATATCATGAGAAGTCAAATACTTTCAACTTTGACAAAATATATATAAAAAATTATTAATACTTATAGAGTTATATGGTATATAATAAGTATCATGAGATTAATTGTTGAATATATTTTCATAATAAACTTATTTGCTAATATTATTTTTATAAATTTAGTTAAACTTAAAGAAATAATATAAAAGAAATTGAACCGAGGAAGTATATGGATGTCTTAATGCATGATCCCTACTAAAAACGGTAATGCTCCTGTTCGGTCGTCCGTATGTTCGGATAGACCCGCCCGAGTCATGCCTCTTTGTAATGGACCCTGCCTGCACCGCGCCCCGTATAGTCGTAGCCTCTCGCCCGTTTTGCAACGGACCCTGTCCTCATTCTTCACAAAAAAATCACCACTGCAAGCGTCATGGCATCTCTCCTCCAGTGCGCTGTAGCCTTCCCTCCTCCTCTCCTCCCCTCCCCTCCATGGATCCAGTGGCACCCCTCCTCCACGTGCGTCTTCTAAGTCCGGCGACCTCCATGGCGTCTCCTCCCCCCACTCCATGGCGGCCAAGACCCTCCCCCGCGTCCCATCAGATCTGCCTGGCGGGCTCAAGCATGCCATTGGCTCACGGCTGGCGGGCTCAAGCAAGCCGCTGACCCTCCCCTACCCTGACCAGTGGTGTCCTCCCCAGATCCGGCAGCGTCTCAAATCTCTCGGCCGACGACGGGCAGGGGCGGTGCGGACGTGCACCATCCAGCGAGCTTGTGCCACCGCAATGCTGTGTTTCAAGTGTTTCTGGACGCTATTTCAGACATGTTGCAAGCCCATGTTTCAAATGTTTCATTTGTTTCGTATGTATATTTCAATTGTTTCATGCGGATGTTGCAAAAGTAGATCGAGATGTTGCATATGTTGTAATGGTTGTACACATATATTGCAAGCGTCCATCCCCAATGTTTCATCTGTTTTTTGTACATGTATTGTTGCAAGTGTTTCCGACGCATGTCTCAAGTGTTTCATCTGTCTTTTTTTTGTATATTGCAAGTGTTGCATCTGAATATTCTAAAAGTAGATCGGGATATTGCACATGTTGCAATGACTATTTAACTGTATGTTCTAAATGTTTTATGTGTTTTAGACGTATGTTGCAAAGGTTTCATCTAGGTGTTGCAAAAGTAGATCGGAGTATTGCATGGGTGGCCGGTGGCTGTCGCTGCTGCTGGGGCGCAACCGTGGGTCAACCAACGTGGGTTTCCCCGCGCAGGGCGAGGGGCAGGCACGGGGGCGCAGGTCCCTATGATGGACACGAGTGTGGGTGCTAGAGCAGGACGCGGGGCGTGGGGCGTGATGCGGAAGAGGGAGCGGCATAGGTGTTGGAGCCGCGTTCGGACGCTAGGTGTTCCGTACTAAAAATCGATTCTCACATGCAGAGATTCAACCACCAGTGTAGAATGAAAAAAATTAATTTGAAGGCATTCATTCTAACAGAAGTGTGCCAGCAAAGCTTGGGGCATGGATGGCCACACGACCGTGGAGAGCTTGGAATGCAAACACGGCGTAGGGCCTTGGTGAGTGTTTGCTTGGTGTGGGCGGCCGACCACTGTACGGTAGAAGGCCGTGGCGAGTGGTGGCTCTGCATGACGAGGCTAGACATGGACCCATGGTGACTATAGATGGCTAAATGGGCCAAGCCCGATGGACCGACACGAGAACGGCCCAAAAAAACACGGTCGGAGCATGACAGGGCTCGAAGGCTATAGTGTCGTGTCTTGGCCACAACTATGGCCTGTAGTGCTGGCATGGGCACAGCAAGATTATTGGACTGGCACAGATGTCGACCCGATATGTCGTGTCCTTTAAATGGTCTAAGGTTAATTGACACCGTTGAATCAAATATTGTGGAGTATATAAGTGTTCCAACCCTAGTTCTTCACCGCCTGCTCCCTTCCTCCACCTCCTTTTCTTGCGACTTGAGCACACGGCGATGCGACCCTCGGCCTAAAGCGACCACCTCCCTCTTGCTGCCTCACTCGCTCCTCCAGATCGATGGCATCCACGGCGGCGGCGTGCGTCTGCACAGCACGCTGCTACTGCTCCATGGCGCAGCGGCAGCGCGTGGCTGTTGCTCCACGGCGTGTGGCTGCTGCTCAACGGTGCTGCGGCGGCTCTCAAGCTAGCACTGGGCTGCCGTGCCCATCAGCACGGCGTCCAGGCACATCACGACTATCAGTCTATGCTGCTATTTTAATGAAATACAAGCTTATGCGTGTTCACGGAAAGAAAACATCTATGCTGCCGTGCTGCATAGTGCAGTCCTAGCCATGCCGTGCGCTAGCCCTGCCGTGCTCGTGCCCATACCCGTGCCGTACCGTGCAGCCCAGCCATGTATAATGGTGGTGCGGGTTCGGTAGGCTGAAAAAAAATATTTTGTATAGGAAGATAGACATCTGATTATTTGACACCGGTATATTTTAGAAAACCGTCTCTTAAATGTTTTGGTGGATCTTAAGCAAACAACCATTTTTGTTAACCATTTATAGAGGTAGGGTCTTTTGAAATCGAACCATCGTCCTTCCACGATATTGCTGTGCAAATCTTGCATGCTGCATCGTGACGCTCCGAATGCCAGGATTCTCGCGGTGCTTGCGCGCGCTCCACCATTCCCATGACCTTTTTTTTTAAAAAGAAAACGGAAATGGGATTCCATTACTCAACAACCGCACTCTCGGGGGTAACAATGGTTTGAATACAAGCTGAGACATGAGCCACAATTGTGATGAGGACATCGCCACCCTGGACACACTGACGCTATGGTCTTCTCCAAGTTGCAATTCGTCCCCAACTCAGCTGCCACGTCACCCTCGGGTTCAGCAGACACGTCGTCACTGTTTTGGTCATAACTCTCTCATACGACATCGAAATGGAGCGTTCTTGGATGCGTTGGAAAGGGGACGACGACGCCGTCGTTTTGGATCTGGTTCCAGCTCCAGAAGGTCCGTGGATCATTCTGTGTGATCACGACAAGGTGCTGCGTCACCTATTTGGGCCAACTTGGCCATGTATCGTGTCGGGCCTTAAGCCCAAGTTGTGGGCGCCCAACCCCTGGCCGTCCTCAACCCTAGGTCGAGTCTTAGACTATAAAAACAGCCGCCGCCGCTACTAGACAATTGGGTTTTGTTTAGAGTTTAGTTTTCCATCGAGAAACTGAATCGTTCATTGTAACTGTGGTGACAAATCCTTTTACAGTGATCCAGGGCCCCTGTTCTTGATCTCCTCCACTGTGTCGATTAGTCCTTTGGAACCGAGTTCTTGAACCCTCTATTCATATTCGCATCATTTATATTTGTAATTTCAGATTGCGTGTTTTTACCTTCTTGCTTGTGTTCTTCGATTCGCTTGCAGGAAAAGCCTTCTTAGCGAGATCAATCAAGTTGTGCTTGGTTGATAACCAACGGAGCAGTGGTGTAACGGTTGCAGGGTTCGAATCGTGTCTGATTTGAAGCCGGATCGCCAACGTCGAGATCTCCACAAGTCGAACTTACCGGTTACCTCTCGGAAGATCGGGCCTGTAACTCATCAATTGGTATCAGAGATTTTAGGTTTACCGCGAGGTATATTCTCGTTTGCCTTAGATTCATATTTGTTCATTACCTAGAGTCCACAAAAAGCCCAAAAATATTTCAATTTCCGCTATCCTATCACCCTTTGTGCCTTTGCAATTTCGTTTCAGATTTGCGTTGTTGAGTTTGTGTCCGTGGTCGAGTCTTGTTGCTGGTTTAGGATTATGATCGTGGTCGTAGTTCAATCGCCCGTTGCTGTGATTTTTGTTTTCCGCCGCTATCCCATCCACCGTTCCCAAACAAGTCGAAGCCACCACATTACTCGACTTGCCCCCGCTAGCCGCCTTGTGTGATTTCTCGCCGCCGCGCAAACCCTAGATAGGTTGCAAGCCGCTCTTATTTTGCCTGCATCGCAGCCCTCCTTACATCATCAGGCGCATACCTACTGTCGCTGTTGGAGTCACAGGGACGATCTTGTGATCGGTGTTGGAGTTTAGGGACGCTTTGCCCTAACTGCCGCTTTCGTGTTGTGCCTCCAGTCAAAACATAACTTGAGATACCTTCGGTAAAATAGGCATAACTTTTCGCTCGTTTATCAGAAAAATCTGAAATTTTTACAGCAGCTTCTTGACTCCATTTGGAGTCGACCCAAACTCGGCTTTGCCCTGTTTGGTTTCGTCAAAATTGTCAAAAAAAATCAGGAAAATAAAGAAAAAAAATTATCAAAGCTTTTGCACGCTTTTCAGAGAACGTGCTATTTTTCTGTAGACCGCATCCCACCTCAGTTGTAGGTGCCAATTTTTGTGGTTGCATCTTTTGTAATCCTTGTTTAGAGAAAAATATAAAAAAATAGTGAAAAAATAAAAAAAGTTTAATTCCTACTAGTGCCTTTTGGGAAAATCAGGAAAAAATTCAGGAAAAAGGAAAAATCTGGTTATTTGCTTGTTCTGTGCGTTCTTTCCATCATCCTTTGTTTTCACCTTGTTGCGCTACGTCTCGACACGTCTTAGCCAGCAGCTGTGATTTATACTTTGGATCTGGATTGAACAATCGCTAATCTGCTTTCGATAATTGCTAATCCTTGCTGTTATATTGTGTGCCTACCCATAGCTCCACGTATTCTTCTGTCAGCACAGGTTCATCTTGCAACTGTTACCCACGCTTAACAACAGATTGCTTCGCCACGTTGGTTTTGCTCTTGTTTGGCGTTGGTAAGAATACAGGCAAGACGGTGGTAAGCCGCTTGTGATTTTGCATTCCACTTTCACCACCACCACCACTTGGTTCCTTTTAGTTGATAGGGATAATACTTTGGTGTTGTCTTTTTCTATCTTCTAACCATGGCAGGATCTCCGACGGACTTCAATGATTATGTGTCCAAGGGCGAGCTTACAACATTCATGACTGAACAACGCAATCTTATGACCGAGCTGACGCGCAATGTGAACAATCTGGTCACCCGCATTGAACAACTCGAGCAACGTCCTCCACCTCATCGTGCTGTTGATAACGATGCGGATGATTTTGGTGATGATGATGCGGATGTGAATGCTGACGGTTATGTCCGTCGCCGCCTCAACTTCAACCGTCGCGGTATGGGAGGTAATAATCATGGTAATAATGATCCTTTTGCTAAAATTAAATTTAGCCTTCCTCCTTTTGCTGGTAATATTGATCCAGAGGCTTATTTAGATTGGGAGCTTGCTGTTCAACAAAAATTTGATTCTCATAATATTCCTGCTGAGCATAGAGTTAGACTTGCTACTAGTGAGTTTACTAATTTTGCTTTGTTCTGGTGGAGTGATCTTTGCAATGCTAATAATACTGCTGCTGTGCCTCAAACTTGGAATGCTTTAAAGCAACATATGAAATCTCGTTTTGTTCCTCCTTATTACCAACGTGATTTACGTTTGAAACTGCAAACTTTAAAACAAGGTGATAAAGGAGTTGAAGCTTACTATCAAGAATTGCTTATTGGTTTAGCCCGTTGTGGTATAAATGAAGATGATAATGATGCTAGTGCTAGATTTTTTGGTGGTCTAAACCATGATATCCAGAACATACTTGATTACAAAGAATGGCGCAATTTTTCCCAATTGTATCATCTTGCTATTAAGGCAGAACGTGAAGTACAGGGCCGCAAACAACACCAGCCTTTCAGGTCTAACAATGGAAGGAATTTTCAGCAGCGCTCTGAGCCGGAGACGCCCAAGCTTTCTGTTGCACCACATGGGGTAAGTAAATTGTCTGATGTGCAGAAGAAAGGTGCCACTCCAGGTGTTTCTACTAGCTCCTCCTCGTGCAGCGCTAAAATCATTTGCCACCGATGCAAAGGCATGGGCCATGTCATGAAGGATTGCCCCAGTCGTCGTGCTTTCATTGCTACCGAGGATAGATATGTAAGTACTAGTGATGTTGAAGATGATTTAGCCCTTGCTGCTAACATTGATGCAGATTCCACCGAGGGTGATCAAGACAAGGAGGCTATCATCATTGACTCTGTGGCTGCTGCCGCGGATTACCCTAGCCTTCTTGTACAGCATGTGTTAAGTACACGTATGGGACATGAAGACGAGATGAAGATCCAACAAAACAATTTGTTCCACATGTATTTCATTGTGCAGGGTTGTCGTGTTCTCACTATCATTGATAGCGGAAGTTGCAATAACTTGGTGAGTTCAGATTTGGTTGAGAAGCTTGGCTTGACCACACGACAACATTCGTATCCATATAAACTTCAATGGTTCAATAATAGTGGTAAGACTAAGGTAACTAAATCAGCACGCATTAGCTTTTTCACAGGTTCTTATCATGATACTGCTGATTTTGATGTTGTCCCTATGCAAGCTTGTTCTATTTTGTTAGGTCGTCCATGGAAATTTGATAATGATGCTATATATTGCTGCCTTTGTCTCCTACGAAAATTATTAAACATGCTAAAGAGATTAAAAATAAACCTCCAACTGACATTGCTAAAAATAATAGGATTAAGTTAAAAGGAGGTACTTTTCTTGCTACAACTTCTGCTACTGCTGAGTTATGTGATAATCCTGATGCACCATGTTATACTATGTTTTGTCAACCTATTATGTCTGGTGCATTGCCTGCTGTCACTAACCTTTTGTAGGAGTTCGCTGATGATGGGATGAAGTCGAGGGCGACTCCAATTCTAGAAGGAGGGGATGATGAGGACATCGCCAAGATGGAGTCGAGGACGACTCCAATTCAAGAAGGGGAGGATGATGAGGACATCGCCACGCTGGACACACCGACGCTATGGTCTTCTCCAAGTTGCAATTCGTCCCCAACTCAGCTGCCACGTCACCCTCGGGTTCAGCAGACACGTCGTCACTGTTTTGGTCATAACTCTCTCAAACGACATCGAAACGGAGCGTTCTTGGATGCGTTGGAAAGGGGACGACGACGCCGTCGTTTTGGATCTGGTTCCAGCTCCAGAAGGTCCGTGGATCATTCTGTGTGATCACGGCAAGGTGCTGCGTCACCTATTTGGGCCAACTTGGCCATGTATCGTGTCGGGCCTTAAGCCCAAGTTGTGGGCGCCCAACCCCTGGCCATCCTCAACCCTAGGTCGAGTCTTAGACTATAAAAACAGCCGCCGCCGCTGCTAGACAATTGGGTTTTGTTTAGAGTTTAGTTTTCCATCGAGAAACTGAATCGTTAATTGTAACTGTGGTGACAAATCCTTTTACAGTGATCCAGGGCCCCTGTTCTTGATCTCCTCCACTGTGTCGATTAGTCCTTTGGAACCGAGTTCTTGAACCCTCTATTGATATTCGCATCATTTATATTTGTAATTTCAGATTGCGTGTTTTTACCTTCTTGCTTATGTTCTTCGATTCGCTTGCAGGAAAAGCCTTCTTGGCGAGGTCAATCAAGTTGTGTTTGGTTGATAACCAACGGAGCAGTGGTGTAACGGTTGTAGGGTTCGAATCGTGTCTGATTTGAAGCCGGATCGCCAACGTCGAGATCTCCACAAGTCGAACTTACCGGTTACCTTTCGGAAGATCGGGCCTGTAACTCATCAAACTGGATCATCGTCCTCAACACATGCACACCAAACGGACTGCATGCACGCGTGAGTTAATTCATCTGGGACCTCCGTTGGTCCGCTCGAACGACGCTGATAGGGAGTGTAGACCAATCAACCTCCGCAGAGATCTCCCCCGTTACGAATCGGATTCGCGTGCATCAATCACGTGGAAGGACGGGCGGGGCGGGGTTAGTTTCCGGGATTTGTGTCACCGGATGAAACAAATTGGTGCCAACAGAGATGCTTGCCATTTTTCTGTCCACAACCCCTCATGCCACCTTGCTCGCGTTGTTTCCTCTGCTTTGCCCATCTCTGCCTGCCCCGACCGGCATCGCCGCCGGCCCGCACTGCCTTGCCCCAACGCCGCGCTCACCTTGCAGCACCGGTGCCGCCGCTCGCCCTCACCGCACGGCCGCTGGAGCGTCGCTTTCCTCGCCGCACGGGCCGCTGGAGTTCAAAGACGAACTGCCGCCCGCTCCATAGTCACGCGCGCCAACAACGCCCAACCCCGACCCCGAGTTCATCCTCGTCGTCCACGACCGCCACCGCCGTGCCGGGCCGGTCTGCTAACAGCCCCTCGGTGAACTCCCCTCGCATATCCATCAAGTGAGCATTCATTCTAAAACTCGCTATTTTCTTTACTATACAACTGACATCAATTCTTTTAATTTGTTTCTTTGAAGAAAGCACAACTTGGATCCGTGGGTTGGCATACTCGTTTGTTTACCATCCGGAGAGGCCGAGAGGGTATTGATCTGGTGAGCTGTTGATTCTCTCGTAAGCATAGAAATTTAAAGACTGTTTGGTTTGCTGAATCAATCGATCTGGATTGAACTCATCACAGACGATATGGTCCGCCGATTTTGCGAGCAATGAATCAGTCCCAGCGGATAACGTTGTTGACAGCTTAGCGGCCACGACGTCGTGACGGGCTGGTTCGTTCTGTGTTGCAAACCAAACGAAAATATTAGCTTCGGATATAGGATCGGACGATTGTGAACCAACACATGACGCGAACCGAACATGCTGTTATTGATCTGCTGATGAAGTGATGATAGAAGTATGCGTTTGTTTCTGTAGATGGGTTTAATCAATAAAATTAATCGTGACAACTCCAAGAGAAACTTAATTGAATATTGCGTGATGTAGCTCAGGTGTTCAGAGATTTCTGTTATTCCAGTCATTTGCGTGTGTAGCCCATCTATAATGAAAAATTATGCATTTCTTTTTAATGAAAAATTACGTATTTCTTTGGCATAGCAGAGTAACGATGTAAACTGAATTTTCGTCTTATTATTAAGCTTATTTTTTGGATAGCAGTTGTTGTAGATGCATTTATGAACTTCTGAATACTAGGATCCCATAGCTCGTTGAGAAGTTGGCACATTTATTTTTATCTTATATCAAAGATAGGAATATGTCCATAGCTATGTAGTAAGAGTTGTTCTCTGAGTAAGGTTAATGAACAGAGAAAGATAAAATTAAACTATTCTGGTAACTTGCATGCTGATTTACCTCCAAGTTTCTTGCAATAAAAGAAAGGTCTTCTCGTCGACAGCTGAGAAAATAAAAAATACCCCTCCATGCATGGTATTGCCTCAACCATGAACCATTAACCAAAATCCACATACAGTTGTTTTTTATAGTCTTAGATTTAACCAAAACCCAGGTCAACATGCTAATCGACTTGACGCTCTGTTCACGATCAGCTTAGCTTCGATGAGTTCCCGCCGCTCGGCGGGGCGCCTGTGTTGCCCTGTGGCGTGATGCTGCAGGTGGACCCAGCAGCTGCGGTCGCGATGCCCAACACTTCTGCTTCACCAAAGTCGGCTGACTTTTGTGACTGGATTCCGCCCTCCCCCTGTCAGGTCGTGTGCGCATCCCTAGACCCCATGCTTGAGGAAGCGGCTTTGCCTCCACTGCCAGTCCGGGAATTGGCCCCATGGAAGGAATTGGGTGGCCATGCCATCACCAGTCTGCCTGACAGCGTTGATGTGCCGGCCGTCCACGTGCAGCCCACTCCAGACTCTACTGACGTTTCGAATCCGGCAGCTTGTTGTTGGGTTGGTGCTGAGTGTGCGCCTCCTGTCACAACATCTCAAGCTCTCCATTGCCTTCTACTGTGGAGATTGATGGCTCCAATGGGGCGCTTGTGTCGCCGGGTTGTGGCCCAGATGCTGCCCAGCCTTCTGCCACTGCACACTAGATATGGCTGTTGATGTCGTCAAGGATTTCATCGACTCCTTCCGATGGCCCCTGCAGCAGCCCCTTGTCGCGTCCCCTCACAGGTTGAGAGAAGATCAACTATGATGCAGATGATGATTTCGTGCCCAAGCGCAGTGCTCGTCTAGCGGCCAAGAGTAAGTTCAGGGAGCCGAAACTAGAAGCTCAAGCAAGGAAGGTTATGATGAAGAGACTATGTCTCGAAACACCGATGGAAGTCCCCGATGAGGCATCCTTTGAAGAGTTTCAACAAGCTTCGTTTTGTCGCTTTCGCCCATGACGAGGGAGACAATGGATGCGCTCTTTCCGATTAGGCGGGGTATGAATGGTGCGGCTGTGGCTGATACGCAGATGAGGTTTAGCCGCCTTAGTTGCTCCACTCTATGGCTGTATAGTATATTTTAATTTTAATGGATTTGATTCTCTAGTGTTCTGGTCATGCTGGTGTCTCGCTAGTAAGAATGGTAACACTGTTGTAACCTTTTCAAATTTCCTCTTAATGAAAAACGGGTTAAACACCCGATCGAGAAAAAAAGATTTAATGAATTTTCCGAATCATTGTTTTATCCTTTCAGAATGTGAGCACGTTTTTTGGAGTCTGGCTTCACTCCACAGGTAAGTAACTTACCAAAATTACCTTTTCTTACCGTTCAGAGGCTACGTAAACGCAGAGTCTAAACTTTGCCTAATCTCTCTTGGCCGCTGTTGGATCTCATCATGAGCATCCACGCCCGACCACTTCTCTCCATGGCCGAGTACTTCTCAGCAGACACTGTTGTTGGCTTGTTATTGTCAGAGGAACGTGATGTTTTGCTCTTGCTATAACTCATTAAATCAGCACTATTTAGTCACTAAATACCCCTATTTCAGTTTATTTCATTACAGATTATTCCGTGCCTCCAGTGACTTAATCCATTGAGTAGTGGGCATGGGAGCATCTAGCTGAAAATGAAAAAAAACTCGACACCTTTAGATTAAATTTTTAGATTACAGTTACATATACTGTGATTACATTAAGTTAACCTCTGTTTGTACTCCACTGCTTTTATTTTATCAAATATATTACACAGGATCATATTCCAGTGATGATGATACTACGTTTTCTTGTTGCATACAGCGTCAAACTGCAGTAGAGGTATTTTTCTTCCCCTTGCTCCGAGGTATTGCTTGCGTATGAGAATTTGAGAATAAGTTACTTGATATAAATAGATCCTGAATGCATCACTCATGGTCATGCAGTTTGATTAACAGCAATCCATCCGTGCCAAGTTCCTACATCTTGATTAGAGGTGAGCATAGGGCTTCTCTGTTGTTATTCTCTTATTTTGTTGCAAACCCTTGAGTGTTTCAGTACATGCATACCTATATGCGTTCCAGTATATGCATACCTATATGCATATTTATGCAATTTGTGTTCAGTTTTTTATATATTACAATACTAGGCAAATGCCTGTGTGTTGCAACGGGAAAACATAATACTACGATAACATATGTATGAGCATGTATTATACTGTTAGCTACAATCGTGATGTTTGGAACATCTATATTACATGAGTCTTCGTAAAGGATAGATAATTAAAATATAACTCCAAGTTTTGATGTAAAACTGAAACAATCAAGTTTATATTGTAAGAACCTATGCGAAACTGAAATAATAAAGTTCATATTGTAAGAATCTAGTTCTTTCAACCAGCATAAAAAATAAAAAGACAAAGGTGTAAACATGACACACTACTCACTATTTCTTATCTTATAATAAAAATACATAAATACAAAATATATTATATAATTAAGAATCTAGTCTCTCAATAGTTTGACCAAGAGAAACGTGTTTTGCACAGGCACCAAGCTGCAGAATCAAACATGTTCTAGAAGATTTTCATGTCCAAGATATGATGTCTCATTTCTTGCAGTTGAAGTATGTAGATGGCTGAAGGTGTAGTTAAAAGTATCTTGCATATAAATTGTTTGTTAATTTTAAAGCTAAAGTACTGTAGACTATCTTGAAAAAATATGTATCAATGTGTGAGATATTACCTCTTTTATGGAGTTAGAACCTCTTCATATATGATATTCTTCGTGAATATATATTTTTTGCCGGTTTCTTCTTCCCTTTCCCTTCCCTTTCCCTTTATCCTAGTTCACGTCCTTCTCAGTAGTCAGCACAACCAAGATCCTAAAGTTAGATCTTGTCGTGGCTCTTGATACCGCAATTGGCCGTGTGAGAACATTGGTTCCGGCAAGTATAACCTGATGTTAGTGATGGTCTGCCCATGTGTCATGTTAACGGTCATTGTTTAGTTGAGCAGAATAGGAAATTGCTTTCGCTTAAATTGGAAAGGGAACATATCATCGTCCGACGGGCATAAAGGTATGCAAGGCAAAAAAAACCCACTTTCCCTGTCCCAACACAATTCCTGCGTCTATGGTATTCTTTTGGAACCCCCGCAGGATAAGCCTGGTACCATTACAAAGTATGTTAGCTGGGTCAATGTTCCTAAGCAATATAACCATACAGTCAATTTTTAGATTTAACACATGTGGAGGTAGACTATTGGGTGTCAAGGTGTTAAGGAATTCCTGAGGGTAGTTGTTGTGTGGATCTTACACCACATAGTCAAAGCTATGGTACACCATCTCATCCCATTGGAAACAATGTATCATCTTCATATTAATAATATCAACCTAGTTGTTCCACGTAGATAATATCACTCGAGAGGTGATATAATTTTTGCTTCATGTATTTCCATTCAGATTAGGGAGTATGCAATCAATTAGTGATTATATCTTCCCCGGTGTTCGGTACGCATATCATGTGGAATACGGATTTCATCATCACCACTCGCCTCAGAACCTCCACCAACGCGCAGCAGGTAATCTACAAACCACAGGTCACTCTTTGCCCTCATATTGCCCACCAGTTTGAGATCTCTCATGAAATCCCAAAGGTATGACGTCCGCAGCGAGGCACCGACTATCTAAGCCCTCAACCCTCTTCGAACAACGAGAAGAACCTCTTTGAAATCTCCACCAAACACCACGGTCTTCCCTGCGAACGATAGCTTAGGTCGGTCCATTATATCACAGAGGCTATTTTCTAGCACCAAGATAGCCTACCTCTTTGTCATGGTAGCCTCGCCCCAAATAATGAGAGATGATGCTCGAAGTAGCTGGCGGTAACACTGTGTTTTGTGAAGTTGCAGAAGGCCGCATCATCGATGGTGAGGGAAATCTTGAAGCGCGAATGGGCGGTTCTACCACCAGGCAGTATTGAGGCCGTAATGCCAGACTTAGTTGTTGCCACAACAATCTTTTTCTATCTATGTATAGTAGCGAAAAGAGCTTTCTATAGATAAGTCTTTCTAGTCCTGCCAGGTGAAAGGTCCTTGTTTGGTTTTGGTAATTGAGTGACAACCTTAGGTGGACTAATTGTGTTTAATGTGAGATACACAGGGATTAGTCCACAGATAATGGTGTTATGAAGGAGCTCATTGCATATGAGACATGACATGGAGTCATGTGACCAAGGTGGCAAAGATCAAGATGAGACTTGGCTCGACAGACTGGTTGCAAGTGTGAAGGGCGAGTCGGAGGCTTTGGAGCGATGGACCGTGAGGCGGTGAAGCTTGAGCAAGACTTGGCACCGATGGACCGACGCAACGATGAAGAGCAAGTGAGGTCAAGATCGATGGACCAAGGTCACATGATGATTTGAAGTGGATCATATCATTTGTGATATGGTTGGTGCATGTGTTGCATCAACGTCGGAGGAGATGGAGTGGAATGCGCAAGGCAAAGGTATAACCTAGGGCATTTCCATTTCACCGGTCATAGGTGTGTAGAGAAGTTGATGACCGGGTTTAGGATAGATGGCTATACTATTAAGAGGGGCAAACTTGTTTGCATATTGGTCATCTTGTGCCACTTGAGCGATCTAACTTTGGATACGTGTTAGGATCAAGTGGCGAGGCAAGTTGAGTGCCTAACTTCTTCGAGAAAATGATTGTAAAAATGCTAACACACATGCATATGGTGTTTTACACATGGTGGTGTTAGCATATTTGCAAAGGAGAAGGTGTTGGAGTTGGTGTTGATCAACTTGGAGAAGAGAGAAAGGTTTTTCGGTGTTCTCTGGACACTAGGATGGCTCCTGGAGTGGAATAATGCTTTGATCCATTGATCAAGTGCTTTAGTGGGTTGTGTAGCCCTCTGAGTAAGCTTTCCAAAATGTCCAAGATCATTGAAATCGGAGTTCGGAGCTAAGAGATATCGCCGTTTTACCGGAGAGTGGTCTGTGACCGGACTCGTGACCGGACGCGTCCGGTCAGCACCTGCGCGTCCGGTCAGCGCGTCCGGTCAGTGATGACCGAACGCGTCTGGTCGCTTCGGGAGCTTACTGGAACATCTATGTTCGCTGTTTCGCTACGACCTGCGCATCCGGTCAATACAAGTTTATACGCGCGAAAACTAGCCGTTGGAGCACGCTAATGACCTGCGCGTCCGGTCCGTTCGACCGGCGCGTCCGGTCGACCCGAAACTTACCCAGTAAGGGGACTAACGACTCTATTTCGTTGTGGAGTTATAAATAGACGTTGTGGCCGGCCATGGCTGGTAGCTGAGCACACTTTGGCCTTGGTGGCTTATGTGGTAGTGCTTGGAAGCCCTCTAACTCACTCATGCTTGATAGTGTTCATCGGATCGAGTGAGAAAGCGATTCTAGTACGTTGCATCGTGAGGATTGCATCGAGTGGCACTAGGTGATCGTGTTGCAAGCCGGTGGTGCTTGTTACTCTTGGAGGTTGCCATCTCCTAGACGGCTTGGTGGCTTGTGGCTCCGTCGAAGCTCGCAAGAAGATTGTGCTGGGCTCCAGAGAAGCTTTGTGAGGGGGTTTGTGCTCACCCCACGGGGATCGCGAAGAGCAACTCTAGTTGAGCGTGTCATTGAGCTACCACACTTTATGGTGGGTTCTTGTGGTGCCTTTTGAGAGGCTCGGTGTGTGACCGATTAGCCGCCGAACCACGAAGTGTTGGTCGATACAACGGGGACGTAGCTTGGTGGCAACCAAGTGAACCTCAGGAGAAAATCACCGTGTCAACATTGTCTACTCTTCTCGATGGTTTGCCTTCGTGCAACACAAGCTTGTATTTACTTTCATATATACTTGTGCTTGTGTAGCTTGCTAGTGGTCTTCTAGCTTGTGTAGCTAGAAGCTCCCCTTTGCGTGGCTAATTTGGTTTGAGTAACCTTGTTAGTCACATTGCTTAGTTTGTGTAGCTAAGTAATTTGCGCTCTCTAATTTGGCATTGGTTGCCTTGTTTTTGAGCATTGCTAGTGTAACAGAACCGACCAAATTATAAGAGCACAAGTACAAAAACAAGCACCGAAGCGCTCAAATTTTCGAACTTGAGCCCATATAATCCCGGTAGTCAATCGAAACCACGAAGGATTTCAAACCAACTTGCTTACAACCAAGATCGCATCATTCAACATACACATCATACGTTACATTTCACAAGTAGTTCCGAAATACGCTGACACACATAGAGTCACAAATTATTGCAAACCAAGTTCATAAAGTAGCGGAAGCATAACACACACCAGTTGTTTAAATACTACTGCTAGTCTTACTGGTCAACATCCCGCAAAAGCATTAGGGAAAGTACATAAAGGATGATCACGCCCTAGTGATCTAGTCTTCATCACCCGCAGGGTGGAGACAGGTCTTGCAGAAGCCTTGATAAAGCATATCATCTGCAACAGGAGGGAATAAACCCTGAGTACTAGAATATACTCAGCTAGACTTACCCGTCGAAAACCAGAAATAAGAGTACACCAAGGATTATGCAAGGCTTACACAAGAGGCTAGCTGACATCACATTTTACAGAAAGGCATAAGTAATTGAAACTCTTATAACCTGTACTAGCAGTTATTTTTAGCATTTACCTGTCATCTATCTTAGCACCTATACTAATCATGCACTTGATTATAATCAAACAATTATTAACATTATATCCATAGCAGGTATAAATTGTGGCAACATTGTATCATTCACTTAACCATCTGTTCAATTAATGAGATCTACGTTGCCGCCGCTCAAGTCAAGTGCTCACTGACCGGGAGAGACGGCGATTCGAATCGAATTCCTATCCAGCTGGAGGGGGTATTTCTAACACTCACCGTGCAGACCCCTGCCAGGGTCGCACAGGCCACCTTTTCATATGATTCAGGAATCGCGGGTCCGAATGATGTCGCGACCCCAAGGGCGACACTCTGCCAGGTGATAGGGACTCTAACACCCCCTTAGTCTCACGCCAATGTCCCCAAGCACATCCTTTCTCTCCTCCAAGAAGCAACCTACCATTCGATTCTCGGCCTGAACCACATTACTCGGCTTCACGGTCGGAACGACTTATCCGGCCAACTAAGTGTTAGACTGCGTTCAACATGACTCAAGGACGTACAGCGAATCGGTCCTTAAATGACTCAGACGGGCATAGCTCCACACCCAAGACATGAAGTGTCTTGCGGCTGTACTATCGAACTCCCGTCCGGTCTCAATTTCATTTTAAGGCATGGTTCCATCCACGATAGCCATAAAGCCACTCGTGACCCATCCTACATCTCTGTTGGGCATTCTTAACGTCACTACCAAAAGTAGACTTAGTTTTCTAATTCTGATAACGGCGCCAAAAATGCCAAACCTATCCCTCATGCCACTTAAGCCAAGTTGTCATCCCCAGCATGACATGAGAGACGCGGTATTGAAATATGCATTTGCTCATCAAGATAAATAATAAAAGGGATCTGCAAGCGCACAGATTAATACCGATGTAGCATTTTAACCGGGAAGTATTCCAGATATCGTTATTTATATTTTTACCACTGGGAAGGGATTTCTAAGTATCATGGTTGATAATGGAATGAGAATATGGAACTGAGTACACATCATTGCATGTATAACCGAGAGTATTTATCAATCTCTTTATACAGGTATAAATGTCACATTAAGTAAAGTGATAATGGTGACAAAGATAATTAATCTGATCAGCTAGCCACATATAATAATGATAAGCACCTCAACAGATATTGTAGCAAGTCATTAGCATGGAATTAGGATGAACTACAAAGATATTCCCTAAGTTATTATTAACTATAAAGTCTAGCATATCATAGTTAGTGCAATTATACTTGGCAATCATGGTGAGAAAAGACTATATCCATGCATAGTGAATATTAGCAAGGAAGATGAAGAACATAGCAATCACTCCCCTGTAATAGTGTTGCTCTGCCTGCCCTATACACGAGAGGGGGACTATATAAGAATCAACGAAGCTGTCACTATCGCGAACTACCCCACAATCCGGCATATAGGGTGCAATCGCAGATAAATATGGTATAGACACCACGTCTACACAATAATTATCATTCACCCACTGTGCACATGGACAAACGCTATACGATCCTAAGCATGTATATAGTTCCAATCTAACTAAGCCAAGCATATAACTATGATAAACTAAGAACAATATAATTGCAAATATAATCAAGTAGAGCATAGTCATAACCAATATATTGAAATAGAACAAAGTCATATTCATAATATTGAAGAACAAAGATGAACAATTGAAGAACAATAGAGGAATTACCAAGAATCCTCTTGACAGATCCGAGAACCAATCGAAGATTGACTCCTTCTAGTTCTAATCCTATGTAGCTATGCTAACTAGAGATCTAGTTGATGTGGTGGCTCTAGGGCTTGATCAGAGGCTCTCCTCCTGAATTAGGGTTTGAAGTATGAGACGAGGGCCTCTCCTCCAGGGGCAGGGGCCTTGCTTATATAGCCCTTTCGGATGAATCTGGGCCGTCTGATCAAACCGACATTGAACGGACGGTTTTCCTTGATCCTCTAGGTCGGTGGAGCATAATCCTCGAGGCGGAGCCTGATTGGCTCCGGGGCCAGGGCGGGCGCCCTAAGGACCAGGGCGGGCGCCCTGTGTCCGGCTCCGTTATGCCTCCCGTTCGTTCTCGTGGCTTCTGGACTCTTCTAGATGTAAGATAATTACGTGTTCGGTTAATATCCCGTCATTAATCCGACATGTGGGCCTTTCTTCCGTATTTCCTGATAACCCCCTGCAGAAATAGATAAACAGCAAAACTCATGGAATTCTGTCAGATAAAACCCTAAGTCTAGGTGTTGGTTTCATTTGGATCCTTTTCTCTATTTATTTGATAGTTATAATTGATACTTAAGGACCGTCAACAAACTCCCCCAAGCTTACCTCTTGCTCGTCCCTGAGCAAGGAGAGACTCAGTAGTTGCTGAAATGCCTTTGAATTTTGACGGTACACATGCTTTCAAATAGAGTCTCATCTCTGAGTTAAAGTAAACTGTCAAGACTTAAAACTTACTCATTATACCTTTCACCATGGGGCTTGCAACCGTCACCTTTGTCTTGAGCGGTTAAAAGATAGAACAGTCTAGTCAAGCGCCATGTCTCTTATTCTTGATTAGCTATAGCTCTTGGAGTTTTTTTTACAGATTTTCAAATAAAACTCAGAGATTCCTTGTATGACTCTCTCCGGTCTCTCTTTTGTGGTATTTCTGGATCCTTACCAAGGCAGTAATGGTGTCTGCCTTCTCTCAAAGCAAAGTATGTAGTATTTGTGGTATAAGGCCGAGTAACATTGCCTTCTCTCTCATCCTATTCTAAACAGGCTTTTGATATCTGGAGCTCATAGGTGGGAGATAAAGTATACATACTTACAAGACATTTATTGCATAGTCAAACCATGGATCCAGAGAAACAAGCCAATAAGTCAAATCAAGATGTGCATGTGTGGCGAATAAATGGTGTATGGTGGTAGTGATGATAACAATGATGAAAGTCTAATTCTACTTTTGCTCTTTTTGAGGGGATACGTACCTTTCTTGCTTTTAAAGCTCTTGAGGAGAATGAGGTGCTCTATATTTTCTTTTTTTTCCTCTCGGGTGGGTATCTTGTACCCCTAATTCTACTGTCAGACACTTGTCCATTTTTACCTCTCTTCTCACACTTTTTCTTTCTTTTTCATCGAGGTTCCGAGCACTTGCTCCTTTTTATTTCCTCGTATCTTTTTCTTTTCGAGGTTCCGGGCACTTGCCCCTTTTTATTTCCTCGTATAGAGCACTCATCTCCTTAGAACAATATAGCAAGTGGTAGTAACCAAAATAGCTTGAGCATTTATTTCATAGGGGATAACAAGAATGGGAAAATATTTTTGGCTATTCTCTCCCGGATTAGGAGTAGAATAATTTTATGTGGATCTGGAGATGAGAATGAGTGGATATATGTGGATGCGTACTTCCAGAGTAGAAGCAGCATGTATGAGTGATCGTGCAAGTGAATCTTGATTTTAACCGCATGACAAGCTCCTAAGGGTCTACACAGCTTGACTACACTCAATGCTCATAAGCAGTAAAAAGTAAAGGTATGGCTTAAAGTCTAGCAAGCATGTATGTATGGCTGTGGTAGGAACTTAAACTCTCATCATACAGGAACTCATCATGTAGCATTTTAAGATTTTCAAAGATAAAATTCTCCAGAATTCTAGCATCTCTAGGAATAGATAAACAGCAGCTCAACCTTCCCATATCATATCCGTTAACAACTTAGACTTTAGATCAAGTTCTCTTCCCACAAGTTCAGGTTTAGAGCAAGCTTTAAATGATAACAATTATGTAAACTTAGAGAGAGAACTTCAAATTTGAAAATTAGGCAAAGCAACTATTCATCATATCCATGCTAGAGTTTAGATTCAGTTTAGCATAGCCACTTTATTTATTTATTAAAACACACTAAGCAAAAGATATAGGTATATATATATAAGCACAAAATCTTTATTTGGTTTTTTCATAGTTATGTATATTTTTATTTTTATAGGGTAGAAGTATATATAAATATAAAGATAAAGATAGAAATACTTAGCAAGATAATGGAGGTGCTCTCCCCCAAGCTGGATCTTGACATAATCTCTTCTGATGTAGCTAGCAAATGGCGGAGATGTATTTAAAAGTCGGCAGCACCCTGACAGCGATTAGAATGTCCTCCGTCTGCTAGTCTCCTTGAATTCTGTGAAGCTCAAATAGACAACAAAGCTTTGTGGAACTGATTAAGTGTTAGCATAAATATCTAGCCTTTATCATGCTGAGCCTCCTTGATTTTTTTTATGTTGTTTTTTTTATTTTATAAAGCAGAAGAAAATATTTATGTATTTATTATATATATATATATATTTATGCCACCACAGTGAATGTACTTATGGGTTTTATGCCACTCGCATACTCACATGGGGCTTTAGGGTTTTTAACATTTTTATTTTCTTTTTAAGATAGTATGAATATGATTAACTAAGCAAACTATTTAAGATAAAGTAAATAATTAAAAAGGAAAGGATAACTACCAAGTTACCTCTTGGCAAGGCGTTCGGTGTTTTTAAGTCCTCCGAATGGGACTCTTATTCGTTCAGTCGTCCTGGGACTTGGTGGATGGCATAGTCGGTGGTTCCGGCAGCGCCTCTTCTTCATGTGCAACTGTCTTTTCTTTCCATACTTGTCTCGGTGCTTCGGTCTCCTTAGGACAGTGTTGGTTGAGTGGTATGTCTTCAGATCTTACCACTTCCCCTTCATAATCTTCCCATCCGTCCTTGATGACCTGTTGCTTCTGATTGTGGTTACGCCGCCTTCTTCTTGTCCTGACCTGCTTGGATTCTTCAAATACATAGTTAGGGTCAGTAAAGTAAAGACGTACCTTCTCAGAGGGGAAGTGCATGTGGACTTCTCCAGTTCCAATGTAAATGATTGCTTTGACAGTACTAAGGAATGGTCTTCCAAGGATGATGGGTGGATCGTATTCATCTTCTCCCATGTCAATAACCTGAAAGTCTGTATGGACAAAGTGATCGTCTATCTTGACAGGGACGTCAGTTACAGTACCTTCGACCTGTCGGAATGTCTGATCTGCCATCTGGAGCTGAATATATGTTGGGTTTAAGGGCATGGTTCCGAACAGAAGTTCATAGGTGACCTTGGCCATTATGTTGACGCCCGACCCAGTGTCGCAAAGTGTCTTGTAGAAGTGGGACCCATTAATGGAGCAATAAATGCTTGGCATACCTGGGTCGTCCTTCTTAGGCAAGAACGGTGACTTGAGTTGGCGATCTTGACCTTTGTGCACGGCAGTGACCATCTTAGCTGTCTCGGTCCATACTTGCTTCTTGCTCTTGTTCCTCCTGTTGGTCCTCTTCCTTGGTTCATATTGGGGTTGCTCTGGGATTTGTGCGGTCTTGTTCTTGAAGGAAAACGTTTCCTTCCTCCCCTTGATGTAGAAACTGATCTTGGCAGCACTAGCATAGATGACAGCTCCCGCGGTGTTCAGGAATGGTCTCCCTAGGATGACGAGAGCCCTCTCATCAGAACCGGTCTCTATCACTACGAAGTCTGCTGGAGCGTACGAGGAACCCACTCGGACACAGATGTTCTTCAATATTCCTCTCGGGAAACTCAGTGTCCTATCTGCAAGCTGCAAACACATGGTTGTTTCTAATAATGGTTGTGAAAAGAGTTTTTCATAGAGTACCCTGGGCATGATGTTGACGCTGGAGCCAAAGTCACAGAGTGCTTCTGGGAAGTCTCGCATGCCGATGGAGATCGGGATGACGGGGCGTCCTGGATCGCCTCTCTTGACCGGCAGACGGTCAGTACTTACTTCCACGATAGGGTTACTCCAGTAATCTCCTGCATCAAACATGTCTACAAGATTTGCAGATTCTAGTCCTTCCGGTTGTGATGGTATACCGAGGTTAGTAGCAGGAACAGCAGCAGCTATTTGATTCAACTGAGATTCAATCATTTTATTAAAGCTAATCTGGTTCTTGATGGCAGTAGAGAAATTATCCATTCTATTATTTATATTTTCTAGTATTTTATCATTAGATGCCAATTTCTTAGACAGGTTATCCATTAGCTTTCCTTGGTTGGACACTAACTCTCTCAAAGGTGGATAATTGTTATTATTATTGAAAGAATTGTTACCTTGGTAATTACCTGAGTAGTTAGGCCTCTGTTGATTCCAACCTTGATTCTGCTGAGGACGGTTGTAGTAGTTGTTGTTGTTATTGTTGATGTAGTTCACGTCCTCCAGCAACTCAGGACAGTGATTGCCCGAGTGTCCAGTACCTCCACACTCCTCACAAGTCATGTGGGAGTCGTAGACGTGCATGACTTCTTTCTTTTATCCAGCTCGATCATCGAGCTTCTTCATGAGTAGGTCTAGCTTGGCAGACAGCATGTCTACCTCCTTGAGCTGGTGCATACCTCCACCTCTCTTGCGTGTCTGAGTTCTTTCTTCATTCCAACCTTGGTTGGATGCCATCTTCTCCACAAGAGCTGTGGCTTGAGGTATGGTGAGTGATAGGAATGCTCCTCCAGCTGCAGCATCCATGGTTTCACGGGCACTGTTAATGAGCCCATGATAAAATGTCTGCATCAGTAGCCAGCTTTCCATTCCATGATGGGGACATTCTAGGATGTAGTCTTGGAAACGCTCCCATGCTTCTGGAACGGATTCATCATGTTGTTGCTGAAAACTTGTAATCTTCCCACGGAGAGCATTGGTCTTGCCCATGGGAAAGAATTTGGCCAGAAAGTTCGTGGAGCAGAGTGCCCACGTAGTGTTCTTCTCCTTTGTAGCGTAGAACCACTGCTTCGCTCTCCCCAACAGTGAGAATGGGAAAAGGCGAAGTAGTATGGCGTCTCTGGGGACTTCAGCCATGGTGAAAGTGCTGCAGATCTCCAGGAAGTGTTGAAGATGAGCACTAGCATCTTCGTGTGGCTTCCCACAGAACTGGTTAGCTTGCACCATGTTGATGAGCCCAGGCTTGAGCTCGAAGTTGCGGTCGATCTCCCCAGCAGGTCCAGTGCGGATGCTGTCCGTAGTGGGAGCTGAGAACTCGCGGATCGACTTGTTCGCCATGGCTTCGAATTCAGTCGACAAATTCCGGATGAAACTTCGGCGGTCTTCGGATTTGGATGAAGCTTTGTGCTGAAGTGTTGACGATGTCTTCTTGAGCTTGGCTCTTGTTCTTCTGAATAAGGCTTCGGGATCGTCAACAAAGTTGTCTGGAAGATGTCTTCTATTCATACATCACCCTGCAATAAATAATCAAAATGGAAAATACAGGGGTAAAACTGTATAAGAGAATTGATAAGCTCGATCAGATTAGTGATGCAAATGATGACTCAAAGTTCCGTATTCATTCCTACTTAGTAATCAACCTTCCCCGGCAACGGCGCCAAAAATGCTTGTTGGGCATTCTTAACGTCACTACCAAAAGTAGACTTAGTTTTCTAATTCTGATAACGGCGCCAAAAATGCCAAACCTATCCCTCATGCCACTTAAGCCAAGTTGTCATCCCCAGCATGACATGAGAGACGCGGTATTGAAATATGCATTTGCTCATCAAGATAAATAATAAAAGGGATCTGCAAGCGCACAGATTAATATCGATGTAGCATTTTAACCAGGAAGTATTCCAGGTATCGTTATTTATATTTTTACCACTGGGAAGGGATTTCTAAGTATCATGGTTGATAATGGAATGAGAATATGGAACTGAGTACACATCATTGCATGTATAACCGAGAGTATTTATCAATCTCTTTATACAGGTATAAATGTCACATTAAGTAAAGGTAAAGTGATAATGGTGACAAAGATAATTAATCTGATCAGCTAGCCACATATAATAATGATAAGCACCTCAACAGATATTGTAGCAAGTCATTAGCATGGAATTAGGATGAACTACAAAGATATTCCCTAAGTTATTATTAACTATAAAGTCTAGCATATCATAGTTAGTGCAATTATACTTGGCAATCATGGTGAGAAAAGACTATATCCATGCATAGTTAATATTAGCAAGGAAGATGAAGAACATAGCAATCACTCCCCTGTAATAGTGTTGCTCTGCCTGCCCTATACACGAGAGGGGGACTATATAAGAATCAACGAAGCTGTCACTATCGCGAACTACCCCACAATCCGGCATATAGGGTGCAATCGCAGATAAATACGGTATAGACACCACGTCTACACAATAATTATCATTCACCCACTGTGCACATGGATAAACGCTATACGATCCTAAGCATGTATATAGTTCCAATCTAACTAAGCCAAGCATATAACTATGATAAACTAAGAACAATATAATTGCAAATATAATCAAGTAGAGCAAAGTCATAACCAATATATTGAAATAGAACAAAGTCATATTCATAATATTGAAGAACAAAGATGAACAATTGAAGAACAATAGAGGAATTACCAAGAATCCTCTTGACAGATCCGGGAACCAATCGAAGATTGACTCCTTCTAGTTCTAATCCTATGTAGCTATGCTAACTAGAGATCTAGTTGATGTGGTGGCTCTAGGGCTTGATCAGAGGCTCTCCTCCTGAATTAGGGTTTGAAGTATGAGACGAGGGCCTCTCCTCCAGGGGCAGGGGCCTTGCTTATATAGCCCTTTCGGATGAATCTGGGCCGTCTGATCAAACTGACATTGAACGAACGGTTTTCCTTGATCCTCTAGGTCGGTGGAGCATAATCCTCGAGGCGGAGCCTGATTGGCTCCGGGGCCAGTGCGGGCGCCCTAAGGACCAGGGCGGGCGCCCTGTGTCCGGCTCCGTTACGCCTCCCGTTCGTTTTCGTGGCTTCTGGACTCTTCTAGATGTAAGATAATTACGTGTTCGGTTAATATCCCGTCATTAATCCGACATGTGGGCCTTTCTTCCGTATTTCCTGATAACCCCCTGCAGAAATAGATAAACAGCAAAACTCGTGGAATTCTGTCAGATAAAACCCTAAGTCTAGGTGTTGGTTTCATTTGGATCCTTTTCTCTATTTATTTGATAGTTATAATTGATACTTAAGGACCGTCAACAATCTCGCGGATGACCAGAAATCACCCGACTTCTACCGGACTAAGCAGGGCTAAGCATTGACACGTGCCTAAACCTAATATAGGATTAAGTACGATATCTGGACAAGGACAGGTATAATGCAGCAAGTGTTTTCATACAACTCCTACAACTTAATGCAGTAAACAATTAAAAGTACTCAAGATTGATTTATAAAACAATAGGTTCAGCATGCACCGGGGCTTGCCTTTCAGAAAGGTAGATGGCCGGTGATCAGGACACTCGGGCAGATCTCCTGCAGGAACTTCGTCGCCGGCTGGTTCCTCTGGCTGCTCTGGCTGCTCGTGGATTTCCTCCGGGATTGCTTGCTCGAACTCGAGGAGAGTCACCCCCTCTGGAACACCTATTGCATGAGTGCATAATAAATTTCATGGATGCATAATGGAAGATGCAGCATGCTAGGAATGAAATGCATTACAACCACTCCTAAAGCTCTATTCAAATCACTTCAATTATTAAGTACAAATTTCCTCTCCAGTAGAGAAGTACTCACCTAATCTACTCAACCTAAGATATAGCTGTTCCTCCTCTGTTAAGGCCCTAACACCTAACAATCACAAGAACAACTTTACTTAAGTTACCACATTCAAACACAAAAATCAAGGCAAGACATTCTGGACAGCAGTTGAATGTTTCTAACATAGCTGGAGATTCCCAACTCCAAAAGATATGATCCAAGACAATCTGGAAACTTTATAAAATGCCATACAAATCATTTTCAGACCTCAACCCTTAATTCCTAAGTTTTCCAGGTCGAATTTCTAAAGTTTCAGAAATCTGTCCTCTCTAAACAGAGAGCAGCCATTTCTGGACAGTCACTTAAAACAGCAATAACTCCTAAACTACTAAGCCAAATGCCCCCAAATTTTGACACAGGCTAGTTTATCAAGTTTACTACAACTTTGGTATTCACAAGTTTTCAAGAAAACACCTTTATTAAGGGTCAACCCCAAAGATACTACCAGCTGTCCAGAAAACCTAGAATTGCGAAGATTAAATATTTATTTATGTGGCAAACTTCCTCTAAGACCAAACTAATGTTACCAAAAGTTCCCATTGGTCACAAAAACACCAGAAAGTAAGGTGTGCCCACCTAGAATATTTATTTACACCCCTTTCTTAATTTACTTAATTAATTACACCAATTTTCATAATTTTTGGGACAATAGAACTCCGGTTATTCATTTGTCAAGTTTATATCCTAATTATGGCACATTTCAAAACCCTACTTATTTCTTCCAGAAACTAAACATCACATATCTATTTTATATTTTTCTTAAATACTACACATCATTCAGAGCCTAACAAAATTTACTTCATAATTTTTGAGCAAGTAAAACCCTAGATATACATTTCCTAAACATTATCTAAAACTGTGACAGAATAAAGAAAAATGAAATAATTCCTATTCGCTACTGGGCCGGCCTGGGAACCGACGCGGCCCAACTGCGCGCGCGGCCTGCTCGGGCCGTCCCGCCCGCGCACGTGCGCCGACAGGCTGGCCCCACTCTTCAGCGACAGCAAGCAGGGGAGAAGCTCCGACCGGCGTATCTCGCCGCCGATGACCCGCCCGACGGAGATGGACGCCCTAGCGTGCTCCCCGTGCCAACCCAAATCTAGGCATCCCTTTTTCCCTAACTCTATTGCACCGGAGCTACCTCGCCGTCGTCCATGGCGGACGGCGGAGGTAGGCTGCCGTGCTCCGGTCATCTCCGGTGACCCCGAACGACAATACAGCGAGGGAAAAGGATCAGTGAGCGATGACGGAGAAGACGAGGTGCTCAGGAGGGATGGTGGCACGACAGAGAGGCCGGTCCACGTGCACCGAGTAGCGGCGGCGCACAGAGCGCTCCGGCGAGGCCAGTGTTCCCGATGAACTACGAAGAGATACGGGGCTACATGATCCAAGGGCGTACTATGGCTCAAGGATATCCCCATGGGCGCACTAGGGATGGCAGAGACGGTCACGACGAGGCTAGCTGTGGCGGCTTGCCCTGGGCGGCCATGGCGGGCGCGGCCAGAGCGCGACGCACTCGCGGGCCGTTCTGGTTTGCATGGACGGTTTCCGGCGATAACGTCTAGCCACAAGCATCCACACGGTTTGAGGAAGTGGGAACGGGAGTCAGGGAAGGAGGAGAACGATGGAGGTGAGCTGGCCACGGTGGACCGTGGCGACGGTGACGCTCCGGTGAGCTCCGGGTGAAAAAGAATCGACAATGCGTCCTTACCTCCATGAGATTGACTCAAGCAAGAGGTAGGGAAGGTCGAGGAGTCTAAGGCGGAGCTATGGGTGAGGTTTGGTAGGCTGCGGTGCGGCGGTGAGCTCGCACAGCCACGGCGAGGTCTAGGGTGGCGCTGCTCGTCGGGGAAGGAGGGCGATGGAATGGAGGGGGGAAAGCGCGAGTGGTGGGGGTTGAGGTGTCGGCTCCGACTTCACGCCCGCGCGTGTGCTTGCGACGTGGAGGCGACAGCAGGGCGCGAGCGCCACGCGGCCCCCTTGCTCTGCATGGTCGCCACGACAGCGTGGCTGTCTACCCAGCTGAAATGGAGCCCGACGGTGGTGGTCTGACAGCGAATTTTTGACGTCGATTAACTCGTAAACGAGCTCGAATTAGTGAAATCTCCAAATAGCAAAGTCGTAGCCCTATGCAAGGACTACAAGTTTGTAAGAGAGATCGTGGACCGGTTTGGCTTGGTTAGTGATATACAGGGCCCTAAAGTGAGGTACCTAGAAACTGAAACCGAGTTTCAGTTAACTAACCGACTGAAACCCATTTTTCCAAGCACCATATCTCCTAACCCATTTAGAACTAGGTGATGATGATGTTGACAAAATTGTAGAGCTAAGTGGGTACTACAAAAGTGTCAATAAGAGTTGGGGCTGGTTTGGTCTGGTTTGCAAACTACAAACTCCCAAAGTAGGCCACTATCAAACTGAAGGGTCACTTTTGAGACTTAGAAATTTTCTAAGTGCTAGGGCAGCCCCTCTAGCTGACTTGTGGGCCATTTTTGAGCATGTTCTAATCATTTTCATGAGATGGCTATATTGAGACTTTTGTTCCCTAGGAAATTATCTACAACTTTGCTTAAGGTTGCTCCCCCATGCAAGGTCTCTAAGCTAGACTTTTTAATTGGTCAAACTAAGGCATCCTAGGGCCTAATGCTGGTCAACAACACATTAGAGGGCATTTTGGTAATTTTGGTCAACATGAACATTGCTCCATTAGTTACTCTAAGTGAGATTAAGGTATTGTAGGATATAATTAGCCACTTTACTCCTTAGTTACACAAAAATCCTAGGGTCACATGATTGGAAACAAATCAAAACCCTAAAACACCCAAAGTTGTTGCAAGCAAAGTAAAACATAATGAGATGATGCATGTTCATGCTTATGCAATGCAATGCAATTATGGAGCTAAACACCTGAGGTGTTACAGCCCTCCCCCCTTATAAAAATCTCGTCCCGAGATTTGGAAAGCGTACCATTTTTTATAGAATTCCTTATAACCATCCCGCAAATAGTCCTCTCGTTCCCACGTAGCATCACTTTCACTACCCTGATTACTCCACATTACTTTATACCACTTAATCACTCGACTTCTAGTTACTCGTTCTTGAGTATCGATCACCCGAACTGGCTTTTCTTCGTACGTTAGATCAGATTCAAGCCGGATATCTCCTAAAGGAACTCTTTCCTCCGGAACTCGAAGACACTTCTTGAGCTGAGATACATGGAAAACATTGAATATGGCACTCATTTCAGGAGGTAACTGGATCTTGTACACAACAGCTCCACTCTTGCCTATGATCTGGAAAGGACCCACGTATCTCGGTGCAAGTTTCCGCTTGACACCAAAACGTTGTACACTCTTCATTGGAGAAACTTTCAGATAAACGAAGTCTCCAACTTCAAACTCGAGTGGCTTTCTACGACGATCCGCATAACTTTTCTGCCTAGCTCGGGCTGCAGCCATATGTTTTTGGATGGTACGGACTTGTTCCTCAGCTTCCTTGACAAAATTAATACCATAATACCTTCTTTCACCAGCTTCTACCCAATTTAGTGGAGTTCTACACTTACGACCGTACAAAGCTTCGAATGGGGCCATCTTAATACTCTCTTGGTAACTATTATTGTATGAAAACTCGGCTAGAGGCAACCATTTTTCCCATGAACCCTTGGAGGAAATTACACATGCCCGCAAAAGATCTTCCAAGATTTGGTTAACTCGTTCAGTCTGACCTGACGTCTGGGGGTGATAAGCAGAGCTTCTCACTAACTTGGTTCCCAAAAGGTGATGCAAGTGCTCCCAAAAGCGAGCAGTGAACTGGGGACCACGGTCAGAAATGATAGTACGAGGTATCCCATGGAGCCGAACTATCTGATTGAAGTACAACTCAGCATAGTCAGTGGGACGATAGTCCACTCTAACAAGAATGAAGTGAGCTGATTTGGTTAAGCGATCCATAATTACCTAGATGGAGTTATGATTTTTGACAATAGGAGGAAGCCCAACGATGAAATCCATACTTATCTCCTCCCATTTCCAACCTAGGATAGAAAGTGGTTGTAACAACCCAGCTTTCATGTGCACAGCCTTAACTCTGCAGCAGGTGTCACACCTAGCAACATATGCAGCTATCTCTTTCCGCATTTTGGTCCACCAATAAAGTGGCTTCAAATCGTAATACATCTTATTACTACCAGGATGCATGGACAACTTGGAAGAATGTGCTTCGGACATGATCTGATCCCTAAGCTCTCGGTCCTTAGGCACCACTAATATATCCTTAAACCACAGCACACCTTCTTCATCTACCCTGAAATGCTTAGTTTCTTCCTCTTTCATCTTACGCTTGATGTGGAATACACCAGGATTAGTCTTTTGGAGCTCAATAATTCTGCTTTTGAGAGTACAACTGACAGTGATGTTGTACAAGACTGCTGGATGTAGAAGGCGAGATCGATGAAAATCAGTTTCAACTAAGGAATGGCAATGAGACTTACGGCTTAAAGCATCAGCAACCACATTTGCCTTGCCAGGATGATAGTGCACTTGAAGATTATAATCCTTAATCAACTCAAGCCATCTTCTTTGGCGTATATTTAACTCGGGTTGGGTGAAGATGTATTTGAGGCTTTTGTGGTCCGTATATATATTGCAGACATTGCCCAACAGATAATGCCGCCACACTTTCAAAGCATGAACAACTGCAGCCAGTTCTAAGTCATGCGTTGGATAATTCACCTCATGCTTCCGAAGTTGTCGAGAGGTATATGCAATTACTCGGCCTTCCTGCATCAAAACACCTCCCAAACCTATTCCTGAGGCATCACAATAAACATCAAATGGTTTCTCGATATCTGGTTGTGCCAAAACCAGAGCTGAGGTTAGGAGGGTTCGCAGTTGGTGGAAAGCCGCATCACACTCCGGGGTCCAGATAAACCTGGTGTCTTTTTGCAGCAACTGAGTCATGGGTTTGGCTATTTTTGAGAAATCCGGGATGAAGCGACGATAATAGCCAGCCAACCCAAGAAAACTCCAGACCTCATGAACCGATGTAGGAGCCTTCCAATTTAATACTTCCTGTACCTTGGTGGGGTCCACCATAATTCCCCTATCGGACAACACATGCCCAAGGAAAGGTACTTCACGAAGCCAGAATTCACACTTACTGAACTTCGCATACAGTTGATGTTCGCGCAGTCTGGTGAGGACAATACGCAGGTGTTCAGCGTGTTCTTCCTCATTTTCAGAATATATCAAGATGTCATCAATAAACACCACCACAAACTTGTCCAATTCGGGCATAAACACCGAATTCATCAAGCACATGAAGTGTGCGGGGGCATTCGTCAGGCCGAAAGACATAACAAGATACTCATAAAGACCGTATCTTATCGAGAAAGCTGTTTTTGGAATATCTTCAGGACGGATTTTAATCTGATGGTAACCAGACCTCAGATCAATCTTGGAAAAGACTTTAGCTTTAGACAACTGATCGAACAAGATATCGATACGTGGTAGAGGATACTTATTTTTGACAGTGACTGCATTCAGAGGTCTATAATCTACACACATCCGCAAAGACTGGTCCTTCTTCTTCACAAAGATAGCAGGGCATCCCCACGGAGACGAACTAGGACGAATTAGCCCCTTCTTCAAAAGTTCATTCAACTGCACCTTAAGTTTAGCTAGCTCATTCGGAGGCATCCTATAAGGTCTCCTAGAGATGGGTGCCGTGCCAGGCAACAACTCGATTTTAAATTCCACATCCCAATCCGGAGGGAGTCCCGGCAAATCATCGGGAAAAACGTCCGGAAACTCACTCACTATGGAAATTTCAGCTAACGCCTTTGCTTGCACAGCATGAACTTCACCAGACAAATCAATTTTTCTAGGAAGTTGCACTAGAAAACCCTTTTGATCTGTAGGATCTCTGAGCATAACTACCCGGGTGGATGTATCAATGAGTACCCCATTCTGACTCATCGAATTCATGCCCAAAATAATATCTATGCCTAATCCAGGCAAAACCACTAAGGCAAGCGAGTACTTTCGCCCCTCTATCTCAAACTCTCGATTCCCCACTACTTTATTTGTGGAAATATTCCCACTTGCCGCACTAATGCAATAACCCCCACCTTCAACAGTATGTAATTTATGTGCAAACTTTGATGCAAACTTAGGACTGATAAAGGAATGCGAAGCACCTGAATCAAATAGTACCACTGCAGGATGTTGGTCAACTAGGAACTTACCAGCGGTGACAACCTCACCTGATGGGATTTCCTCAATAATGTTATAATGAGCATGCCCCTGACGGCCACCTTGATTGACATTCTTCTTAGGATAAGGACAGTTCCTGGACCAATGGCCTGGCTTGTTGCAGTTCCAGCAAGGCATGTTGCTGGGAGGAACACTAGAGCTGCTCTGACCAGAATTACCCTTTGGCAGAGCGACTGTATATGCCTTGCGAAACCCAGTTTTAGCAGCAGACTTCTTCTGTGGTGGACGGAACTTGGTATTCAGGGCAGGTGGGCGAGGGGAAGCCCTCGGTGCAGCTAGAGTCCGAGACTGCGAAGCACTCGCCTCAATGGCCCTTTTGCGGCTCTTAGAGGCAGAATAAATAGCATTATTGTTTTCCTGAGTCAAAGCATCACTGATAAAATCATTGAAGGTAGTACACTTGCTAGTGCCCATGGTCTTCATTAGCTTTGGGCCGAGGCCCCTTTTAAAGCTAGCAATTTTCTTAGCATCGGTATCCACAAACTCTATTACATACCTTGCCAGATTGTTGAAAGCTTGCAGGTATTCAGTCAAACTGTTATTACCCTGCGATAGCCTCATGAATTCTGTGTGCTTGATAGCCATAAGACCTGGAGGAATATAATTCCCGCGGAATGCTGCTTTGAACTGGTCCCAAGCAACCGGGACATTTGCAGGCAAGGTGGAACGGTAGTGGCTCCACCAAATACCCGCTGGACCATGCAGTTGATGAGAAGCATATTCAGTCTTTAGCTCATCAGTCAAGCGAAGCAGACGAAACTTCTGCTCAATAGTGTTCAACCACTCGTCGGCTTGCAGCGGTTCCTCCGCCTCTTTAAAGAGCGGGGGCTTAGTGTCAAGAAAATCCTTGAAATCACTGTATTGATTGGGTTCCGGGCCCTGGCGGCCATGACGAGCCTCCCGGTTGGCAAGCTGGCGCATAGCATCTGCCAGCATGCGCTGCCCTTCTACCACGGTCTGCATCAGCTCAGCCGGGGTAGGTGGTGGTGGAGGGGGTGGCTGTTCCTCATCCTCATTGCCCCGACCCCGACGGAGGTTGTACAACATTTGCAAAATGCATAGCCAATGAGCACTGACGATGTGGGAAATTTGTAGATGAATTATTGTAAATATGTCAAACTGACTTCATGAAAATGACTTTGCAAAGAATCAAGGCACAATAATTCATCACAACCGCACAATCCATTCAAGCGCATCAATTGACGCAATCATGCATGGGCATCCAACAAGATGTATTTTGATAAAAGGCCCACTCACAGGGAGCACAGCAGGGACTGAACCGTTTACTTTAATATCTACGTGACTTTTGACCTTCCGTACGAGTACTCGGATTCGATCCAAAACTTCTAATTGATTGAGAAAGGCTACTTCAAACTGACCACAAAGAGACTTCTCAACGGTAGAGTTCCATGGTGGATCATGACTAGTCACCTCGATACCAGCGCGTGCCAAGCAGCACAGCCTTATGTCGCGCGCCACAGGAGGCCCTCGGTTTTGTCGCGGCACCGAAGGGTGCTAATCATGATACCATCACCGAACGCAACACAATAAGACATCCATTTGTGATCGAAATTAACAAGTTCAAACTAAACATCCAGGAAAACATAGGGTTCGACCTTACATCCCAAAAGCTAAGTTATTACAAAGCCTCCCTCCAACACAGGGAGGGCACAAAAGATGATCCTAACATCGTAGCTACGTGATGACTACTCTAAGCATCGTCCTCGGAGTCGGTGTCAAGGATCTCCCCGCCATCCTCGTCGCTAACAGGCTCTAACTCCTCATCTTCTTCTTCTTCTTCTGGTTCTTCTTTTGGTGGGGCATCCTGTGGCCCATTGACCTCCACTTCATCATCATCTTCAGCCATGAAGACTCCCGAACCCATCTCCTCATCCGCGTTATTGTCCCGAGGCAGCAGAGGATTGAGCTGGTTGTTCAGGCGGTGCACTTCTTCATGAAGATTGTCATTGTATTCTTCTGCATTCTCCAATTTTTGCTCGAGCTCCACCTGACGAGCTCTCAGGATGTTCTCCTCGTGCCAGGCTTCATCCCTCTGATTCATCACATGGACCAGCATGCGTTGACAGTTGTGATTGGCTACTGTCAACCTCTAGACTGCAAGTGTTTCCTGATCTCGGTCATGGATCACTTGCTCCAGTTGCTGCTGCGCCGCATTCCTAGCAGCAGTCACCTCGACCAACTCAGCCCTCAGCCTTTCCACCTCAGTGGGCTCGGGGCGAGGCTCACATGGAGCGAGCTGGTGGCGAGGGACCCTACCTCCGGTTGACTTGCGAGCGGTCCTCTTAGTGCGTGCCATCTGTAGCAACAAGAGACGACTTAAAGTGAGGATAATTTAGGGGATACGAAGTTTAATTTAGTCGGGACTATTGAAATTTTTAAGGAGGGAGTGAAATGACATGTATGACATAATTAAACATGATGCATGCACGTTCCGTACGCCCTCTCACCTTAGTAGAAACCTAAAGTTCTAACGCTAGGCGGTGGCATACATACGTTCTCTCATATAAGCGAAGCTATCGGTCTACTCGTTACGCTGTTAGTGTACCTGCAGAAAATCTCATTTCAGCCCAACAGTTTCCCAATATAAGCACACAAGAAAGCAGTAAATTAAATACTTTCCATATACACATCCCCTGATGTATATACTTTAGTATCAAAGCTACCTGATATATACATTCCCACAATTAAGTGCTTACATAATTACATGGTTTGAACATGTAAGTACGCAAGTCACCAAAGCTACTCTCCCCTAGATCGCCGGTTGGACGATCATGCTCTCACAACTCACACTTACCAGAGCGTCGAGGCAATTGATCCACACATTACCACCCAAGTGGATGGCATCCATACAATATCACACCGTATGGACGACGAAACAAAAACAAACAAGGCCCCCAAGTTAGTCTTTATAATAAGCCACCTACGAGTCCTTATTTGGGCTAAGGGATGTGATCACTGGCATACCTATAAAATAATTTTTTTTAGAGTTTTAACCCTTTTCATAAACAAATATTTTTGTTTTTAAATACTCGTACGATGTGTTTAATGTTGAATTATGCTCCGGTACCAGCTGTAACAGAATCGACCAAATTATAAGAGCACAAGTACAAAAACAAGCACCGAAGCGCTCAAATTTTTGAACTTGAGCCCACATACACATCATACGTTACATTTCACAAGTAGTTCCGAAATACGCTGACACACACGGAGTCACAAATTATTACAAACCAAGTTCATAAAGTAGCGGAAGCATAACACACACCAGTTGTTTAAATACTACTGCCAGTCTTACTGATCAACATCCCGCAAAAGCATTAGGGAAAGTACATAAAGGATGATCACGCCCTAGTGATCTAGTCTTCGTCACCCGCAGGGTGGAGACAGGTCTTGCAGAAGCCTTGATAAAGCATATCATCTGCAACAGGAGGGAATAAACCCTGAGTACTGGAATGTACTCAGCTAGACTTTCCCGTCGAAAACCAGAAATAAGAGTACACCAAGGATTATGCAAGGCTTACACAAGAGGCTAGCTAACATCACATTTTGCAGAAAGGCATAAGTAATTGAAACTCTTATAACCTGTACTAGCAATTATTTTTAGCATTTACCTGTCATCTATCTTAGCACATGTACTAATCATGCACTTGATTATAATCAAACAATTATTAACATTATATCCATAGCAGGTATAAATTGTGGCAACATTGTATCATTCACTTAACCATCTGTTCAATTAATGAGATCTACGTTGCCGCTGCTCAAGTCAAGTGCTCACTAACAGGGAGCGACGACGATTCGAATCGAATTCCTATCCAGCTGGAGGGGTATTTCTAACACTCACCGTGCAGACCCTTGCCAGGGTCGCACAGGCCACCTTTTCATATGATTTAGGAATCGTGGATCCGAATGATGTCGTGACCCCAAGGGCGACACTCTGCCAGGTGATAGAGACTCTAACCCCCCTTGGTCTCACGCCAATGTCCCCAAGCACATCCTTTCTCTCCTCCAAGAAGCAACCTACCATTCGATTCCCGACCTGAACCACATTACTCGGCTTCGCGGTCAGAACGACTTATCCGGCCAACTAAGTGTTAGACTGCATTCAACATGACTCAAGAACGTACAGCGAATCGGTCCTTAAACAACTCAGACGGGCATAGCTCCACACCCAAGACGTGAAGTGTCTTGCGGCTGTACTATCAAACTCCCGCCCGGTCTCAATTTCATTTTAAGGCATGGTTCCATCCACGATAGCCATAAAGCCACTCGTGACCCATCCTACTCACCGGTAGAGAAGTACTCACCTAATCTACTCAACCTAAGGTATAGCTGTTCCTCCTCTATTAAGGCCCTAACACCAAACAATCACAAGAACAACTTAAGTTACCACATTCAAACACAAAAATCAAGGCAAGACATTCTGGACAGCAGTTGAATGTTTCTAACATAGCTGGAGATTCCCAACTCCAAAAGATATGATCCAAGACAATATGGAAAGCTTATAAAATGCCATACAAATCATTTTCAGACCTCAACCCTTAATTCCTAAGTTTTCCAGGTCGAATTTCCAAAGTTCCAGAAATCTGTCCTCTCTAAACAGAGAGTAGCCATTTTTGGACAGTCACTTAAAACAGCAATAACTCCTAAACTACTAAGCCAAATGCCCCTAAATTTTGACACAAGCTAGTTCATCAAGTTTACTACAACTTTGGTATTCACAAGTTTTCCAGCAAACATCTTTATTAAGGGTCAACCCTAAAGATACTACCAGCTGTTCAGAAAACCTAGAATTGCGAAGATTAAATATTTATTTATGTGGCAAACTTCCTCTAAGACCAAACTAATGTTACCAAAAGTTCCCATTGTTCACAAAAACACCAGAAAGTAAGGTGTGCCCACCTAGAATATTTATTTACACCCCTTTCTTAATTTACTTAATTAATTAAGTGGAATTTTAATCATATATGTAAACTGCTCAAACAATTCTACAAAAATTACAGGAGACTCTCTGACCTAAAAAGAGGCTACTATAAAAATTTGAACTAAAGTTATTCAAAGAAACTCCCTACACAAAATTCACAAGCCAAAAAGGCTGATTTTTGTATAATTAACAAATCACATTGAAATGTATCAAACAACAGAATTCATATTTTTCATAAACACTCTATGGTACCAGGACACTCTCTAAAAATTTATATAAACATTGCACATGTAGAAAATTTACTAAAATTCATTCTAGTATATCCTAAAACAACATGATATCATCATAACTTGAAAAGTACTCAAGCACTAGTGTCCAAATTTTTACCAGAGCTAATACATGTGTAAATTAACCTACCCACCAATTTTCACAATTTTTGGGATAACAGAACTCCAGTTATTCATTTATCAAGTTTATATCCTAATTATGACACATTTCAAAACCCTACTTATTTCTTCCAGAAACTAAACATCACATATCTATTTTATATTTTTCTTAAATACTACACATCATGCAGAGCCTAACAAAATTTACTTCATAATTTTTGAGCAAGTAAAACCCTAGATATACATTTCCTAAACATTATCTAAAACTGTGACAGAATAAAGAAAAATGAAATAATTCCTATTCGCTACTGGGCTGGCCTGGGAACCGACGCGGCCCAACTGCGCGCGCGGCCTGCTCGGGCCGTCCCGCCCGCGCGCGTGCGCCGACAGGCTGGCCCCACTCTTCAGCGACAGCAAGCAGGGGAGAAGCTCCGACCGGCGTATCTCGCCGCCGGTGACCCGCCCGACGGAGATGGACGCCCTAGCGTGCTCCCCGTTCCAACCCGAATCTAGGCATCCCTTTTTCCCTAACTCTATTGCACCGGAGCTACCTCGCCGTCGTCCATGGCGGACGGCGGAGGTAGGCTGCCGTGCTCCGGTCATCTCTGGTGACCCCGAACGACAATACAGCGAGGGAAAAGGATCAGTGAGCGATGACGGAGAAGACGAGGTGCTTAGGAGGGATGGTGGCGCGACAGAGAGGCCGGTCCACGTGCACCGAGCAGCGGCAGCGCACAGAGCACTCCAGCGAGGCTAGTGTTCCCGACGAACTACGAAGAGATATGGGGCTACATGATCCAAGGGCGTAGTACGGCTCAAGGAGATCCCCATGCGCGCACTAGGGATGGCAGAGACGGTCACGACGAGGCTAGCTGTGGCGGCTTGCCCTGGGCGGCCATGGCGGGCGCGGCCAGAGTGCGACGCACCCGCGGGCCGTTCCAGTTTGCATGGATGGTTTCCGGCAATAACATCTAGCCACAAGCATCCACACGGTTTGAGGAAGTGGGAACGGGGGTCAGGGAAGGAGGAGACGATGGAGGTGAGTTGGCCACAGTGGACCGTGGCGACGGTGATGCTCCGGTGAGCTCCGGGTGAAAAAGAATCGACAATGCATCCTTACCTCCACGAGATTGACTCAAGCAAGAGGTAGGGAAGGTTGAGGAGTCTAAGGCGGAGCTGTGGGTGAGGTTTGGTAGGCTGCGGTGCGGCGGTGAGCTCGCACAGCCGCGACGAGGTCTGGGGTGGCACTGCACGTCGGGGAAGGAGGGCGATGGAATGGAGGGGGGAAAGCGCGAGTGGTGGGGGTTGAGGTGTCGGCTCCGACTTCACGCCCACACGTGTGCTTGCGACGTGGAGGCGACGGCATGGCGCGAGCGCCACGCGGCCCCCTTGCTCTGCACGGTCGCCACGGCAGTGTGGCTGTCTGCCCGGCTGAAATGGAACCCGACGGTGGTGGTCTGACAACGAATTTTTGACGTCGATTAACTCATAAACGAGCTCGAATTAGTGAAATCTCCAAATAGCAAAGTCGTAGCCCTATGCAAGGACTACAAGTTTGTAAGAGAGATCGTGGACTGGTTCGGCTTGGTTAGTGATATACAGGGCCCTGAAGTGAGGTACCCAGAAACTGAAACCGAGTTTCAGTTAACTAACCGACTGAAACCCATTTTTCCAAGCACCATATCTCCTAACCCATTTAGAACTAGGTGATGATGATGTTGACAAAATTATAGAGCTAAGTGGGTACTACAAAAGTGTCAATAAGAGTTGGGGCTGGTTTGGTCTGGTTTGCAAACTACAAACTCCCAAAGTAGGCCACTATCAAACTGAAGGGTCACTTTTGAGACTTAGAAATTTTCTAAGTGCTGGGGCAGCCCCTCTAGCTGACTTGTGGGCCATTTTTGAGCATGTTCCAATCATTTTCATGAGATGGCCATATTGAGACTTTTGTTCCCTAGGAAATTATCTACAACTTTGCTTAAGGTTGCTCCCCCATGCAAGGTCTCTAAGCTAGACTTTTTAATTGGTCAAACTAAGGCATCCTAGGGCCTAATGCTGGTCAACAACACATTAGAGGGCATTTTGGTAATTTTGGTTAACATGAACATTGCTCCATTAGTTACTCTAAGTGAGATTAAGGTATTGTAGGATATAATTAGCCACTCTACCCCTTAGTTACACAAAAATCCTAGGGTCACATGATTGGAAACAAATCAAAACCCTAAAACACCCAAAGTTGGTGCAAGCAAAGTAAAACATAATGGGATGATGCATGTTCATGCTTATGCAATGCAATGCAGTTATGGAGCTAAACACCTGAGGTGTTACAGCTAGTGAGCTTAGGAGCTTTGTGCTTTTGCTTCACTAGTTGTGTAGGAGCTCCCTTGGTTGGTAAAGTACTAGTGCATAGGTTTGTGTGACCTTGCTCTAGAATTGATTAGGTGAGCTCTTGGTAAGCTTAGCACCTTAGTTGCTTAATTAGGATCTTTGCAAGGTGCTAGAGAACTTAGATAGAGGGGTGTAGTCTTGGCTAGACCGATAAGTTTAATTTCGCATTTGTTTTGGTTAGCCAACGCGTTTAAGTTTTAGAAAGGACTATTCACCCTCCCTCTAGTCCGCCATCTTGACCCTTCAAGTGGTATCAGAGCTGGGTCTCTCATTTGCGGTCTTCACCGACCCGAGAGGATGGCGGCTTATGGGCTAGATGTTGAGTGTCCACACGTTTTTGATGGCACACACTTTGCACGGTGGAGAAATTGGATGACATGCAATTTTAAGTTTATTTCTTCTCAATTGTGGTGGATCGTAGATGTGGGCTTTTCCTTTGCAATTGATAAAAAGAATGCAACTCAAGCGCAAAGTAAATGCCTACATCTCGATAGCCAAGCTACTAATGTTTTCTATCGATCTATGGATAGTAGCATACTTTGTGAGATCATGGACTTCAAGTCCGCCCATGAGATTTGGGTGTTTCTAAATGAGAAATATGGGGCGATCTCCAATGATGATGAGCCCAAGGAGGAGGCGCATGAGGATGTTGAGCATGACCACAACAAGGTGGTTGTGGAGGATTGCTCCACCTCATGGTCAAGTGATGACAAAGATGATCATACCACAAGATCACTTGACAAGAAGAATGATAATGCCACAAGTGATGCAAACAATGATTCTACTTCATGCACACTTGATGGTGAAGATCATGGCTATGAGAGTGATGCTTCAACAAGCTCCTCAACATCATCACATGGTAACACTAAGATACATGTTGGTGGTTTTGTTGTGGATTGTGATGATCCAAATTTAGAGCTTCTATATAAACTCTCAAGAGCCTTGAAAAGGGAAATGGAAAGATCAAATAAATTGAAAAATGAAAACTCTTTTCTAAAGACCACATGTGAACAAAAAAAGCATCTACTTTATGTTACTACTTGTTCACATGAGGAGCTAAAATTGGCTCATGAGGAACTAAGTGTTGCTCATGATAACTTGGCACAAGAACATGCTTTACTCACTAAGAAGCTTTCTAATGAAGAAACCAAAACTAGTGAGAGCTCATCATTTGGGTCAAATGATCAATCACATATTACTAACCCTTGTGATGTAGGCAAGAAAATGTATCCACCTCTCGTGATGATTTATTAGATATGCCGTGTTCTTCACAATTAAATGCTTGTTCTACTTCTATGTCTTGTGAGACTAACCTTTTGAAGGAGAACAATGAGCTTAAAAGTGAAGTGAAGAATTTGAGCAACAAGTTAGAGAGGTGCTACAACTCAAAAGTCATCTTTGAGCACATGATGAAGACTCAAAGAAATGTTGGTGACAAAAGTGGCCTTGGCTTCAAGAAGAAAATGACAAAGGGTGAAAGAAAGCAAGAAAAGAGGATGAAGAGGCTAATCCAAAAGAAGCTCTCGTATTCCATGTGCTATCGATGCCATGAAGCGGGACATCTTGCTAATGGTTGCCCAAACATTGAGAAGCTCAAGAAGACGAAAGAAGAAGAGAGGCTAAAGCATGTCAAGTGCTTCAAGTGCCACACTTGGGGTCATCTCACCTCAATGTGCCCAACCAAGCAATTGGTGAAGCAACAAGTAAAGCTTCAACCAAAGCCACTAGTTGAGCAAGAGAAGACACCCCAAGAAAAAATCAAGATTAACCATGGAGATGATGGTGACTTGATGAAGAAGAAGAAAAAGAAAACAAGAAGGGGTGGTAGAACAAGGCATCCAATGCAAATTCAAGATGCCAAGATGATGAGCAAGAATCAAAATGAGAAAAGAAATTTGGCTCACATCAAGTGCTTCAAGTGTGGAGATATGGGACACTTCGCCTCGGGGTGTCCTACCAAGCTTGAGAAGAAGGCTCAAGCAACTCATGAGAGGCAAGGCAGTGAAAAGCATCACATGAGCAATGAAGAAAAGACTCAATCAAAGAGAAGATGCTATTCATGCCGGGAAAGGGGACACATGGCACATTCATGTCCCCTAGGTAACAATTCTAAGCCTATTTCAATTGATAATACTAATATGCTTAGAAAGGATGGAAATGGTACCTCCATGGTTGCTATTGCAAAACATCCCGCTACCCATACTAAGGCAATGCCTAAGTATGTTGCACCTAACTTGAGAGGACCCAAACTTGTTTGGGTACCATCAAAAAGTGGATGAATGTGTGTAGGTACCATGGCATTGGAGGCTTGACTCAAATTGATTTCATATTGATCATTACATGTTGAGTCAAGTATTGAAGCTTAATGCAATCCTATCCCAATGTCAAGTCAAAATGAGTGAAGTCCAAAGTGCTACAACATACAAGTGTCATTTATCAAGTTGTGGATGATTCATTGAAATCATTTGATGGCTTGCAAATTATTTGAGTTAAAGCTTGCTATTGGATGATCATAAGCTAACCAAGGTATATCTCTTGTTGATCATTTCATTTGGGTGCATATGAGTTAATTGAATTGGATATATATGCAATGTTGTTTGCTATGAGATGATTGAATGGATTAAATGCTTAGCAATCAAGTTTGAATTGATTTGTGCTGGATAAATTCATGAGATGACATTTAGTAAGTGGATTGAATGGATATATGTCTTGTGAGAGTGTTCAAACAAGTTAATCTCAAGTTTGATTCACATTTGATGAAGAATAGCTCATGTATTGAAATCTGTCCAAAGTTGAAAATCTGAGCTAGCTGTGATCTTAGCCATGTTTGAGTGATCAAATCTGTTTGGATTGGCTTGAAATTTGGTATACGTGCTCTAGGCTTATGATATGATATGCTGTACAAATTTCATAAGAATTGGATAAGAGATGCTTCGGTTTTGGAGTGGATCTTGTCAGCTATAGTGCAGCAGTTTTCAACATGTAGCAGTGGTGAAAGATTTGAAATCTGGTAGCTATATAGATGTCAAATGAATCTAAAAATTTTACAGCTGCTAGATGACTTAGTTAAGCACATCTCCACCAAATTTTATGGCATTTGGATCTGTACATTGGGAGATATGAATTATTCTTTGAAGGGTACAGAATCTGCCAGAAAAGTGACAATCATTGAATTAATCTAGAGTCACTTTGATTGAAAGGTCCTCAAGTTGGAAACATGTTTATAAGTGGTTGAGGTACCTAAGTTTGGTTTTAGATTGATCTAGAAGCATGAAAAGCAATGAGTACAAGAACACTTGATTGTGGAATGTACTTGGTGTACATATTTGGTACTCAAATTTGAAGATCAAGATCAAACTCAAGATGAGAATAAAGTTTAAGTTCTAGTGATGATTGAAGATTATTTGGTAGAAAGAAAAGGACTTAAAAAGGGATTCAAGGTTACTCATCAAATTAAGTCCAACACTTGGATCAATCAAACAATGTCAATTTAAGTGAGTATCAAGAATAGTTCTTTGGAGAGAGGTCACTTCTCCCTAGTAAGGGACTTGCCGCCGTTTGTAGGTAAAACCAAGTTTGGGACTTGGAAGGCTAACATGGAAGTGGTGATCCGAGGGACATTTGAGATGCTTAGTTGAAGCTATCAAAAGGATTGATCAAGAAAAGCAAGCAACACCCAAAAGAGAGCTAGTAATTGCATTTCAAGTGGTATTCTCACATTAGTTCTCTCATGCAAGCACAATGAGCAAAAAGATGAAGTAAGCCAACCACATTGAGATAGTGCACTTGATCATAAGTGGTTTTCATTTCATATGGGTGAAGAATGGTTTTATTTATTGATAATTGGTCTTCACCAAGCCATAAATTGGACTTCACATTGCTATTGGAGTAATGAATTGGAATCTATGTGACTATCCTCTACTCCAACATAGCAAATGTATCATTGTAATGTGCATGATCATCTCATCCCTTACTAGTATGCGGTTAGTACATATAGTACATGCTTATTACGATCATGCATTACAAATGAAAAATTTTAAATTCATTGCCTACCACTATTGCTTGAATGATTAAAATGTTCTAGTGGTATGTATATGAGTTTGTTCATGAGCCAGTAAACCCAAGTACTTGATCTAGTTTGGATTGCTAACAAGTGACAAGTACAATATTGGCAAGATAACCCTTATTATGAGGTGTGAAGAAGCTTGTCATTGGATCAAACCGGACTTGGAAGCTTAGGCAAGTCAATATAGTTCAAGTCACATTAGAAGCTCATGATGATGATATGATTACAAGCTCAAGACAACAATGAAAATGATATCTAGTTTGTTTCAAGTGGTATCTAGACTCAAATTGATCTTCCAAGTGGTATTCACTAGTAGTGTCTAGATCATGATTTACACGTGGTATTCCTACACATGGTACTCATAAAGATAGCAAATATTCAAGAAGTGATTATTATTGATAAATCCTACAAGTGGTTCCATGATTGAGAATTTCTCCAAGTGATATCATGATTCCTACACGTGGTATTCCTACACATGGTATCTATCCTGCAAGACGATGGTTCCACAAGTGATCCTCAACTTTAAGTGATCAAATCAAGAATGCATCCCTCACCTACAAGAGCTCAAGATTATCAAGTGAATGACTCATGCTATGACATAGGGAAGGAGCCCCACCTAATGGTATCAAGGTCAAAGATCCTAAGTGGTATCTCAAGAGCAACATACAAGTAATATCATTCCAACATATGTGGTGATGTCCATCAAAATGCAATATTCAAGTCTCAACTATCTACCCCAATGCAAGCCTTTGTATCAATTGAGAAGAACACCTTTTATGGAAATTGATGACAAAGGGGGAGAAGTTGTACAAAGATATGAAAGCTTTTGAGCTTTGGGGAGAGATTGGAAAGATTGGACATGGACATGGACAAGGACATGGACAAAGAGGGAGCAACATTAAAGGATGTAAGGGAATCAAACATTCTTGGATAAGAGAAGCACACAAGTAGGGGGAGCAAGCTCATGAACATTGATTGATTGCATTTGATATGTGCATATTCATGTGTTTGCTTGCATTGCATAAGTTTTTATATTCCATATGCATGCTTGTGTGGTGTATGCTAGTTTTAGAATTTGAATGTTGACTTGATAACTAGCATGCATAGGATGATAGCTAGACTTGTGTTTATCATAAAAAACTAGAACCTTGCTTATAATGTTGATCTCACGGGCTTTCTAGTGTTTTTGATGTCTAGCTACTCATGATGCTAAGGATGGTGGCAAACTTGTGCTTTTCAAATGGTATCGAGCTACAAAGGTTTATTCTATATACCTTAGCATCACTTAGTAGTGCTAACCCTCCCACAAATTTCATATTTATGCATATGTGCAAGCTTAAAACCAAACCATTTGAGCACATATGTAGGGAGAGTTATCACTACCAAGTCAAATTTTATGGTGCTTATCCAAATCCTAACATAGAGCTTAAAATGTTGGATAAGTGGCATAAAGTCCAAAAGAACTTAATTTCCATATCTTTGTAGAGTTGTCATCAATTACCAAAAAGAGGGAGAATGAAAGGTCCTTGTTTGGTTTTGGTAATTGAGTGACAACCTTTGGTGGACTAATTGTGTTTAATGTGAGATACACAGGGATTAGTCCACAGATAATGGTGTTATGAAGGAGCTCATTGCATATGAGACATGACATGGAGTCATGTGACCAAGGTGGCAAAGATCAAGATGAGACTTGGGTCGACAGACCGGTTGCAAGTGTGAAGGGCAAGTCGGAGGCTTTGGAGCGATGGACCGTGAGGCGGTGAAGCTTGAGCAAGACTTGGCGCCGATGGACCAACGCAACGATGAAGAGCAAGTGAGGTCAAGATCGATGGACCAAGGTCACATGATGATTTGAAGTGGATCATATCATTTGTGATATGGTTGGTGCATGTGTTGCATCAACGTCGGAGGAGATGGAGTGGAATGCGCAAGGAAAAGGTATCACCTAGGGCATTTCCATTTCACTGGTCATAGGTGTGTAGAGAAGTTGATGACCGGGTTTAGGATAGATGGCCATACTATTAAGAGAGGCAAACTTGTTTGCATATTGGTCATCTAGTGCCACTTGAGCGATCTAACTTTGCATACGTGTTAGGATCGAGTGGCGAGGCAAGTTGAGTGCCTAACTTCTTCGAGAAAATGATTGTAAAAATGCTAACACACATGCACATAGTGTTTTACACATGGTGGTGTTAGCATATTTGCAAAGGAGAAGGTGTTGGAGTTGGTGTTGATCAACTTGGAGAAGAGAGAAAGGTTTTTCGGTGTTCTCTGGACACTAGGATGGCTCTTGGAGTGGAATAATGCTTTGATCCATTGATCAAGTGCTTTAGTGGGTTGTGTAGCCCTCTAAGTAAGCTTTCCAAAATGTCTAAGATCATCGAAATCGGAGTTCGGAGCTAAGAGATATCGCCGTTTTACCGGAGAGTGGTCTGTGACCGGACTCGTGACCGGACGCGTCCGGTCAGCACCTGCGCGTCCGGTTAGCGTGTCCGGTCAGTGATGACCGGACGCGTCCGGTCGCTTCGGGAGCTTACTGGAACCTCTCTATTGACTGTTTCGCTGCGACCTGCGCGTCCGGTCCCGTTAGTGACCTGCGCGTCCGGTCAATTCAAGTTTATACGCGCGAAAACTAGCCGTTGGAGCACGCTACTGACCTACGCGTCCGGTCCGTTCGACCGGCGCGTCCGGTCGACCCGAAACTTGCCCAGTAAGGGGACTAACGGCTCTATTTCGTTGTGGAGTTATAAATAGATGTTGTGGCCGGCCATGGCCGGTAGCTGAGCACACTTTGGCCTTGGTGGCTTATGTGATAGTGCTTGGAAGCCCTCTAACTCATGCTTGATAGTGTTCATCGGATCGAGTGAGAAAGCGATTCTAGTACGTTGCATCGTGAGGATTGCATCGAGTGGAACTAGGTGATCGTGTTGCAAGCCAGTGGTGCTTGTTACTCTTGGAGGTTGCCACCTCCTAGATGGCTTGGTGGCTTGTGGCTCCGTCGAAGCTCGTAAGAAGATTGTGCGAGGCTCCAGAGAAGCTTTGTGAGGGGGATTGTGCTCACCCCACGGGGATCGCGAAGAGCAACTCTAGTTGAGCGTGTCATTGAGCTACCACACTTTATGGTGGGTTCTTGCGGTGCCTTTTGAGAGGCTCGGTGTGTGACCGATTAGCCGCCGAACCATGAAGTGTTGGTCGACACAACGGGGATGTAGCTTGGTGGCAACCAAGTGAACCTCGGGAGAAAATCACCGTGTCAACATTGTCTACTCTTCTCGGTGGTTTGCCTTCGTGCAACACAAGCTTGTATTTACTTTCATATATACTTGTGCTTGTGTAGCTTGCTAGTTGTCTTCTAGCTTGTGTAGCTAGAAGCTCCCCTTTGCGTGGCTAATTTGGTTTGAGTAACCTTGTTAGTCACATTGCTTAGTTTGTGTAGCTAAGTAATTTGCGCTCTCTAATTTGGCATTGGTTGCCTTGTTTTTGAGCATTGCTAGTGAGCTTAGGAGCTTTGTGCTTTTGCTTCACTAGTTGTGTAGGAGCTCCCTCGGTTGGCAAAGTACTAGTGCATAGGTTTGTGTGACCTTGCTCTAGAATTGATTAGGTGAGCTCTTGGTAAGCTTAGCACCTTAGTTGCTTAATTAGGATCTTTGCAAGGTGCTAGAGAACTTAGATAGAGGGGTGTAGTCTTGGCTAGACCGATAAGTTTAATTCCGCATTTGTTTTGGTTAGCCAACGCGTTTAAGTTTTAGAAAGGACTATTCATCCCCCTCTCGTCCGCCATCTCGACCCTTCACCAGGGCCATCCACAAAGAAGAGACCCCCTGTGTTTGATATCAACTGAGAACATCTCATCATATATGTATCTCGCTACTCCTCATTAAGGGTGTCGGAAAGAGCCGCATCATTCTTGTTAACCTCATTGCTAGCCTCCTCAAAAATCTCTCTTGGAATATCACAAAAGGTGTCGTATATGTCGTCGATATCAGGAAGTAGGTACATCATCTTTATATCCTTCTACATTGATTGCAAGATTTTTTCGAATACCTAAGGACCATCTGATCCACCATGAAGTTGGATAAGGAATTCCTAAGGGTAGTAGTTGTGTGGATCCTACACCGCATAGTCAAAGCTATGGTACACCATCTCATCCCATTGGAAACAACATATCATCTTCATATTAATAATATCAACTAGTTGTTCTGCGTAGATAAAATCACTCGAAAGGTGATATAATTTTTGCTCCACGTATTTCCATTCAGGTTAGGGAGTATGCAATCAGTTAGCGATTATATCTTCTCCGGTGTCCAGTATGCATATCATGTGGAATACGGATGTAATCATCACCACTCACCTCAGAACCTCCAATGCGCAACAGGTAATCTACAAACCACAAGTCGCTCTTTGCCCTCATGTTCCCCCAGTTTCAGATCTCGCATGAAATCCCAAAGTTATGACGTGCGCAGTGAGGCATCGACTATCTGAGCCCTCTTCCCTTTTCGAACAACGGGAAGAAGTTGTTTGAAATCTCCACCAAACACCACGGTCTTCCCTCCTAATGATAGCTTAGGTCAGTCCATTATATCACGGAGGCTGTTTTCTAGGGCCTCGATAGCCTGCCTCTTTGTCATGGTAGCCTCGTCCCAAATAATGAGATGATGCTCGAAGCAGCTTGGTGGTAATACTCTATTTTGTGAAGTTGCAGAAGGCCTCATCATCAATGGTGAGGGAAATATTGAAGCGCGAGTGGGCGGTTCTACCACCAGGAAGTATTGAGGCCGCAACGCTAGACGTTGTTGTTGCCACAACTATCTTTTTCTGTCTATGTATAGTAGAAAAAAGAGTTTTCTATAGATAAGTCTTTCTAGTCCCGCAAGGGCCATCCACAAAGAAGAGACCCCCAATGTTCGGTATCAACTGAGAACATCTCATCATATATGCATCCCGCTACTCCTCATTAAGGGTATCGGAAAGAGCCGCATCATCCTCATTAACCTCAATGCTAGCCTCCTAAAAAATCTCTCTTGGAATATTACAAAAGGCATCATATATGTCGTTGATATCAGGAAGTGGGTACATCATCTTTATATCCTTCTACATTGATTGCAAGAATTTTCGAATACTTGAGGACCATCTAATCCACCATGAAGTTGGATTGACTATTACGCCTGTAGTCCTCTGACATTGCCTCCTTGTGTTTCTCGCACAGTCCGAACACATCGCTGGGCTCACAATACCAATAATATTGCAAAGACTCATTGCAGCACATTATGACATCATCCAAATGGTTGCCTCAACAAAACTCGTCCATCATGTTGTCCTCTTTGATTAGGCCCCTTCTTCCTATAGCTTCACGAAAGGTCAGTAGGATTATGTCGTCAATGATCCTTAAACACATGAAGGAGGTTGCACCTGCCACATGGTTGAGGAGAACCCTAAGATAGTAACGCTCCCCCTCGGCTGGATTGACAGACACGATTCTTCCAATCTGTTGTAATCTATCACGTACCCTCTTCTGCTAAATTTTGCCCTGTGCTTGTCACGTATAGATCTTAGGAAAGTCCCCTTCTCGAAGAGCTAAAGGATAGACTACTAAAAAAAGACATCCTTGGAAAGGTTAAGGCACATGTGTATGTTATGGAACTCTAGAAGAGGGGTCTATCGCATGCACATTTTTTGCTAATCATGGAGAGAAAGTACAAGATCACATGCCCAGAGCAATATGATCTCCTCATCTTAGCTGAGCTACCAAACAAGAAGAAATACCTAGGCTTGTAGAAGATGATTACCAAGCATATGATACATGGCCCTTGCAAAGCACTTAATCGCAATTGTCCATGCACAAAGGGCCGTGATGTTTGCAAGAACTGTTACTCTCAACTGTTCTGTGATGTCACAATACAGGGCAAGGACTCAAACATGGTTATAGATGGCATGAAGATGGTTGAAAGGAAAAGGTTTGTGGACATGAGGTTCACACGACAGATGGCCGGTCATGCCTTACAACCCGTATCTCCTCTGTCTATTCAACTACCACATCAATGTTGAGGCATGTGGGAGCATCAAGGCAGTCAGGTATCTGTTTAAGTACATTTACAATGGTCATGGTTGGGTGTCTGTGGCTATGAGAGAGGCTGACAAGGAGAATAGTGGAGGAAACATTGATGAGATCAAGTAGTACAGAGATGCTAGATGGGTAACACCTCCAGAAGCTTTGTGGAGGATATACGGTTTCAACTTGAGTGATAGTACCATATTGTTTTGTCCTTACAGCTCCATCTTCTAGATATGCACATGGTGCGATTTCACCAGCGCGAGGGGTTTTGATGAGTGCTTATCATACAGGTGTTGAAAAGTAAATGCTTATACTGTACTTCAAGAAGAACTAGACTTTCCTGAGTTTTATACGTGGCAAGCACAAGGCAAAGTTTGGCAGAAGAGGGTATATGATAGATTATAATAGATTGGAAGAACCATGTCTACATATCTAGCCAAGGGGAGTGTTACTATCTTAGGGTTCTCCTCAACCATGTGGCAAGTGCAACTTCATTCGAGTGTCTAAGGACCTTTGACAGTGTAGTCCTACTGACCTTTCGTGGAGCTACAAAAAGAAGGGGCCTAATCGAAGAGGACAACATGGTGGATGAGAGTCTTGCTAAGGCAACCAAGTGGATGATGCCATATGCGCTATGAAGGCTCTTAGCAACAATATTGATATTTTATGAGCCTAGTGATGTGTTCACACTGTGGGAGAAATACAAGGATTCAATGTCAGAGGACTGCAAGCATAACCAACTTGATGGTGGAGTAGATGGTTCTCATAGATATTTCAAAATTGTTGCAATCAATACGGAAGGATATAATTGATACCGATGACACATACAACGCCTCTTGTGATATCCCTAGAGATTTTTTAGGAGGCTAGCATTGAGGCCGACGAGGATGATGTGGCTCTTTTAAACACCCTTAATGAGGAGTAGTGGGTTGCATACGATGATGTTATGTCCACTATTGATGTCGAACATGAGGGTCTATTCTTTGTGGATGGTCCTAGTGAGACTGGAAAGACTTTATCTTTACAAAGCCCTTGTCGCTACTATATGCAGTCAAAAAAAGATTGCTCGATCTCAATACTGCATGGTGGTAGAACCACCCACTCGCGCTTCAAGATTCCCCTCACCATCAATGACGGGGCCTTCTGCAAATTCACAAAATAGAGTGGTACCACCAAGCTGCTTCGAGCATAATGTCTCCTTATTTGGGACGAGGCTACAAGGATAAAGATGTAGGTTGTGGAGGCGCTAGACAATAACCTTCATGATATAATGGACCAACCTAAGCTACTGTTTGGAGGAAGACCTTGGTGTTTGGTGGAGATTTTAGACAGGTTCTTTCCATTGTTCAATGAGGGTTGAGGGATTAGATAGTTGGTGCCTCACTGTGGATGTCGTACCTTTAGGATTCCTTGTGACATCTCAAACTGGTGCGCAACATAATGGTAAAGAGCGACCTGTGGTTTGCAGAATACCTGCTGCGTGTCAGTGGAGATTCTGAGGAGGCAAGTAGTGATGATGCAATTTGTCTTCCTCATGATATATACTGGGGAAGATAGTTATCTTGATATGCTAATTGATTGCATATTACCTAACCTCAATGCAAATATATCAAGCCAAAATTATATCACCTTTCAAGCAATATTATCTACATAGAACGACTAGGTTGATATGATTAATATGAAGATGATTGGTCGTTTCCAAGAGGATGAGATGGTGTACCATAGCTTTGACTATGCGGTGGACGATCCACAAAACTACTATCCTCAGTAATTCCATAACACTTTGACATCCAACAGTCTACCTTCACATGTGTTAAAGCTGAAGATTGGTTGTCCGGTCATATTACTTAGGAACACTGACATTGCGAACGAACTTTGTAATGGTACCAGGCTTATCATAAAGGGGTTCCAAAAGAATACCATAAACATAGAAATTGTATTGGGACAGCATGCTAGAAAGCGTGTTTTTGTGCCTCGCATACCTTTATGCCCGTCGAACGATGAGATGTTTCCTTTCCAATTTAAGAGTAAGTAGTTCTCTATTCGGCTCAGCTTCATAATGACTGTTAACAAGGCACAGGGGTAGACTATCCTTAACGTTGGAGTATACTTACCGAAACTAGTATTCTCGTATGGCCAATTATATGTAGCGCTATCAAGAGCCATGGCAAGATCAAATATTAGGATCTTGGCCATGCTGACACCGAGAAGGACGTGAACAATGGTAAAGGGAAAGGGAAGGGGAAGGTGAAGAATAAACCGACAAAGGATATATTCATGAAGAATATCATATATAAAGTGGTTATAACTCCATAAAAGAGATAATATCTCACATGTCGATACATATTTTTCGAGGCAAAATAGACATTTTTGTCCCTAAACTATTGTCTGAGGCTCAGTTTAGTTCTTGAACTTTCAAAGTGTCCACTTTAGTCCTCAAACAGAGGATTTGCAGGTCAATCTCATCCATCCCCCTTCATGGCTTGTCACGTGGCCAACCATACATGCAAAATGAAATTTCTGCCCCTCGCTCTCTCCTTTACCTATTGGCTAGGCTCACGGCGTTTCCCTCTCCAAAGTTTCAAGATAATGAACAATACTTTAGCTTTAAAAATTAACAGACAACTTATATGCATGATACTTCTAACTACATCTTTAGCCATCTGCATGTTTCAACTGCAAGAAGTCAAACGACGCATCTTGAACTTGAAAATCTTCTGGATCATCTTTGATTCTGCAGCTTGGTGCCCATGCAAAACATGTTCTCCTCGTCAAACTATTGATAGACTAGATTCTTAATTCTACAATGTAATATATTTTATGAATTTATATATACATTTTTGTTATATAAGATAAGAAATGGTGAGTAGTGTGTCATGTTTACACCTTTGTCTTCTTATTTTTTTATGCTGGTTGAAAGAACCAAGTTCTTACAATATGAACTTTATGGTTTCAGTTTCGCATAGATTGTTACAATATGAACTTAATTGTTTCAGTTTTGCATCAAAACTTGGAGTTATATTTTAATTATATATTAACATATAAGTTAAAATAAATGTACTTTCAAAACATATTTCATGGATCATTCTATGAAAGTGTTTGATATATTATAGATTTCAGTGCATTTTTTAATGATCTAAAGTTAGGGAAGTTTGATTTAAGACAAAGTACAAGTGAACTGTAATTTGGAATGGATGGAGTAGTTAAGATCTACTCCTACTTCCTTAAAATTGTTAACATTGTCTTTGAAATATATTTTTAGTTAGAAGAATTTGCTTCATTTTGTTTGCTCTGCAATTTTTTACCTGACTAAAGAACAAATCATGTAACTACTAATACAGTAGTGAGATAAAAACAAGCAAGTTACAGTTCCCCAAATAGTTTTTAATATTAGAAAGAAGTTTTCAGTTTCGTTTGCATTAAAGAATAATAAGACAGCAACTCAACACTTCAATGCAAGCAAAATATTGAGACAAAACAACTTAAACCCCAAGGACACGAAGAGTCTTAGTGTTGCAACCTTCAAAGTTTAGCAAGCCCCACCATAAGCACTTATCGATCCTCACACCGTTGCAACTGAGCCTAGTACTAGAGCCCGTACGCCCCCCTAAATAACCTGCAAAAGAGATTTGATCGACATTTGTCAAAAAACAATTTCATGTTTTGTTGTCCATATTGACTAAAATGGCCATTGCACTGGATATTAAAAAAATGATCAGAAAGTTTTAGTTTTCCGAGAATACCAATCGCTATATAAGTTTTGGGCATTACGAGATGGTTTAATACCTAGCATCATATGGACTGCTCTCCAAAAATAAACATTGCATGCGATCATTAAAATAAAAGATGCATGTTAGATGGTTTCAGATTTGCTGCAGTAACAGTGGGACCTATATCCATTCCATTTACTCGTGGGTAAATTATCATTAGTGCCTCTTTTAAATAATCAAAAAAAGATTTTAATATTCGAAGGGACCTTTTTTTTTGACAAGAAGTCGAAGGGACCTTAAGCCACCAAGAAATTTTTAAACCATTACTGACAAGGTATCTATACATCAATTTAGCTGTGAACAAACCCGTTTTTGGTGATCTCCATGCAAAAACATTATTACCTTGTTACCCTTATCCTTCAAGTATAAGCTTGAAATCCTTGCAAAGAAAAGTGTAAGCTTGAAATATCGTGGACATGCGCATCTCAAACAATCGGTCGGTATAAAAAAAATGGCGCATCCTATATCCTGTAGTGTGAATACGGTTGTACGTCAACACAATCAAATGAACAGATCGGCTGTTGGTTTGTTACAGTTCCGTAGCTGACCATGTAACATAATAGAACCCTTACCTATTCGAGATGAAAGATATACTATTCAAACATAGAATCCTTATCCATTTTTACAAATTGCAGTATATTAAACTTTTCCAAGTCCAAAATTGTGTCCTCGCCTCTATATAAGAAGCCCATGGTCTCCGAGACCTTCGTACATCAGACGCACCCCAAGGCAGAATCAGAAGCTTTGTGCAGGCCAGCATCAATGGCGACCAATGACTGCAACGTTAGTGGCAACACTGAGGGCATGCTTGTCGTGCCGGAGATCAAGTTCACCAAGTTTTTCATCAAGAATTCGTTGATGCCGTCTCTGGTATATATATACGGCTTGCCTTTCTTGATCGCCTTACATTGTTTCCTCAACAATTTGTCCTAGTAAAACTTTGCCAAAACAGTTTATCAAATGGACGGCAAGGAGCTCTTATACACGCTATATGCTGCATATCACACTATGTGAACTTGAATTTATGCAGGCAACTAGTGAAGGGCGCGCGCCATCGCGCGCAGATGCAGCTACAAATTTAAGCATAAAAGGCGTGGTTGTTAATAAGTATATTATATATGTTTGTCGGATTCAGCTGGCGGGCATACATGGAGATCTATTACATATGTTGTTGAGGTCTGGAAAGCGTAGTGACTAACAAGCATATATTGCATATGTCGGTTACATGGACCGAGATATGTTATACATGGTGGTATCATGTATAGCGCATTAGGTGGACTGGGGAAGTCCTTGATGGCAGGATATGTTTGTTGTCAATATTTTGGCTCATGATCTGAGAGGTACGCGAATGAGTCCGTGGTGTTCCACCGGGATGATTCTGTGCAAATGTTGAAGCACATTAGATGTATGTAGATATAGTGGAGTAGGATTGAGGCTTTTTTTTTTTTTTGGAAATGATGACTAACCTGAATTTTCGTGGTAGTTTGTTACGTAGCCTGCGGAATACAAAGAAAATTATGTACAGAAGGAAAGCCTTGTAATATTCTCAACTCGTGGTTCAAAAAAAGAGCAGTCATTCAAACCGTCTAACTGTTGTTATTAGGTAAGCAGACAGGCAAAATGAATCTGCAAGTATATGTACACGCATCACCCAAACATGGTTGCACATGTTCTCTCTACATGGAGACAATTACTGACACTACGGTATAAAACAAATGACAATAATGGATCCTCCTGAAGTTTGTAAGCCACAGAAGTAATAGCAGAGGTAGAAACTAAGTTGCGTATATAGTGGGTTGCCTCAAGAACTTTGGAAACAGGGAACGCTGGGCCCGAACAGAGCTCGTGTAGAACAGGCAGCACACAGGCCAGAAGCATGTCCCTATACAGAGAAAAAAACATTAAGGAATCGGTGCATATAATTGATTAAACCGAAACCCTGTTCCCATACTGAGAACACAAAGCAGGGTGACTAAATTTGTGTAAATCAATGTGCAGAATGCACATGTTTCCATAACTAGGAACCACATAGGAAGTTGTAAGGGCTACATATGATGAACAGTAAATTGGATGCAACAAACAGTAAAGAGTGGATTAAAATCATTGTGAAAACCGGCAATAAGTTGAGCTATGTTGAGAAGGTCAGTGTTGGTATTTTACACGCACACAGATAAATCTGTAAGCGCACCGATACCGTTGTAGCGTTCACCTGGGAGTATTCCAGGGTATTGTATTTATCCACAGAGAAACAACGGTTCAAGAAGTTGATAGTTCACTATCATGTATCTACTAACTAGCATATCAACTAAACCAAAGTAGGGGTAAGTGTTGATAATGATAAGAGTTATGAATAATAACACACTCATAGGAGAATTCTAAGGTATAATAAATGAGTAGTCTAGCTACGTTGAGAGGACAACGATTGAGTTCAAGGTTTCCAAATACTTCTCTATTACTAAGGTTCTATAGGGTATAACTAATTCATGGGTAAATAACACTTTGGAGCAACAGTACCTTTCCATCTCTCGAGGGGGGTGAGAAAGCATAGTTGGGGAAGGCTGCCTAAAGCTCTACGAACACCAAACCTAATATGGTGGATTGCAACGGCCTAACAGAGCTATCACCTCTGGCTACCACAACTAACCGTATGATTGGGCGCAATCTCAAGTAACCTATAGCCTAGACACCATGTCTATACTACCGATTACTACTCTAGCCACATACGATAACCAGAGCACTCGATGCGAGCGGAGATCCCATGCTAAGATATGATAACTATTGTAACCATACACATGAAAGGCATAAAAGTAAATAGAGAAGATACTATATTAAAGCATAAGTCTTGCAAAGATAAGATACAAAGATATACTGGACCTCTGAAGATTTCTCTAGAACCTGAGCATGGCTCAACTCTTCCTAACCCTCAACTTAACTATTCTATTTCTATATCTTGAGAGCTTTGTGGAGATTTCTCTCTTGTGGTGTATCTTGATGTGAATGAGAGATGACTCTCAATGGAATGATAGCCTCCTAGAGGGGGTAGAGGATGCCTTATATAGGGGAGATGGAGTAGGGGGCAAGGTATTGCCACGTCATCGATCCGCGAGTCACATCCCGGCCTAGGCTTAACAGGATTAATAGGATACGCATACCAACAAGTTGCAACTTCTTTTCCGGAAGCCCGTCTCCAAAGAACTCTGAGGTTAAGCGTGCTTGGCCTAGAGCAATTTTAGGATGGGTGACCGACCGGAAAATCCTTCCCGGGTGCGCACGAGTGAGGACAAAGTGCGCATAAAAGACTTGTGTGGGTCTGTGAGGGCAGTCTATGTCCTAAAAAAGCTACCAGATGTAAGCGGATCCGACCTCGTAGAGGCGGGACATTATAGAATGGTATCAGAGCCGACTCTTGCGGTTTCACGGGCACGTGTGTCGCAGTTGCTCAGGCATGGTGCGCATGGCTGGAGTGGTCCTCGAGTGGTCACACAGCATGGCACATGCGCTGGCACTGGACACACGGACATGGCCAAGAGGGGACGTTTCTAGATTGGGATTGACCGACGAGGACGTCGGTCTCCTAAGGGGGTGAGGATGTAACATCCCGACCCAGGGCTTAACAGGATTAATAGGATACTCATACCAACAAGTTACAACTTTTTTTTGGAAGCCCGTCTCCAAAGAACTCTGAGGTTAAGCGTACTTGGCCTAGAGCAATTTTAGGATAGGTGACCGACCGGGAAATCCTTCCCGGGTGCACACGAGTGAGGATAAAGTGCGCAGAAAAAACTTGTGTGGGTCTGTAAGGGTAGTCTATGTACTATAAAAGCTGCCAGATATAAGCGGGTCCGGCCTCGTAGAGGCGGGACGTTACACCACGTCAACTCCCTTGGTCACCGTTGGATAAACCGACCTAAAACCGCCTTGAAATCAAGGGTCCAGATCTTAGGAAGGTGTACGAGGCGGCGGAGGGCGAGGGGCCACCCTAATGGGCCAGGCGGCCTCCCTATTGGGCCGGGTGGCCCACCACAATGCCAGATGGGCCTCCCCCTCTGGTGCTGGGTCTTGGGCTCCGTCTTGAGTCAACTTTCGTAGGTTTCACGGGTAGAATCACTCGTTAATGTCGGTTTGCCTATTTAGAGTGTATGCCGACGGTCCCGGGAGCTGTTTTCTGGATAAATCCTCCTGCGTTCACATATTCACCAAAACTTGTGAAATTCATTAGTTTAAAACCCTATACCTATGTTTGGTGATGAAATTAAGTGTATATGTAGGTATATTAATGGTTTATGGTTGACATTAACAACCGTCAATAAGTTCCCCCACACTTACCTTTTGCTAGTCCCTGAACAAAGTGAAACTTGAACAATGGATCAGGAGTTGCTACAATACTTTTACGCCTCAAAAGTACACATGTGTTCAATAAAAAATTCTACACCGGATTAGAATAAACTAATCTAACTTTTAAACTTACTGTTGACATTTCTAATACGATTACAAATAAGGTAGGTCAAACCCTTCCTTAGCAAAGACATTAGAAATGTTCGGGACATCTCTTAGCATTGCTTAAGTCAGGTTGTCATCCCCAACACAATAACAAAAGATGTGGTTGTACTTATGATCATAGCACTTATAAAAAATAAATAAAGTTTATCCGCAAGCGCATAGATAAAATACACCCGTTGTAGCATTTCACCCAGGAAAGTTCCATGTATCGTTATTTATAATTCTACCACTGGGAAGGCACTTGGAGGTATAAAGAATGAAAGCTATATCTTACACTTGTGATAAGAGTTCCACTAGATCAATATGAAAACATGAATCAATCATATCATAATAAAGGATAATTAATAACATATCATGGTAATTCTAAAAGGGGTTCCACCGAGCATTTTCCTACTTGGGCATGACTCTAGAAAGAACTAGAAAATAGAGACCAACTCCTAGGGTTATTCTAACTATAGGTCATTGAGCTACATCAATTAGTGCAATTACATTTAGCAATCATGGTCAAGGTAACCTCATATTCATACTCAAGAGACATTGCTAAGGTGGATCAAGAATAGAGCAAGATATCACCCCGCAACTCAGCCTGACTAATCCTATATTCGGGGAGTTGACTACAGAGGACTCAATGAAGCTATAATAGTCACCTTCGCAATCTACCACATGGCCCGGAACATAGGGAGCACTCGCAAATAGATATTATCTAAGCACCATGCTTACACAACTTCTACAACCCACCCCTTGATCATCGGAATGAGCGCTATATGAATAAGAGTATAAACACAAAACTACTTCAACTATACTAAACATATAATCAACATAGGCAATGAACATTATAATTATGAATCTAGAATTATACCAAGTCCTATCAAGTATTCGACTCATAAACAAACTAGAACAAGAACTAGAGGATCAACATGAACTAGACAAGAACACAATGAACTAGATGAACTAGAACGACGAACTAGACGAGAATATGATGAACTATAAGATGAACAAGATAAACTAGAAGAACAAGTAGACAAACTAGAAGATGAACACAATGAACTAAAAGACAAATAGCACAAATAGATTAATAATGTTGAATACAAGAGACAAGTACAAGGCTATACCTAGCCTCCTCGCGACTAGATCCGGAATCCAAGCATTGCTTGCCTCCTCTGATTTCTATTCTTATATTCTAGCTATCCCCTAGCTGGTGGAGCTCTAGGTTATCCTTTTGAGGGACTACCCTGAATTGAACAATGATGAGATAATGGGATGATTGATTCAGGAGGGGGGTCTGCCTCTGCTTATATAGCCTGGTGGGATGAACCTCAACTATAACAACCTAGGAATTTTCCCTAACTCAAAAATCACAACTACAAATTTTTTTATAAAATAACCTATGAATGGTGAGGTGTCATGTAGGAAACCTATCCAAGTTGCACAAGTTGCACCTAGTCTAGTTAATTACATTCTTGCATTTTAACCAAACATGCTTGAGTTGGTTCTTATGTTCTTTTGTAATGTAGTTAAAAGCAACAACATTTAAATAATTGCTTAATTATATGTGTGTGTTGTTGCCAACCCTTGGTATGGTTGCTTGAAACCCTAAATGACCTCTAGTGGACCCCACTGGGGCATACACATATTGACAACACAAGTGTATGCACACAGGAACAAGAACTAGTTAGTAAAAGAGAAGAAATAAAATAGAAAAGCTTTTCCAAATAAACAGAAAAGAAGAAAGCTTTTCGGCCCAGCTCTTGAGCCGGCCCGCTTCCACCAAGCCGGCCTGTTTCCACCGCAGCCGTGCCTGCGAGCCGCGTAGCCAAGCCGGCCTGCCCTGCTCAGCCAGCCTACTTAGCCGAGCTGACCCAGCCTTCCAGCCGCACCACTCCCACCATGACGGGCCGCGGAGTCGACACGGCCTAGCAATGTTGAGACAGCCCAGTAGGGAGCCCGCTCATCGTCCGTGTCACGACAGAAGGCCTCTCGCCCTCCCTTCGGACGTCGAAGATCGGGACCCACATGTCATCGTTCTCCTCTTGCCCTTTTCCTTTTCAAGGTCACAACAGAACAGAGGAGGGGGAATCTCCATCGCCGGCTGTCCAATCCAAGACGGTTAGCCGTGGACGCGGGGATGCGCGCCACATTACAGTACCCACACCCACACCCAAGCCGCGCACCTTGCCTTGGCCATCAAGGAGCGTGCGTGATGTCGCCATGGCCCATAGAAGCTCTGCCACCATCGTACCATCTCTAACCACCTTCGATTCGAAATTGGAGACGCCAATCCGTGCGCTACCTCTCGGCCACCCTAAAACCCTTCTCCAAATCACCCTGATCACCTCCACGTGTCCATGTCCTCACATCCATCGTCCGCCATAGCCCCAACCGAGCTTGGCTATAAAAATAGAGCCTCTCCGCCGCCCTAGCCTTCCATTCCCCACAGGCCGCCGCACCGGTGGCACCATAGCCGCCCTACACCGCAAGAGAAGAGAACAGGAAGGAAGGGGGAAAGGAACGAGGAGAGCCGGACGCGTCATTGCCACCGGAGCCCGGAGCGCCGTCCCGATCAGCTACGGCGACGTAGCGGCTCGGCACGGCACTGCAACGCCTCATCACTACGTCGAGTCACCCGCACCGCCATCCTTTCGTCACCGCCACCTCCGGTGAGTCATCGTGCCCAGCCCCCTCTCACCTCGCTCACCACCGTGCACACGACGGCACCGCCGCGATCATTTCCGCACCGGGAAAGGTCAAGGCCATAGCCCGGGCACCGTTCATGTCAACACGCACGCACGCGCACGCGCAAGAGAACGCCACAGCCTTGTGGAGCCGTACCAACTTGGGAACATTTGTAGCGCACACGCGCCCCATGCACGAGCGCCATGGCCATGATCACCATGGCAACGTCATGTTTTCATCGCATCAAGTCAGTAGAATAGAGAAGAAGAGGGCGCATGAAGTTTGCTTAGTGGAGAACGCCGCTCGCAGTTGAGGGCGGAGGGGTACAACGCTGTTAGATGATTCTTCACCGGAGCAGAGGAGGTGTCAGAGCGCCGCCACACACCCAACCGCAGACACGTGCTCCACCACGTGGGAAGGTCATCAAAGGTGGCCTTAGCACCTTGCTGATGCTTCCAATCGAAAACCCAAAAGCCGAACTGGATCTTGGAATGACTATGGAGGCCTCGCCGCCGCTCACCGTATCGGTCGAGCCGCCACTGCCGTGAACAGGCTCTCTAGAAACTTTAATCCACACTTTTGACTCCTCCATTGAGTTCCTTGTGACCACGCGGTGTGTTCGAGCCTTCGAGTACTGCCTTTGAGCCACCAGAGCGTAGGCATGGCCGCTCGCCGCCGGTGAGAGCGCGGCCTAGCAGAGGAAGCAGGGGGAGTTGAGCAGAGAAACGACTAGGTGCACTCGGTGCACCGTGCACCATGAGGAGAAGGGAGAGGATGGACCGAGTCCATCGTGAACCACACGTGCGATCGGTGGACCGCTCGGTCAAGCCCACCGTGAGCCATGTCCACCGGAACCCAAGCCCGTTTTGAATCCATCTGCGCGATGTGGTAGTGCCTGAGCTCGCCACGTGGCAGTCCCGGCCCGGCCCAACCCGACCTATAATCTAGCCCAACCCAGGCCTAACCGAGCCCGGTCGCGGCCCGATCAACGTTGACTGTTGACCGGTCAACGCTGACCGTTGACCTAGACCCACATGTCAGTGACTCGCACCTTCTCGGCCAATTAGTGCTTGACACGTGTCACTGCCTGGATTTTCCTTTCTTTTTCTTTTCCAAGAAATCATTTAATCTTTAGAAATTCATAACTAATTCATTTTAACTCAGAAAAATATCAAACCAGTTTCTAAATTTTTCTAAAAATGAGCTCTATGTCTTAGGCTTGTGTTTGAGTGTATTTGGACCTTTTGAATTTCTGTTGCTTCTTTGTGCACCTCTATAGGAGTCATTAACGCGACTCTACATCACGTTTAATAGAGCCGGAGGACCTGCCGACTGAGGAGTACGACCCCGACTACAGCTGTAACACCCTAAAATTTGAAGAAAAGAAAAAATAGGAAAAATGTGATTTTTATATTTATTTTTGGTGAAGCATGCAACTATAGAATAAGAATAATTTTATAAATTTAAAATCAAATATAAGGGTAGAAACATGATTGAGCATTCATGCTGCTGCATTTGGAGTTTTGTGTTGAGTGGTTTAAATCAAATTCAAATTTGATTTGAAAATCATTTGAAAAATGGATTTGAAAAATTGGAAAAGAAAAAGAAAAGGAATTTACTTACCGGGCCGCATTCCTCCAGTAGCCCAGCTTCCCGGCCCGCTTCAGCGGCCCAGCTTCCTTCCTTCCCCGCGCGCGCCGCGTCTTTTGGGCCGAGCCGGCCAGCGGCCCGCCAGCCTGACTCCCGCACGCGCGGCCCGCGTTCGCCTGGTGTCGCTGACGCGTGGGTCCCACCGGTCAGTGACCGTTCTCACCTTCCTTTCTTCTTCTTCCTCCGGCCGACGCCGTTTCCATCGTTCCCGATCCGATTCGATCTTCGAATCTTCTCCTTTCCATAACCGGTGATGTCTAGGAGCTATAAAACGGAGCCCTCGGCCCTCCCCGCTCCACATCCCACCTTTTACCGCAGCCAAGACCGCCTAGGGTTGGCTCGCCGCGAGCTCGAGCTCCACCGCCCGCCACCGCAAGCGCGCCGCCGTCTTCGTCCATCCCTTGCCCTCGCTCTTGTCCGGGGTGAGTTCGCCGTGCTCCAAGCTATCTCCCGATGTATTCCTTTCGTCGAATGGTGCCCGGAGTAGTGTTTTCGCGTGTTCCGACGATGGCGCCGCCGCGGGAAGCTCGCCGGCGGTCGGAGTCCGGCCGGAGCGCCGCCGGATTTCCCTAGATCCGATCTGGACCGTCAGATCTAAAACGGACGGCTCAGATTAGAAGATACCGGTTCGCTGGTGTTTTTGCTAAAGAGTCCCTGGAGTTTTCAAATATGTAACCCGCGGTCCAAAGCGTAATCTGGAAAATACGTTTTTATTAAATGAAAACGTAATTCGTTTCGGAAAAAGAAAAATACGCTTTCTCATATTTACAGTTTTGCCACTCAGATTGTTTTAGCCGTAGAATCTTCGTTTTAACTCCGATTTGATCCATTCAAATTGTGTTAGGTTCATATTTGCGAGCTCTATCCAATGATGTAACTGTACAGTAGGTTTAGATTAATTTATTTTCGAGTTTTAATTAAAGTATTTATTTTTCTATAGGAAATCTTTGGAAATTCATAACTTTGTCGTTTTAGATCCGTTTTTCGTGATCTTCGCGTCTGTGTGATCCTAGCGAGTTGTAGATTCGTTTTAAAGACTTTTTATTTTATTTTCTTACAGTTGGTGTATTGTTCTAATTATAGCCTTGTTTGTCTATGCATGATTGCCTCTGGATGTGTGTTGTTGATAATGGTTGATCGAGTATAGACGGTGAGCAATTCGTTGGAGATCAAGAGCCTTACTACGAGCAAGATCTTCAGGACCAGTTTGAGCAAGGCAAGTATAGCATGGGATTATCCTTGTTGTCCTATCCACCTTATGCAATTAATATCATTATGCATTTATTCCTTGTTAAGGATGACTTAGCGATTGATCCTATACCTTGGTACCCATTATGATGCATTGATTAGTATGGCTAGTGCTTAAACATGGACTATGATCATGTAAATTGATTTGGGAATATGCAATAAACATTAAAATGTGATTTTGATTATTGTATAAAGGGGATTAGAGCATGTGTGTTGTTTTTGATGCTCTAATTGCTCTCCATAAGGACTCATCTATAAGCGACAATCCGGGATTTACAGTACAACTGTGGGGGCTATATGGCTCTGGCTTTAGTCATATAGAAGGACCTTTTCTAGCTTGTTAGAGGTAACCTTTTTGGCGTAAGAATGGCTTGACGAATCGGGTATAGTGCGGCCTCTGTCCTTATGTGTATAGGCTGCGGGTTATTGTGCCATTTGGAAGGGGGGCTCTACATCTGTTTGCCGAGTGAATCTAATGGCCCTAACTTGTTAGACGAACCTTCGAAAGACTTCATAGTGTTTACCCTGCCTACTCACCTTGGTAGTGTTTTGGGAGTAATTAACCCGGGCATTTGGGTAACACGACTCACAGTGAAAGTGTACAACCTCTGCAGAGTGTAGAACTATTATAACAGCCGTGCTCACGGTCACGAGTGGCCTTGGACCCTTATGGAATAGTTGAATAATTGTTTATGTTTATGTTTTTGCTATTCATTAATCATTTCACATGGATCATATGTTTATTGTTTACATTGAGACCTTTTGATGCTATTGATATGCTAAAATCATGTTAACTAAAAGCTACATGCTGGTAAACCAATGGTTATGCCTATTTGAGCCTCATGAACCCCATGTTACACTTGTTGAGTACGAGATGTACTTACGCTTGTTTATTTCTCTTATTTGGATAAAAATCCCGGATGGGTAACAGATGGAGGTAATAGCGACTACTACGCCTACTTCCCTGTGGATTACTAGTCTTGCTGTCAACCAGTCAATGTACCTGTGACTGGAGCTACCACGAGAGAGAGATTTTTATTTATACTTCCGCTACATTTGTGTTAAGACTAAGTGTTTAAATATCGTGATGTAACAACATTTGCCATGATACTTCTGTTATAATTTGTGAACTTATGTGTGATTGATCTCTGGGCGCACATAAGGGTAAGCATTCCATTTGGTCGATAAATGGGTGTGACAAATTGGTATCAGAGCTCTTGTTGACTGTAGGACGCAAGCCTAGCTAGCAATAGTCGAAGTAGTGTCATCTTTACACTATTTTTATGCTCACTATCTTGCTCTTGTTATTTGATAAATTTTTATGCTTCTTATGTCTCATTCTATTATGAAATTTTGCCTCTATTCTAATTTCATCTAAAAATTCTGTAGATGACTCGTGACCGTAAGACTGCCCGCATCAGCTTTGGAGGATACTACCCACCTCGTGCCCTGCTTGCAACTGAAGAGCCACAAGAGCCAGAACCTCAGGAACAAGAGAAGACCCCTGTAGCACCAGTCCAAGCACCAGCACCTCCCCAGGAAGAGACTGAGCCTGAAGAAGATCCAGAAATCGTTGAGATTGAAGATGGTGAGGAGGAAGCTAATGAAGGAGTACAACCCCCGTCTCCACCACATGAAGCTCCTGAAGATATGCCACCTCCTCCAATGGGGTGGACTGTGAGGATCTACCACAGGAATGGAGGGGATGCTGTCTCTCATATTCGCCTAGTGGGGATGCTCACTGCTTACTTCGCGGATTGGCATCCAGCTGTGGAGTACGTCTGCTGGGAGTACACTCATCCACTGGAGAGCACGTACTGGAAGGCAAGGGCAAGCATCTTTGCACACAAGCAAGACAAGGGGGCATATCAGCTGGACAGGATGTTCTCTCATGTGGGACATCGAGCTACCATAGAGGATAGCATTGAAGATGCTGCTTTTGAAGCATGTATGGGTCTTCGCTATCTTCGCTTTAACCTCATGAAGCATGACATCCATCGCTTCCTTCCTCGTGCACACCCCGAGCTTGGATGGGTTATGACAGATCCAATGCAGCTAGAGCCACTACCTCGGGTGATGGTGAACTTTGTCTATGACATGATGGACAGGAAGCTGCAACTAGAAGAGATGGTGAGGACACAAGGGAAGACTATCAAGAGATGCCAAGCAACCATTGATGAGCTCCGAGCAAACCAAGGCATGCCCAAGATCTATGAGACATTAGAGCATGAGCCACTTCCTTAGGAAGTAGGAGTCCTTTATGTAATAAGAACGTTCTTAGTAACGTCAGTTGAGTCAGTCGAGTCTGTCGTGTGGTTTGAACCTTGGTGTGCTAGTTGCTTTATTATTATGCTTATGTGTGAGTTGGATCTTTGTTTGAGTGTCTGGACTTGTAGGCATGTCTACAAGTTCCATTATTAAGAATAATAAGTTTATTAGTCAAAGAATAATAGTTGGGTTTGATATTATCTCGTTTCTGTCCTTGCTGTTTTCGGGAGCAGTCTCTAATGTTTCTGCTATAGTTTAAAAACGGTTCGTGCAATATTTATGAAATTTTTATGAGAGAAACTAGACTCAAGAATCTTTCAAATGCCACTGGAATCACCTTTTTATCTAATCTGGTTCGAGAGATATAATTTTCACAAGTTAAAGTTTCTGCACAGTCTGGAATCTGGAACAGTTTCTGTTACGCCTTATTTTTCATAGACTTAACGACGGAATCTGGTCTTGAGGTCTGAATAGAAATTGTGGATAATTTCATAAGCTTTCCAACCATATAAAGCACGCCTCTTTTGGACTTCTGTAGCCCGAGATATGATTGAAATACTGAACTGTCAATATTGCTACTCGTCCAGAAAACTTTCAGATCTCATTCTTAATCTTATAAGTGGTTGATAACCTGGATTTCTTAAAGTTTGCATGTTTATGGGTGGCAGATGGCCGGAAGAGGAAGAGGCAGAGGTCGTGGAAACATTCCCCCGAATCCACCACCACCACCGCCACCAACAATCGAGCAATTGCTGGCAGTACAGACACAGTTGATGCAACAACTGGTGCAGAATCAGCAGAATCAGCAGAATCAGCCAGTTGCTGGGGCTCAACCACGTGATAAGCGTGGTGAATTTTTGAAGGGTCGTCCCCCAGTGTTTACACATGCTGCTGATCCTTTGGAGGCCGATGATTGGTTTCGTGCTGTGGAGAAACAACTCACCATTGTACAATGTGATGACTGACAGAAGGTGTTGTTCGCTTCTGGGCAACTTCAGGGAGAAGCTCAGGATTGGTGGGAATCATATGAGTATGGTCGTCCTGCCAATGCTCCTGCAGTCACCTGGCAGGAGTTTAGAGAGAACTTCAGGGCTTACCATATACCTGAAGGGATGATAGAATTGAAGGCGGAGGAATTCAGGAACCTAACCCAAGGGTCAATGACTGTAGCTGAGTACCGTGACAAGTTTGCTCAATTGTCACGATATGCTCCACATGAGGTGGCCAATGACAATGATAAGCAGCGCCGCTTCTTGAAGGGATTATACGATGGACTACAGTTGCAGTTGATGTCCAATACCTATCCCAACTTCCAGACGCTTGTGAACCGCGCTATTGTGGTGGATAACAAGCGCAAAGAAATGGATGCTAAGAGGAAGAGGTTACAGGGACAAGCCTCCAATAGCAACACCCGTCCACGCACTGGTTTCCAACAGAATACTCAGCAGAGACCTCCTTCTGGACAGTGGAATCGTGGTCAGGCCCCATTCCGTGGACAGTTCCCTCAACGTCCCCCATTTCAGCCACAGAGTAGCAACCAACGTCCACCACAGCAGAATGGGAATCAAGTGCAGCGTCAGGGTCCTTCCAACAACACTCCTACAAAGACCAGTGCTCCCAATACTCCCAATAGGTGTTTCCGTTGTGGAAAAGAAGGTCACTTGTCTTACAACTGCCCGGAGAAGCCTAACCAGCAGACTCCCCAGAGACAGAGCAGCCACCAGAAGCCCGCACTTAACTCGGGAAGGGTGAATCACTTGTCCCAGGAAACTGCAGTGGAGGAGCCAGAAGTTATGCTTGGTACGTTCGATGTTCACTCTACTCCCGCCACTGTTCTTTTTGATTCTGGAGCATCACATTCTTTCATATCACAATCATTTGTTAGAATACATAGAATCCATTTGTGTGCCATGAAGAACCCTATCTTAGTAAACTCACCTGGTGGAAGCATGCCAGCATCTTATCGCTGTCTTCCCATTAGTCTCAACTTAAGGGGGGTAGAGTTTACAGTTAGCCCTATAGTATTGAGGACAGCTGGGATTGATCTTATATTGGGAATGGATTGGATGATGCAACAACAAGCAGAGATTCAATATAAGGACAAATCAGTTGTGCTGACAACACCAAAGGGGGATAGGATCAGAGTTGAAGTCAAAGTGCAAAAACAAGCGACCGCTACAGTGAACCAGCTCAATGATGGTGCCAATCAGGAGGATCCAGTTGTGGAGGAGTTCCCAGATGTGTTTCCGGAGGAATTGCCAGGTATGCCACCAGACCGTGACATTGAATTTATTATTGAATTATTACCTGGAACTGCACCTATAGCTAAGCGTCCATATAGAATGGGAGTAAATGAATTAGAAGAACTTAAGAAACAAATTAAGGAGTTGCAGGATAAGGGTTTTATTCGTCCTAGTTCTTCACCATGGGGTGCACCAGTGATTTTTGTGGATAAGAAAGATGGGACTCAGAGGATGTGTGTAGATTATCGGTCTCTTAATGAGGTTACTATTAAGAACAAGTACCCATTGCCTAGAATTGATGACCTGTTTGATCAGTTGAGAGGAGCTTGTGTATTCTCCAAGATTGATCTTCGCTCTGGATATCATCAATTGAAGATTCGTGCCAGGGATATACCCAAGACAGCATTTACCACACGTTATGGGTTATATGAGTATATGGTGATGTCCTTTGGTTTGACTAATGCTCCTGCATACTTCATGTATTTAATGAATAAAGTGTTCATGGAATATCTGGACAAGTTTGTAGTGGTATTCATTGATGATATACTGGTGTTTTCCAAGACGAAGGAAGAACATGCTGAACATTTGAGGTTGGTCTTGCAGAAGCTCAGAGAACACCAACTATATGCAAAAAGGAGTAAATGTGAGTTTTGGTTGAAGGAAGTTTCTTTTCTGGGTCACATTGTTTCAAATGGAGGAATATCAGTAGATCCTGGCAAGGTGAAAGATGTATTGAACTGGAAACCACCTATCAATGCAAGTGAGATCCGTAGCTTTTTGGGATTGGCTGGTTATTATAGGAGATTTATAGAGGGATTCTCCAAGCTTGCAAAACCAATGACTGCATTGTTGGAGAAGAATGCCAAGTTTGTGTGGTCCGAGAAGTGTCAAGTTAATTTTGAGGAATTAAAGAAAAGATTGACTACTGCACCCATCTTAGTTTTGCCAGACCTGAATAAACCTTTCTCTATCTATTGTGATGCATCTCGATTGGGATTGGGATGTGTTCTGATGCAAGAAGGTAGAGTTGTGGCATATGCATCGAGGCAGTTAAGGAAGCATGAGTTAAATTACCCTACTCATGATTTGGAATTAGCTGCAGTAGTTCATGCATTAAAGATATGGAGACATTATTTGATTGGACACAAGAGTGATATATACACTGATCACAAGAGTCTCAAGTATATTTTCACTCAAACGGATCTGAACTTGAGACAGCGTAGATGGTTGGAGTTGATAAAAGACTATGATCTAGAAGTGCATTATCATCCCGGAAAGGCCAACGTTGTTGCTGATCCTCTTAGTAGGAAGAGTTATGCAAATGAAATACAAGTAATGCCTATGCCGAAGGAATTGTGTGCTGAGTGCAAGCATCTGAACTTGGGATTTACTACTAATGCAGTGGAACTAGTATTGGAGCCTACTCTGGAGCAAGAAATCCGTAAAGGTCAGCAGAAGGATGAAAAGTTGAGAGAGATAGCTGAAAACATAGCGAAAGGAAAATCTCCAGGATTTCGTAAGGATGAAAATGGTACGCTATGGTTTGGGAAAAGGTTGTGTGTGCCCGAAAATAAGGATATCCGAATGGCAATTCTGCGTGAAGCTCATGAGTCAGCTTATTCCATACATCCGGGGAGTACTAAGATGTACTTAGATCTGAAAGAGAAATATTGGTGGTATGGTTTAAAGAGAGACGTAGCTGAGTATGTTGCTTTGTGTGACACTTGTCAAAGGGTGAAAGCGGAACATCAGAGGCCTGCAGGATTGTTACAACCTATGCAGATACCTGAGTGGAAATGGGAAGAGGTCGGTATGGATTTTATAGTTGGGTTACCACGGACTCAAAGAGGATATGATTCAATTTGGGTGATAGTGGATCGTCTGACTAAGGTTGCTCATTTTCTGCCTGTGAAGACTACATATAGCAGTGCGAAACTGGCAGAGTTGTATATGGAAAGAATAGTGAGTTTACATGGAGTTCCTAAGAAGATTGTGTCTGATAGAGGTACTCAGTTTACCTCTCATTATTGGCAAAAGATACATGAATCATTGGGGACCAAACTAAATTTTAGTACAGCTTATCATCCTCAGACAGATGGTCAAACTGAGAGAATTAATCAGATATTGGAAGATATGTTGAGAGCTTGTGCTCTACAATATGGTACTAGCTGGGATAAGAGTTTGCCATACGCAGAGTTCTCTTATAACAATAGTTATCAGAAGAGTCTTCAAATGGCACCGTTTGAGGCTCTGTATAGACGAAAGTGTAGGACCCCGTTGTTCTGGAATCAGATAGGGGAGAGTCAAGTGTTTGGACCTGATGTATTAAAGGATGCTGAAAAGAAAGTAAGAATGATTAGAGATAATCTAAAAATAGCCCAGTCTAGACAGAAAAGTTATGCTGATACTCGCAGAAGAGAGTTGACTTTTGAGGTAGGAGATTATGTATACTTGAAAGTGTCACCCATGAGAAGTGTGAAGAGATTTAACATGAAGGGTAAATTGGCACCAAGATATATTGGACCTTTCAAGATTATAGAGCGACATGGTGAAGTGGCATATCAATTGGAATTACCCGAGAGTCTGGCAGGTGTACATAATGTGTTCCATGTGTCACAATTGAAGAAATGTTTACGAGTACCAGAAGAACAGATTCCGATAGAGGAACTCACTGTTAAGGAGGATCTTACATATGAGGAGTTTCCGGTTAAGATTTTGGAGACTGCGGACAGAGTCACAAGAAGTAGAACAATCAAAATGTGTAAAGTACAGTGGAATCGGTATACCGCAGAAGAGGCTACTTGGGAACGAGAAGAGGATCTCAGAAAAACCTACCCGCAACTGTTTGAGTAAGCATCGGTCGAATCTCGGGACGAGATTCATTTTAAGGGGGGTAGAATTGTAACACCCTAAAATTTGAAGAAAAGAAAAATAGGGAAAATGTGATTTTTATATTTATTTTTGGTGAAGCATGCAACTATAGAATAAGAATAATTTTATAAATTTAAAATCAAATATAAGGGTAGAAACATGATTGAGCATTCATGCTGCTGCATTTGGAGTTTTGTGTTGAGTGGTTTAAATCAAATTCAAATTTGATTTGAAAATCATTTGAAAAATGGATTTGAAAAATTGGAAAAGAAAAAGAAAAGGAATTTACTTACCGGGCCGCATTCCTCCAGCAGCCCAGCTTCCCGGCCCGCTTCGGTGGCCCAGCTTCCTTCCTTCCCCGCGCGCGCCGCGTCTTTTGGGCCGAGCCGGCCAGCGGCCCGCCAGCCTGACTCCCGCACGCGCGGCCCGCGTTCGCCTGGTGTCGCTGACGCGTGGGTCCCACCGGTCAGTGACCGTTCTCACCTTCCTTTCTTCTTCTTCCTCCGGCCGACGCCGTTTCCATCGTTCCCGATCCGATTCGATCTTCAAATCTTCTCCTTTCCATAACCGGTGATGTCTAGGAGCTATAAAACGGAGCCCTCGGCCCTCCCCGCTCCACATCCCACCTTTTACCGCAGCCAAGACCGCCTAGGGTTGGCTCGCCGCGAGCTCGAGCTCCACCGCCCGCCACCGCAAGCGCGCCACCGTCTTCGTCCATCCCTTGCCCTCGCTCTTGTCCGGGGTGAGTTCGCCGTGCTCCAAGCTATCTCCCGATGTATTCCTTTCGTCGAATGGTGCCCGGAGTAGTGTTTTCGCGTGTTCCGACGATGGCGCCGCCGCGGGAAGCTCGCCGGCGGTCGGAGTCCGGCCGGAGCGCCGCCGGATTTCCCCAGATCCGATCTGGACCGTCAGATCTAAAATGGACGGCTCAGATTAGAAGATACCGGTTCGCTGGTGTTTTTGCTAAAGAGTCCCTGGAGTTTTCAAATATGTAACCCGCGGTCCAAAGCGTAATCTGGAAAATACGTTTTTATTAAATGAAAACGTAATTCGTTTCAGAAAAAGAAAAATACGCTTTCTCATATTTACAGTTTTGCCACTCAGATTGTTTTAGCCGTAGAATCTTCGTTTTAACTCCGATTTGATCCATTCAAATTGCGTTAGGTTCATATTTGCGAGCTCTATCCAATGATGTAACTGTACAGTAGGTTTAGATTAATTTATTTTCGAGTTTTAATTAAAGTATTTATTTTTCTATAGGAAATCTTTAGAAATTCATAACTTTGTCGTTTTAGATCCGTTTTTCGTGATCTTCGCGTCTGTGTGATCCTAGCGAGTTGTAGATTCGTTTTAAAGACTTTTTATTTTATTTTCTTACTGTTGGTATATTGTTCTAATTATAGCCTTGTTTGTCTATGCATGATTGCCTCTGGATGTGTGTTGTTGATAATGGTTGATCGAGTATAGACGGTGAGCAATTCGTTGGAGATCAAGAGCCTTACTACGAGCAAGATCTTCAGGACCAGTTTGAGCAAGGCAAGTATAGCATGGGATTATCCTTGTTGTCCTATCCACCTTATGCAATTAATATCATTATGCATTTATTCCTTGTTAAGGATGACTTAGCGATTGATCCTATACCTTGGTACCCATTATGATGCATTGATTAGTATGGCTAGTGCTTAAACATGGACTATGATCATGTAAATTGATTTGGGAATATGCAATAAACATTAAAATGTGATTTTGATTATTGTATAAAGGGGATTAGAGCATGTGTGTTGTTTTTGATGCTCTAATTGCTCTCCATAAGGACTCATCTATAAGCGACAATCCGGGATTTACAGTACAACTGTGGGGGCTATATGGCTCTGGCTTTAGTCATATAGAAGGACCTTTTCTAGCTTGTTAGAGGTAACCTTTTTGGCGTAAGAATGGCTTAACAAATCGGGTATAGTGCGGCCTCTGTCCTTATGTGTATAGGCTGCGGGTTATTGTGCCATTTGGAAGGGGGGCTCTACATCTGTTTGCCGAGTGAATCTAATGGCCCTAACTTGTTAGACGAACCTTCGAAAGACTTCATAGTGTTTACCCTGCCTACTCACCTTGGTAGTGTTTTGGGAGTAATTAACCCGGGCATTTGGGTAACACGACTCACAGTGAAAGTGTACAACCTCTGCAGAGTGTAGAACTGTTATAACAGCCATGCTCACGGTCACGAGTGGCCTTGGACCCTTATGGAATAGTTGAATAATTGTTTATGTTTATGTTTTTGCTATTCATTAATCATTTCACATGGATCATATGTTTATTGTTTACATTGAGACCTTTTGATGCTATTGATATGCTAAAATCATGTTAACTAAAAGCTACATGCTGGTAAACCAATGATTATGCCTATTTGAGCCTCATGAACCCCATGTTACACTTGTTGAGTACGAGATGTACTTACGCTTGTTTATTTCTCTTATTTGGATAAAAATCCCGGATGGGTAACAGATGGAGGTAATAGCGACTACTACGCCTACTTCCCTGAGGATTACTAGTCTTGCTGTCAACCAGTCAATGTACCTGTGACTGGAGCTACCACGAGAGAGAGATTTTTATTTATACTTCCGCTACATTTGTGTTAAGACTAAGTGTTTAAATATCGTGATGTAACAACATTTGCCATGATACTTCTGTTATAATTTGTGAACTTATGTGTGATTGATCTCTAGGCGCACATAAGGGTAAGCATTCCATTTGGTCGATAAATGGGTGTGACAACAGCGAGGACTTGGGTGACGACCTGCTAGGTGCCACGCCCCACCCACTTCCATAGAACCTATTACACATGCAAATATAGAATTGCTAGTGCTTTACTTTTTATGCAGTATTATGATGATAGGTTGCATGGTAGATGCTTTAGTTTGAGCCCTTTACCTTGTCGTAACCTTACTCCTGCTCACCCTGCTGTTAGGCTAGATGCTCGCATGTTACATATTACTGCTTTTACTCTTACTCGCATTATATCTGTGATGTGATGCCAGTGAGTGAGAGGCGTATATGTATAAGGCGCGTAGTGCCGAGAACTTGGTAAACCTGATAAAAGAACTGGGGAGATCTTGGCGTGCTTCTTGGGTGAGTGGTGAGGGTTGAGTCGATCGGACAGGATCCTATGACGGGTCTTTGGGGCAAGTCTTGCTGGAGGGGTGCGACCTAGGTATCCCTCACGAGAGTTACCTGTGGCGGGTATGTTGTGAGGTGAACTGGGGTGTTGGTTATCCCTGGTGGAGGTGCTGTCGTGACACGGGGGAGTTGGTGATCCCCTTTTGGGAAGATATCCTGTCTGGTCCCCCTAAGGACTGGTATGTCTTGAGAACCGGAACCATGGGACCTTCGTACACACCACTCGCTCCTGGTGGGCGGGGGACGATTACCCGACTGACTAGGGCGGTACCACTACTAGTAGGATGGAAGGTGATAGTGTAGGGAGGTACGGGCATGGGGACCCACACCCTCCTAAGACAGCATAGTGACCTTGGGGGCCCGGTACTACGTCTCATAGTCTCAGTGTTTTGGTGGACTCCGGGGTGACCCAGGGCTGAGTGGTAGGGTGGTACTGTACCGGTTGGGAGACAGTCGGAATCATCCTGGACGAGCCGGATCATCGAGGATGGTGATCTTGTGGATTACTAGGTGTACACGCTCTGCAGAGTTGATCGATCTATATGTATAGCCGCATCCGCGGATATGGACACTCCCATGATCTACGCTTCACTTGATTAGAAAGAGTCCTTTTCTCCCTTTCCCCCGGGTTTCATGTTGGTTTTCGGCTTTGGCCGTTGAGGCGAGATCTGAGCGGTAGTCGATCTCGTCGCCTAGAGAGAGAGATGAGATGTGAGGTGTGTGATGGGTTTGGAGAAAAACGTGTGCATAAGATGGGTTAGAATCTAATAAACAACTTTTATTAAAATATTAACTACTTGCATAGGAAACCCACAACCTAAATAGGTCTCTTTCTACTTCCCTCAAATGCATTCCACTTTCCACAAAGCAATGCAAGCATAGGGTGGGTGATGCGCGGCCAGTACCAAGTGTACTGATAGATTTTTGGCAGGTTCTGAGCCCGAGTACGACTATGAGGGTGATGGCTGGAGGACTAGAGGGTCTGTTCTATGCTCGAGCTGGTTCCAGGAGATCGTTTTCTGCTGCTATCTTCGTCAAATGCTGTTCTGGATGCTATGTGTGAGTGTGTTCCGCCCTGCGTGGCGAAGAATAATTTATGTAAAACTCTCTATTGTACTCTGATAATTGTGTATGACTTTGTGTATCACTGAGATTTGGGTAAAATTGATGGATTGTTTCATCATTTAACACTATGTTTCTGTGGATTTCCCTTCATGGAAATCAATGACGTTTCATCAGCCCTCGGATCAAACTGACATGAAACAAGTCAAGATGCATCGTAGAGATCGGTTGGAAGCTGCCACGCGAAGGGGGGCCCACTTGGTAGGGGAGCCAGGCCGGTCGGCCCCACCTGGCAGCCGTCGAGCCTCCGCTTCGTTCCCATGCCTTCTAGTGTCTTCTACGTCCTTCTAGTGCCACTTTCTGATCTGTTCGCATAATGAGTCGTGTCTTGAGTAGATTCCTTCCTTCCCAGCTTTTGGATAAATCCCTAAAAAAGATTATTTTGCAAAGCTATGAAATCTTGTCGGTTTAGTCCCTGGTCTTGTGATGATGATGGTTCTAGGGTCTTCTAGAGTCTTCTGAGTCGTATTTATCGAGGACTTCTTCTCCGGTTCTCCAAATATGGCAAATGATATGTTCGTCTCGATCGTCTCGACAAGCTCTTCGTAATGGTGTGCTCAGATTCTTCACTCGAGATACTTTTATATAATGAAATACTGCATATCCTGCAAAACAAGTGAGAACAACACAACTCATGGAACTCATTAGAATAAACCTCTATAACCCTACTTCACAATTATTTCAGACCTTTTCCTGAAGTAGTTGACGGTTAAAAAATGGAGTTAATTAACGTCAACACTTACCCTTATTACCTTCAACTATGGGGCTTCTTAACCTTCACTTGGGTCTTAAGCAATTGAAAGACTGAACGATCAAGTCAAGCACTATGTCTCAAGTCCTTTGCTCCACCATTGTTTCGGAGTTTTTTATAAGTTTTCAAAATAAAACTCAGAGATTCCATTGTATGACACTCTCAAGTCTCTCAATGTATGTGGTATTTGTGGATCCTCACCGAGGCATAATTTGTTGTTGTCTTTTCTCTTCCTATCACTAAGTCTTATGTGGAGTTCATAGGTAGGGAGAAAGCTAGAGCATACTTGCAATGCATATATTGTAAAGTCAAACCTCGAATCCAAAGAGAGTTAAGTCATACAATCAAATCAAGATGTGCATGTGTGTGGATATATATGGTGGCTAACCTAATTCTACTTTGCTCCTTGAAAACATATCTCTCTTTTGAAACTTGGAAACATTTTTGCAAGAGAACAAGGGCTATCTTATTCATCTCTCTTTTTTCAAGCAAGAATCTAAGTACCCATTGTTTTAGATATCTCGAACACTTGTCCATTTTTTCTTAACTCTTTTTTTCTTCTTTTCCTTTTTTCATGAATAACTTTTGCGTAGCCCTTGCTTCTTTTCTGTAACAAAACTTTTGAGAGATAGCAACAAGAACTTAGAGCATTTATTTGATGGATGGAAAACCTATCAAGCATGTTTTTGTATACTCCCAGTGTAGGAGTAAAATATTTTTTGGTGGATCTAAATAGAAAGCATGTTTTTGCGCCTACTCCCACTACTACACTCGCACCTTTCACAGCCGCGTCGTAACCCACATCACAGTCCAATTTCAGCCTCGGCAATAAGCTGTCGACAGTGATGGTCATAGCCTTCACCGTCGCCATCTGGGACCGACTGCGGTGTACACTAACACCGCCGATTGGCTTATGATCTATCCGTGATTAGGTCCTTACTTCAGTCGCATTAGAGCACAACCCAGCTATGGATGTACACTAACACCGCCGCACTAGCAAATGATCCGACTGTGTCGAGGCTATCAAAACCATTATGTGGGCACATCAACTACCTGTGTAGTGGTCACCAGCACCGTCGCCTTGTACTTTGACCTGACTGTTAGCGGTGCGGGTTCACTGTCGGTTCAATGGTAGAGATGCCTGTGTAGAGGTTAACACCACCATCGCTTCAGCGTATGATCCGCTAGTGCAAAGTCCTGGTCACCATCGCCTTGCACCACGATCCACCTTTGATGATCATTTAGTCGGTGTCGGGTTACTAAATGATTCGACAGTGATACACTTTGATCCCTGCTGCATAATACGTATAGCGATGGTGTTGGACGTTTGCACCACCAACGGCGGTGGTGATAACAAAACAATAAACGGCCCTTAATAGCTTATTGAACACAAAGCATATAGATATAATCATTGCATCCATAAACCATGTTCTTACAATAACAATGGACGCTTACCATAATATCTTTCTCAACTGACGTCCAAACACAAGCAGTACATAGATTACAAACTAAAGGTACTAATCTCTATAGGCTTACATAATGAAACGATGTAGCTGTGCTCCTCGTATGTGGCACTCCTGCTTGCTAGGCAAAAATGAATATAATTAGTGCATCCTTCGAATTGCTAGGCAATGCACCATGGAACCCCTCTTCTTCCTCCTAGCCAATGCAGAAAAATTATTCAAAAGCACTCAGACTTCACCTGCATAAAGCAGCACAATTAATAATATTCAACACACCATTCCTTTAGTTACAAAGCCCAAATTGACCTATATATAGAATCAAAACAACTACCTACCTGAACAAAGGCATGACGTAATTACAACAAAATATATCATATGCACCTTTACTGCTCTGCTAATGACTCCATGAACAAGGGAACATAAGGAAGATAGTGAGGTCTGCCGCTCATACATAGTAGTTTCTAGGTACTTCTAGGATAGCCAATGGCCCGAGCAAGGAGGACATGAACTTTACTGTGGTTCATGTCATATGCAAGCAGTGATTTGTCCTTCCCAACAAGGAAAATCAAATTCGATTCTAGATGAACTGCAATCACGCTGTAGGCCATATCACAAACCTCGGTACTAATTTCAATATTCTTCTTTCCAAATAGCTCCAACATGGTCACCTTATGCTTCAATGTCCATTTACTAGTGCCATAGTCTTTAAGGATCTAGATTGAAAGCTCATACCTATTCAAAGTATCAGCAGTACATAAACACAACTGACCCTGAGCTTCATGAATGAAGATTGCATCACCAGTTGGCCTATGAATTTTCCTCCATGTCTCTCTGTCTATATCAATAGCAACTATCTGGGTGAACTCCAGCATGTGCATAAAACCATTAACAAACACACCTTTCCCATATGTGTTTACTACAATACCCTCGCCCCATTTAGATTCTTTAAAGATCCATGCTCCAGTTTTAGATGAGTAGATGTTGACCCCTAAGGAGTCATCATCGTTGATCCCATATTCAAACACATTGAAGTGCGAGGAGACTGTCAGATCGAACCCCAAGCGAGCTGAACCACAAGAATGGTGGCTACCCGGCAGTAGCAACCATTTCTTAGTCACCAGATTATAGACAACATAGCGAAACCTAGAGTACCAGAAGAGGATGAGGCCCCGGGAGCAATCTGAGATCATGACATCCTGAATGGGGAAGAGCAAGAAGGACAAGGAGGGGTATTCACTATTGACACTGTTAAAGTTGCATTTGCATTTCTAGCTGTGGTAGAAGAATCCGGTGAGAATCTAGGGGAAACTCCTTACGATACTCAGATCCTCTTGTTGGGGGCCTCCTCCTCCATCTTGACGAGGATCTG